>PVKZ01002435.1:0-226503 GCA_004027375.1 Macroglossus sobrinus
AATAGGTGTGTGTTTACAGGGGTTGGAGGAGTGGATGCAGGAATGCACAGAGGTAGAGAGGCATAAGAAGACCTATCGTATTCTGGTAAAATAAGTCATTCAGGATTCTGGGAGTGTAAATGTGAAGTGGGGAGTGTTGGAGATGAGGCTGGGCCGTGAGGCTGTGAGGACATCATGAAGGTGCATTTGTGTCTACAGAGGAGTTTGTGATTCATATTTCATTTGTTAGTGGGCCATTAAACATGGATTATGCAATACTCATTGTAAAAGACAAACGAAATACTAAGACATGTAGGAAACATTTTCATATAGCAACCTAATTCTATATTTTATCAAATAATAATTAAGACTCAAAAATTAATATCTTTATTGTATTTTAAATTTCCAGATAGAAAATCCTCGGTACCTGAGACAGAAGCCTATCCCACTTTCTGTGGTAGGTGAGAATTCCATTGGACTTTTCTTATTTTTAATAAGATAATCATTAAGTTATTTACAGAAAATAATAGAGGTACACATTGTGAAGCATAATAGTCTTCTTAATCCTATCACTTGGAAGTGAATAAGTCATTGTTTTTCTTCCAATGTTAATATTATTTCAGCATGAACTTAAGGCAATTTAGAAGTTTGCTTTTGGGTTAAGGATAAACCAGGCCTGAATAAGTATTGAGTAACTCTTACTCATTCTACAGATGACGCCCAAATTCAGCCTGAGAAAATCTAGCAGTCTCCACGAGGATCATTTACTCTCCCGAATGCATGAGAAAGAGGTACGATTGAGATATTTCTGATGTAGCTAATTTGTAACTGTTTTTATATTTTGTGTAATACGAGTTTTCAGGTCATCCTTAGAATAATGATGCAGGATAGGGAAAGGTTGTCCTAGGTACAAATTTAAAGTGATGATACAGGGTACACAGGGTTTGCCTTTTCATTTTTTAATGCCCGTCTTCCATTTTGTGTGAAACACTGGATGTGCACTGAGGGGCTCTGTCCTGACTGCCAGTTCTTGATTATCAGGGGGCGCGGGGACTTGGCAGTTTTGACCTCAGTGAATTCTTCCATCCTCCTGTTAACGTTCTAGTCTCATTATTACTATTTTTACTATTTAAATTGATCTGCTAAATGAAGGTATGCTACAGCTGATAGATGACATACTTTCTTTGGTTATTTGAAAGTAGATTTATTAAAGAGGCAGTATTCTTTATTGGTTAAAAGCATAGGCTTTGGAGTCCAGAACACATGGACTTAAATCCTACTTAGTAGCTGTGTGAAAATGGGCGGATACCCTCTCTTAGCCTGTTTCCTCATCTGTCTTGGGAGACATCTGCTTTACGGGATGAATGAAGATTCTGTGGTCTGAAGTCCCCATATATTCCACATATAGTAGTCATTGAACAAAGATTAATTTGCTTTATTATTTTCTTTCTCTAAAATTTTCTTCTGGGAAATTAAAAAAATCATTATTATTATTTTTATTTTTGCTCATGATACCAATGAAACACTTTGGTCATATGTATGGTATGACAGAACATTATTAGATTAGGAACCTGAGACATTGTGTCCTTAACCTCCTTTTACCATTCTCTAGTCATATGACCCAGGCACGTTATGAATTCTAGTTTAGCTTTTGTTTAAAAAGAGAGTAATTATTGATTTCACAGGGTTGTTACCAAAATCAAATGAGAATAATGAATATATATGTAACTTGTAAATTATAATGTACCATTTAAATGTGGAAATGTGAAAAATGTTATTGGACTTAGATTAATGTTTCTAATAAATTTATTTAAATAATTTTATCTTTCTCTTTATTTTATTTAAATGAAGATGCTCCAAGTATTTCTAAAATTTAATTTCAATTTGGTTATTTTCAACATGATAAAGTTTTCTTAACACCCTAATTATAAAATATCATCAAAGGTATTGATTTTTTTCCTTAGATATTCCAAACAATATCATGAGCATATAAGTTTATTTTTGTTGATAATAGAGGAGGAAGGGCTATTTTTTCTTTTAAATTTCAGTCTGGTAGAATTATTAATATTCTATCTGTCATTTCATAGCTCCTCTTTAAAGCATGCAGGGTGTTTTTTCCCTTGGTGCAAAACTAGTATTTAAAAAAAAACCTTTTCAATTAAAAAGAAATTAGATTTTATAAAATTTTTTTGAAGGTAATACTTCTTATAGTCACATGGACCTTCTTTTGAGCTCTTGCTATGAATTTCTTTTTAAAAATTGTCATTACTTATTTTTACAAGTCATTCCAAGTCATCTACGATCATTTTTCTTTTTACTTCTATTTTACTATTTCTTACTGTTGAGGCTGCTTACCATAGAATAATTAAAATAATTGAAAGGAAATGGTGGCTTTTTGAAAATTTTTTGGTCTTTCATGAAATACTGTCTTTATGATGACATCCTGGGCCAGAGGTAAACATACCAAAATTACCCACATATGTGTTGAAAGAAAAAATATTTACAGCTATCATGTGTTGCATCAGAGATTCATTTTTAAATGTGCGTGGCTTTATTTTTCCACACCCGTATGTTTTTGTTTTTCTTCTTGGCAAACTGTAAAAATATTTTGGCATCATTGAGAAGTTTGCATGTAAACATCAACTTACTTCATATCTTAAAATATATTCAGTGTATATTTTGGCTAAAATAACCCTTTGTGCAATTACATAGTCATCTGACTTTTTTTGAAAATTTTTTTTCTTTATCCTAAAATATTTGAAAGTGTATGCTAAGTTGCCCGAATGAACTATCTTAGTTTCATCTTTATTTTAAAGTAGTATTTGTGATTGTAAAATAGTTTATGTGGGTTTTTATTGAAGAGATTTTGGAAATTATAGACATATGTAAAGAAGGAAATAAAATCACCTAGAAATTGAACACTTAGTAATAAAAACAGTGGTAAAATATCATTGTTTTTATCTTTTAGTCTCTTAACTTTATCCAATAAACATACTATTCCTTAGAAAATTGAGATATCACATGTATTATTTTGTATATGTTGAGTATTTTCCATGCTATTAAATATTATTCATAAGCATCTATTTTTAATGACTGTATTGTATTTCATATTATGGAGGTATCCCCAGTTTAACTTATCCCTATTGTTGAGTATTGAGATTATTTATAATTTTCACTAACAGATAATACTGAGAGGAATATACTTATATCTTTATCTTTATGTGTATCTCTAAATATTTATTTAGGGTAATGAATTATATCTTACATGATAAAATTGAAAGGATAGATAATTATATGTTTAGTGTCATAAAAAATTTAACGTCTAGAATAAAAATTAATACTTGGAAGCCTACTGAAAATTGTATTTCCCAGCAGCTACAACTCAGGAATTTATTATGTGCAAAATGAGAATGAAAATAAAAAGGCAGAGATAATCAAGAGCTATTTAAAGGCAGAGGAAAGGAGCAGTTTAGGTTGCCTTCGTAAATACAAAAATACTAATTATATTTTTAATACAGAACAAGTATTTTTCTTCAAAATTCAGTTTCAGGAAAACATTTTAAAATAATTTTATTTTTGAAATAGTAAATACTAAGTATAGTGCTTTATTATTGTTGTCTCTTTTCCAGAGGTATTTGTCTAATTTAGATTTTTTCCCTCTAATTTAAATGCATAGTTATGTTGTGATATGCATAATTATCCTTTAGAAGGATAATCTTATGTCTAGTTGTTTAAGTCACTGTTATTAAACATTTACTTTTAGACATAAGGATAAATGCTTTTCTGTTTTGAAATTCATAAAACAATACATAAAACAACCCTGATGAGCCTTGTGCATGTTGTCATCTAAAAATGCTTTTATTGTTGCTGGGTGGTGGTTTAAAAACAATAAATGTGTTGTTTGAAGTGAGTTAACTTTATTTTAAATTGAAATATTGAATATTAAATATTAAATTGAATATTAAATATTGAATATTTGATATTAAATATTAACATGTAATCTTTATTCTTCCAAGGCAATCATTGCTAAAAATTTAATGTGTTTTCTCTTTAAAATTTTTAAAGAATATCTCATTTTTTAAAAACATAAATGAGCTCGTAAGTTATACTCTGTATATTGTTTGCTTTTGCTTTTTTTTTTAACATATTTTCTGATGTTTTTTCTATATCAGAAATATGGCTTCATTCTTTTAAATAGTTGCTTTGTATTTCATTTTATTGATGCACACATTTTATTAATATAGTTTCCTATTGAAGGACATAGGTTCTATAAAGTACTTTGCTGTAACAAAGTGTTTCATTATCATTGTGTATATCTTTGTGTATTTTATGCTTATTCTTATATGATAAATTCTGCTCAAGCACAGGGTTGCAAATTTAAATTTTTGATTGATATTGACAGATTACCCTTAAAATGGGGTTATATTTGCCTACTACTGTGGGTTGTGGAAGAGAATGGGGAGTAATTGGTAATGGGTATGAGAGTTCCTTTTTGGAGTGATGAAAATGTTTTGAAATTAGGTTCTGTGATGGTTGCATAATTGTCTGATTTATTAAAAACCATTGAATTGTATACTTTAAATAGGCAAATATTGTATGTGAATTATTATATCTCATTAAAGCTATTAAAAAGGGTAATGTCTATTTGCTCTTGCACCAATAGTGTATAGAATGTCTTTTTTCCCATTTCATCATCAACACTAAATTATAAACATGTTTGATTATCTGAGAGAAGAAAAATAGAATCTTCTTGTTTTGATATTTACATTTTTTTATTATAAGTTAGAATGAACATGTTTTGTCTGTTTATTATCTTTTTTAATTTCACATTGCGAGCTGTCATTTCTTATAGCTTTCCATGTTTTCATTGTGACTCCTAAAAGCAATTTATATGTTAAGGAATTTGGTCTTTGTCATATTTGTCTTTATATGTCTTTTTATTTATTCCTGTTATTATTATTTTTAATGTATACAAGTTTTCTTTTAGTTAGATCTAATAATCTTTTCTCTATGGCTTCTGGTTTTTGTATCACACTTAGAAAAGCCTTTCTTATTCCAAGGTTATGAAAAAAATTAGCTGATATTTTTACCTCTTTAGAAATCTTATTTTTATTTTTATATTTAAATTTCAGATTCATTTCAGAGGCTTTTGCTGTGAATAGTGATGGTAATCTAGGTTAATCAATTCTTAATTTTATAAAATAAAAATAAATAAAATAAGAATTTCGAAGGTTGAAATGCTTGAGTTAAAGAATGCATTAAATATGGAGAGAATTGAGTGTTATGAAATTTTATACAGATTACAGAATTCATCTGTATCATGAAACAGTAACAGATTTAATTCTGTTGAAATTTTAGAGTCCTAAAATACTTTACTTTTAGAAAGCCAACTTTATAAAATACAACTTCCATTTTAAATTTGTAATTGTGTGGAAAATATAGATGTTAAGTGAGTACTATTAGCAATGTTATTTTATTAAAGAATTGTAGGCTTATTTTGGTGGCTAAAAATACATTTATAAAAATATTTTAAGATGTTATTTAAATTTTCAGTTTATTTTGGGCATTGTGGGAAAAAATATGCTCAGTGACAGTGATCCTTTATTTTAACTTTAGCCTATCATTCACAAACACGCTCGGACTTGTTTGCCTTTGTAATTGCTAACACATTTCCTGTGATATCCACATCACAGAACTGTGTGACAGTGAGCATCATCAAGCAGTGGCTTTTAAAAAAATTTTGTATTCTTAAAAAGATTTCTAACATAAAAACATTTGGAAAACTGTTGTCACTGAAAATGAAAGAAGAGACAATAAAATGAGGGGGGATCAGTTTTCAGAGTAACCATCAATTTTCAGAGAGCAGATGGTAGAGATGGCCCTTTTGTGAAGTAAAATAGATTTCCCTTGAACCTCACCTCCACCCATATTGAACGTTCCTACCTATTGCCTAAAAAAGGGATGTTGCTTCTTTCTTACATGTAATGCCAATTAAGCATTTTTTCCCCTTTGCGAAGCTGCTAGTTAAATGTAGAATTAAACAAATCCAAGATAATGAGATCCATAGTTATTGACATAATAAATGAAATAACTGATATTTAAAAACATTTTTTTATGAAATAGCATTTAGAGACCCATGGTGTCACAGAATATGATAAATAATCGCACAAAGAAATGCCATTGTAAACAATGGGTGGCTCATTGCCAGTATCCCGGAAGTTGCCGTTTGGCCCCTCCCAACCGTAACGCTCTTCCATCTTTCCTACAAGTAACTGCTATCCTGACTTTTCTGATGATAATTTCCCTCCTTCGTTTCTAAAGTTGATTTTACCACCAATTCCTGTATCCTTAAAAATGAAAATATATTTATTTTAGTAGATTTTGAGCTTCATATAAATGGAACTAAACTTTATATAGTCTTTTGTGTCTTGCTTCTAATATTACGTTGGTGACATTCACTCTCGTTATGCCATATAGTTACAATAGGTTCATATTTGCATCTCTTTCTGTTAAATGAATCTGCCACAGTTTCTTGCTATTTTGTTGATGAATCCATTCTAATTTTTGGCTTTTACGAACACTAATCCTGTGAGCAATCTGATACATGTATCCTGACACACGTGTAAGAGTTTCTCTGGGGTAGTGGTTCTCAATGTGTGATCCATGGACCCCATGGTCCCTAAGACTTCTGAGGTCTGTGAGGTCAGAATTGTTTTTATAATAATATTTAAATGTTGCTATTTTTTTTACTGTACTGATATTTGCATTGGGATAGCAAAGACAGTGCTGAGTAAAACTATTTCTTGGCCCAAATCAAGGCACTAGCGCTAAATTGTCCTGGTGGTCATTATATTCTTCAATGCCACATGCTCACAGGGTAAAAAATCACCAATTTTACTTAGGAATGTCCTTGATGGAGTTAGCGATAAAATTGTTAATTAAAAAAAAAATCTTACACCTTAAATGTGCATCTTTTAGCTGTCTGAGTGATGAACTAGAACTACGCATAAGGAACTCATGCCCATCAGAGTACGGTGACTGCCCAGAGCAAAACACTTAGATTCTTTCCACTATGCACTGCCATAGCTGCTGTTTTTGTGGAATACTATTTTTATTTGAAAGAACAACTGACTGACACACTGGTTCTTCAGACTCAGATATCTGGCAGACATTTTGTTGAAAATGCACAAAATGCAAAACAACTGATAATGTTACTAAAGATAAAATTAGACCCTTTAATTAAAATTAGAATTTTGGAAAATGTGTCAATCACTGTGAGCTTTAGAGGTTTCTAATCCTAAGACTTTTTTGATAAGATTGGTGATGATATTAACGAATGTGAAGTTTTGATATTGTACAATGAAATTGTCAATGTTTGGGGATCCTTAAAACTCACTGAATTTATATTATCCAAATGAGTGATACATGATTTATCAAATCACACATGGGTAAAAGACCCATTCCAAGTTCAAGGTAGACCAATAGAACTTACTGTGACAGAGTATGAAAAGTTTCAGATTTCACAATGTAAGCAACTTAAAAAATCTAGCACTTGTCAGTGTTGGTTTATTTAAGAAGAATAGCTACAATTATTTGAAAAGAGCACTAAAATACTCCTTCACTTTACAACTACGTATTTATGTAAAAGAACGTTTAAGGAAGAACTAATTCCAATATTATACAGATTCTTTGAGCTAGTAGAGGAAAAGATAATGCTTTTAACTCACTTTATGAGAGTGACCCTGACAGCAAAGCCAGAAGGACATTACAAGAAAAAAAAGTGGAATCCCAGTAAAAATAAAAATTTGTAACCAAGTTTATTATCAATACATTGAAAAAAGACTTTTTAAATAAATGATGCTGGTATAACCTTTCATTTATCTGGAAGAAAATAAAATTGGATCGTCATCCTCTGAAAAAAAAAATGAATTCTGGAGGTACTAAAAATTTAACTTACAAATATTCAATCTAAAAGTTTCAAAACAACACAAAAATTTTGCAGAAAAAATTTAGGAATTGCAGGACCTTTTTAACTCCAAAACCTTCTCAAACTCAGAACCTATAAAATAAATATTTAACTAAAGTGAAATAAAAGATTTTTATAGTAAAATATATAGCAAACAGGATCAATGGAAAAATAATAGGTTTGGGGAAAATATTTGGGACAAACTGTGTGTTAATGCATACCAGGAGGTCTTACTGATTGACAGAAAAAACATGGATCAAATTGCGAAAGGGTTCACAGAAAAACATATTCGTATGGCCCAAAAACACTTGAAAAGGTCCTAAGACACAGTAGTTTTCAGGGAAATGCAAATTAGAGTAGTAAGAAGATATCTACTCTTCTGGTGGAGATGTGAATCTACCTTTATTTTTATTTTATTTATTTACTTATTTATTTTTGTGCCTACAGCACCTGGTATTCCTAGGTGGTCTCCCTGGGGATTCAGGCTCGTGGGGAAGCTCTACCAGCCTCAGCATTTGGCCTCAGTTTCTGGGTCTAGGATGTCGACTGTTCTCCAGAACCTTATCTTTAAGTGCCGCTCTTCAGAAAGAGCGTGGAGAGAAAGCCACTTTATTTTTAAAGATGTCCAATCAAAGTTGCCGGAATCATTTTTGTCCTATATCATCCCCCTTGACCCAAATACCTAGTCATATGGTCACGTGCAGCATCCTATGATACAGCCATGTGCCCCACTCATATTTGATGGAGCCCCCAAAGAAAGAAGAGGGAAATAGCTATCTGGGGACACGAGCAGTGTGCCACAAAACCTCATACTGTATGCATTCTTGCTCATACTTGTATATGATTCTGTAAGCATGGCAGAAAATGTGAAAATATACTAGGTGGTTATTACAGAATCCCCTGTGCGGGTGCTGATGTGGGAAGAAATAGAGATGAGAGCGAGAGATTTAAATAAAAAGGGAAATGGATACCAACGAGTGCAGAGAAACTAAACAAAATAAAAACTCAGTATATAACCTAATTATGTTTGTTTTATATGGTGTTTGTATAGGATGTATATAACACATTTTAAAAATTAGAAAAAAAATACTAGCATCCACTGTATATATTTAAATATTACTTCTTCCATTAGTGTGAAGAGTTCTGAGGAGACTGGAAACTGTTGTTTAGGAAAAGTCTATACATCTCTAAGCCTGAGGGATAAGATAACGAGAGAGATAGATGCCTTGTTTTTATTTTTGTACTGTGTTTATAAATAAGCACAATGAATAACAGTTGGCATTATGAAATAATACCAATTAACACTTTGAGAGTAGAATATACTGGAGGTGTTAATCAGGAAGAATCTTACTTAACACGATCATTTCCTCTGACTAGTAACTAACAGAATTCTCTAAAAACATGATTATAACAAATGTCTGAGTAAGAAGAGGGATGATTATTTCATGAATCATTTCTGCAGTTTGCTATGATGGTTGTTGAGCTGTAGAGAGAGTGACTAAGCATCATTCGGTTGTGTTGCCGATAATGCTTTGGAAACTGCTGGACAGTACGATGGTTGACATGGTTTACATCAGTAATGTTAGACCTGTTATGCCTCACAATTTCATTGCCACGTGGTTACAGCAAATAATGGCAAACAAATTTTCATTAAAATTACAATGGCTACATTTTATACTTTATCAAAAGTATAGTAAAGTAAAAATTTGTAGTTATTTTCCACATCAAAATATATCTTGCTTTTTTGTACATTTTGTTCCTTTTGATAAGAGATGGTTGCTCAATATTAAAACTTTGAAATAACTTTAAAAGGAGTTTCTTGGTATGTTAAAATGTATAAATGCTGCCTGTCTAAATGACTTTAATACATTTTTTTCTTACAAACTCATAAATGGTTATTATGCTATTATATTTCGGTATTCTGCTCATTTCAGCATCAAATGTTACATACAATTTACACAGGCAAAACTGCTAAAAAATAAAAGTTAGCATTTAAATAAGAAATGTGTTCTTCTGTGGGAGTGAATGTTGAACACTGTACTGAGTAAATTGGTAAGTATTTCTTGAAAAAAAAACCCTTAAAGTTTGTGCATATTTGGTTGAGTAGAATGACATTGGTTATTGTCCTAAAATTTAACTAGTTACCCTGTAGGTAGGCTATTTTTAAACACGAGGAAATACTTTTATACTGAGTGAGCACAGTCATCAGCTCTATTCATTTGGCAGGAATGTCCAACCTCAGAGCTATTCTTTGAAGTGCATACTTCAGAGAAAATGGGGCCCGGTGGACTTTGTAAATAAAATTTCTTAAGGTGTTTCTAAGTAGAAATTTCAGAAATTCTCTTAAAAATAGCCTATGGGGAATGCCCTCTAGAAAGTAAAGCTATCCGGTTTCAGTTCCTTGCTTTAGCAGTAGGTTACCCATAGCGCGGCTTGTCATACGTGCCTTTCATTTCTGTGGAGTCGTCCCTTTCTCCTTGATGGCTGCTTACCTCTTTTTCTGGAAGTGGGTGGTGTAGCCCTGGGGTGGTTTAAGTAATTGAGTGGATCTTCTGGTCTTATTGCCTGGGGACTTGGTCAAATGAAGGGAGGCTTTCCTCTTTCCAGTTATCCCAACTGATTCTCACCATCGAATGTTTTTGATGTGGGCAAACGGCCTAGGGGGGTATTTCAGTTCTAAACCAAACCTCTTTAACATTAGGGGCTTGTCAGAGGAACCGTTGAACAATGGCTGATTTTAGAAATGGAATAAGAGAGCTCTCGCTTTTCTTCCCCTCTTATTTCTTAGTTCCCTCTGCCTTACCCTGGCATCAAAGGTTCCATGATTTAAGGTGTTATTCATTTGTCTAAATTTTATTTATTATTATTATTATTATTTTTGCCTATAGCACCTGGTCTTCCTAGGTGGTCTCCCATCCAAATACTAACCAGGCCTGATCTGCTTAGCTTCTGAGATCAGACATCGAGTTTGTTCAGGGGGCATAGCCATAGACCATGGCCTGTGGCTCCACTGGGGCATGAACCCACGACCTTCTGCGTGTAAAGCAGACATGCTAACTGCTACACTATGGAACCAAGTCCAATTTGTCTAAATTTTAACACGTAATTTTAACATACATGGACATATGTACATATGTATAGTACAAAAGGAAAGAACTGAGATACAAAGTTTATTTTATTCAGTCAAGTTATGACAAAGTCCTTTAGGACATATATTTCAGTTCCAAGGAAGAAGAAAGTATATGCAAACTAACTGTAGGGAGATATTGAATCAGTATTCGGAGGTACATTGAGGAAGGAAAAATTACTTTTATCTGGGGAGCTCCAGGAAGACTTCATGGAAGAAGTGACATTTGAGCCAGGGGTTAAATTGTGTGTGAGAAGACATGGAAGCCAGAGTGTGCGCTTAGCTGGCGCTCGCAGACCACTAGGCTGGTGTGTAGGGGGAGGAAAAGGAAGAGATTGTGGTTGTCAGAAATGTGTGTAGCTGCCAAGCCAGGGCCGGGGAGCTGCCGAAGTTTGAGCAGAGAATGACATTTTCACAACTGTGCTTTAGAACAGTAAGTGGGCCATAGAGTCTCAGGTCCGTAGGGAGGAAGATTGCCCTGAGGAGTCAACAGTGAAGAAAGAGGCTGTTAGTAGTCGAGGTGCAGGTGAATTAGGGATTCTGCTAAGTGGTGACAGACGAGGGATGCGTGCTGGGATGGGACTTGGTGACTTACTGGATGTTGAGGGTAAGGGAAAAGGCAGGGTCAAAGATAAGGAGCCAGATGGCACATAGTAGATCTTGTTATTTTACTGAACATTGGGTTTAATGTACTGGGGAATGTTCATTCCAAGTGGAGCTGTGTAGCAGGTGGCTGGAACCAGAAAGGACGTGAGGCTTCAGGCAGAGCACTGCGGGTCTTCTCTGTGGGAGTTTAGGGCTAAATCACCAAGGGCAAATGTTGGAACACAGTGAAGGTGGCTGTGGGACTACGTTGGGGAGAATGCCGTCTTCAGGGAGTGGAAAAGAACTGGCGATGCAAAGGAGACAGAGAAACATTCCCCAGGGTGAGAGGAGAACCAGAATTGCGCACTGCCACGGGAGCCACGGAGAGAAGGGAGATAGATGGTCACCGTGCAGATTGCTGGAGACACGGGGGTGAAGTTCGCCCTTATAATTTGTGATCAGAGGATCTTTGGATGGGAAATGAAAATGATGTCACACTGCGACTTTTGAGATCACAGTTTTAACGAAGGACAGAGACAAATTGTGGAGACAGGGGAAGAAGTGGAAGTAGAAAGTATGGAATACCGAAAAGTTTTTAGTTCAAAATAAGAAGAAAAGAGTGATACTTTATGGTGAAAGCTGAAATATTTAGACAGCAAATTCTGCTGGTAACTCTTAATTGGAATTTTAAAAAAATCTATTAAATATTACTGCAGTAAAATGTGGCTTCAAGCAATATATAAAGTCCTAATGGCTCTGAAAAAGGTAGGAGCCCTTAATTAACTTAAAAAATTAAAAGAGGACTTTAGGGAATAAAAGTTGAACCACAGTACATTTTAAAATAATGTAATGATTTATGGGTTGTCAGCCTGTCTGCCTGTCCCTTCTCCCTTCCCCAGTTGTACCAGGATTCCTGTCTCAGGCCAGCATTCCTTACGAAAACCATAAGATTAATTTTTAGAAAGCATAGTCTTTTCTTCATTTGAGCTCTTTTAACATATTAAGTTGGTTCAAATAGGTGAACCCTCATATTTAAAAGCTGCTCAGCGATATTTGGCTTTCATTTATCAGCTGGACCCAGACTCCTGAGTGTGAATCCGGGCTTTGTACCTTCCTGTCTTTGAGCAGGGACCTCTTTGTGCTTTGGTTTTATTATGTGTAGAATGGAAATAGTAGAGGTACCCGCTTCTGAAGGTGGCGTGAGGACTGCTACATGAAATAGTGCCTGTGAATTTCTAGGAGCAGGCTCTGCGTGCCGTGTGTAATCGATCAGATATTCGTTTTTCTTCTGTAATTTTTTCTTCCTACTCCTTGCTGCTGCTGCTACTGCTACTGATCTAGTTACTATTTCAGCAGTAACTATTGCTGCTGCTACTACTGTTACTATACTACTACTTACTACTAACTGTACTGCTACTATTACCATTACTACTACCACTGCTACTTACTGTGCTACGACTTACTACTACTAACTATAGTGCTACTTACTATCACTCCTACCTACTACAACTACTTACTATACTACTATTATTACTACTGCTAACTATACTGCTACTTGCTATCACTGCTACTTCTTGCATTACTACTTAGTACTACTACTTACTACTTATTACTGAGTATTGCTACTACTGGTGCTATTATTGCTTTCTTGTATTTAGAGAGGCTGGTTTGTGTTGTTATGGTTTGTCCTTATTGTAATAGCATTTCTAATTGATTAAGAATTTTTGCCTTTTAAGTGGCTAATAACATTTTTTTTATCTTTCTATCTGTACCTCTGTCTCACTCTCTGTTAAGTTTCAATTACTATATACATCACTCAGTTTCCTCTTACCCTTCAAAATTTGTCTTTTGTCCCAAATTCCTGCTAATTCTATAGATAATTTAATTCTTGGTGTTAATGGCTGATAATGACTTAATATGTAATATTTTTTTCTAATTTTTACATTGGTCCCAGAGACTTTTATCATTGTAAAGTTCAAGGTAATAGTGTACATATGTAAATTATTGCCTATGATGTTTGTAGCCACTTCATGTGACTGTCGGTATTAAATATACTCTTTCTATCCCCAAATAATATAGGTTGTATAGCTATCTCTTTTTTTCCCCACAGAAAAGTTATCTTAAATATGTTATGTGGTATATGTATGTTGATTTTTAATGTTCTGTATTCATTATTGGTCAGAGATATTGACTTTTTAGGCTTTGCTAGGCAGGTTTAGGGTGGGCCTGTGTGGTCCTCATGGTGTTTCATCTGGATGCTCAGGTATATATAAGTTATCAAGCAGGTGTCTCCACTCTGGCTGGCTGGGCCTTCAGTATCTCCCAGCACTGTTTAATCTGTAGAATCTGTTACAGGTCCTACCTTGTAGTAGCTATGCTTTGTTATTCACCCAGGGCACACACATCCAGCTCATGGGGCAGGACTGGAAGGGGGTCCTGCTGGGCGGTCCCACTTCTCTCTTGCCCTGTGCTTAAGATTCCAGCTTCTTCAACCGCCCTGAACCCTGACCTTTGCCTTCGCAGTTCAGCGGGGCAGCAACACTCTCCCTGGATGATGGTTCGTTCCCAGGCAGGGAGCCAGACCAGGCGTGGGGCTCAGGTAGTGGGAAGACGGTATTGCAGCTGCCGATTTTCTAATACCTGAGAACAGTTACCTCCTGTATTTTACCCCTTTTTATGGTTGTAACAGTGGGAGGTGAATTCAGAGCTAGTTACTCCACTATAGCCTGAAGTGGATCTCCATGTGTCTTAAGTTTGAAATCTGTAGTATTCTGAGCCCAGATAAAGAAAATGTAATTGTCGTTTGGCGTTACTCGGAAGTTAGACAAATTAGAATTGTTATTTTTTTTTAGTCTTAATACCAGCCTTTTGTGTTAAGCTAAATTAAGTAAGGCTGTTTACTGTCTTATATACATATATGTATGTGTATATAGATGCACACATATGTATTTATGTACATACATATAAAATTATATCTTGTATCCTGTATTGTCTTTAGATACTATACTAGTAAGATCGTTTCTGCATTCTCTACTGATGATTTTTGTGGTGTCAAGGGAGGGGTTTCCAGAGAAGAGAAGCTGCTATTTTTTGAAGAGGATGGCAGTAGAGAAACTTTCTATTATTATCCTTATGATAACTTCATATTCATATTCATTATCATAACCTAGTTATCAAACCTTACATTGGCAATATTGGGACAAACCAACCTCCTCCTAATAAGATGGAATGAACAAGGACACAGCATCATTGTCGCCAGAATCTAACAAGTCCAATCATAAGGAAGCATCAGACAAATCTAAACTGAGGGTCATCTGATAACTGGCTTTACTCTTCAGAAATGTCAAAGTTAAACACAAAGATGGTTCCAGACTAAAGGAAATATAGTTGATATGACAGCTAAAGGCAGTGCATGATCCTGAATTGGATCCTAGATTGGGGAAAAATAGCTATAAATGCTGTTATCATGATAATTGATAAAACTTGACTGTAGACTGCCCATTAGATAATATGTTAATGTCAAGTACATGTTCTGATTTTGATGACTGCTCTGGTTATGAAAGATTGTCTTTGTTTTAAGGAAATATATGCTATAGTTTTTAGGAATAAAGAGGCATTGCTGTCTCTTTCTCACAAATGGTTCAGAAAATTGTGTGTGTGTGTGTGTGTGTATACACAGATATAAAATGATAAAGCACCTGAGGTAAAATGTAAACAATTCGTGAATCTGAGTAAAGGGCACATGGAAGCTTCTTGCGCTATTATCGCCACTTTGCTTTCAGTTTAATATACCAAAGTAAAAAGTAATACTGGAACAATAGAATTTAGATAATTTCTAAGTTCTCTTTGGTTGCAGAAACAGAGATCTAACAAGCTACCTAAAATAAAAAGGAACATAGAAATCCTTTTGAACTTACGCCTTGTGTCATGGAGACTGTTGGAACCTGAGGTTGCTTACTTTGTATTTCAGCTGCCGCATGGTTTCCAGAATTTGCTGTTTGTGTGTTTGCTTTGCTTTCTTCTATGTACTGGATTCCTCTGCTCTCTCTTGGTTGCTGCCCCTCTGGAGCCTGGGGTTGTTCCTCAAAGTGGTTCATTTGCTATCTTTATTCAAATCCTTGAGAGAGAGAGAGAGAGATTATTATGACATGATTATTTTCTAGCTAATAGATTATGTAAGTATGTGTCAGGTATTTATTCCCAGGCTGGTCAATCGAAATTGAGGTGGAGCAGGTGGGAGGCGGTGGCTTGGGTTAGAGCAGCACAGTTACGTGGCACTTAGGGCTGACCCGCAGAAGCCGAGGATATGACAAATTCTTTTGCAGGTATTGTGGAAAGAAATTGTAATAAATTATGTCTCCTGTATCTTCTCAGTTTTATCGTATTACTTTTTAAGTTTCATTTCTTTTTAATAGACACCCAAAATGCTTCTGTTAATGATCTTCACACGGACTTAGGTCACCTAGCCCTCTTTCTGCTAAAATGAGAAAGAAATATGTGATTTAAAGGCAAGAGAATGGGCACATTCAGAATTTTTCCTTTTGCATAGTGAATGGATGACTCTCAGTCTACCACTCATAACATTTAAAAATTATGACTCTGTACTATGTTAACTTTTCTTTGTAAAATTTCTAAATTTCATTTTGATATGTTGATTCGATCATGTATGTTTATTTGAAGTTCAAATTCATTGTTTATTTAAAGCAGTAATTGAAAAATATAAGGTATATTTTAAATTTTTCAAGAAAATGTTTCGATGGTATATTTCTAATATTTTAAAAGAAAATTTTCTGAAGGTTGTAGACCATTTTTGTATAGCTACTTTGCGCCAAACATTGTACTGAGTATAGTTACTTAAATATTATTGAATATAAGTTTTGCAGTTCATCAAGATAAGGATAATTATCTTTAATTAGCAGAAGAAAAAAAATAGACTCTCAAAATGGTGATTTGCCCCAAGTCACAGCAGTTAATACATCATAGGATTAGAATTAGAGTTAGAAATAAGGTCTGTCAGACTCCAGCGTAAGGGGTCGCTGGAATCAGGTGCTCAAATTCTTGTACATTTGAGATCACTGATTTTGTGTTGTTCTGAAAGCCTGCCACTACTATGCTTTCAATTCTAAGATGCCCTTGTTATTATCAACAAGTATTGGTTATGTTTTTGCTGACTTTGCTTGGAACACTGGTGCATTAGATATTGGTTTGAGGAGGACGAGATGTCGATGAATCCTCGAAAGGGGATAAAATCACCACCTCGAAGGAGAGAGAACTGGAAACTCTGTTAAGAGGGATGTGTGTTGATCAGTAATATGCTTTTTATTTATTTATGGATGTTCATTCTTAAACTGTCACATAGGTAAAAAGTGTCTTTTTAAAGGAGCACATAGACGCGAAAAAAATAAAAAGGTTGAATAGAGACTTACTCAAATATAAAATAATAAACACCAAAATAGAGGGTGAATTTAGCAAAGTATCACTTTAAAATGACTTGGGGTAATTGAAGAATTTGTATTTAGTAGTGTCAGTTTTATGTATCAAGTGAAATGTATTTGGAAGATTTTTAATTAGCTTGGAAGTAATCAAAGAATGTTACCAACATGTTACGTATACAGATAAAAGACTATTATACGTATGTGATTTTCAGACCTGTGGCTATAGGGTAAGAATGAAAAATGATAGTCTTTTTCATTTAGGGAGTTATTTTAATTTAATTGTGTATTTTTGCCAAAGGGAAAAGTAAATTAACACCTTTAAAATATTTTTCTTCAAGTTGGACATGAAAACAAAAATGATAGAAGCTAAATGTCATGAAGAGAAGCTTAAACTTCAGCAGAAACACGATGCTGATGTTCAGAAGGTAGGGTATATACCACTTATTGTCTTATTTATCTTGACTGTTTGAAATATTCTAGGTCCTGTGATCATTTATTCATTTATCCATCTACCCACCCACCTACTCACCCACCACTTATGTATGTACTTGTGATAATCTATCTTGTAGATGTAATTTGCTAAATGAATATCCCAGCAAAAAGTTGATCTTTAAACTTTATTTGCTAAATGTATGTGTTTATGTAAAGGCTTATACCTTTTAGTTCTTCTTCATCTATTGTTTGAATGTTGGCCTTCTTTTAGTCTTTTATCTGTATTCTGTTATCTTTCATAAAAGCTGAAATATCAACTGTAAATACTAAAGTTTGTTTTGGTCTGATATTTATTCCATTTTCTGGCAAGAAAGGATCTCTGGACTTAGGTTCTCTTTGGAATAGACTGTGTGATACCACTGACAGTACGCTTCTTTAAACATTATTGATGTTTATGCTTTCCAGTGTTTCAGTCTGTATTTTTAAATAAAATTAATTTTTCTTGTTAGTGGACAAAGCAAAAAACATCAACTTATAGGTATCCTACATGGAATATGAGTTGATACTATATTTTAGTAATGATTTAAAAAATTAATGCTATATATTAAAATAGAAAGTTGACATTTATTGTTTCAAAACGAAGCTTGTAGTTCTTCACAAAACTGAGTGACAGACATGGAAAGAGGGAGTTGAGGCCACAGTATCATGTAACTAAGCAAAAGTATATTAATATTTAGTCATGTATGTGTCTGGCTCATCTGCTTTCAAAGAAACAAGAAGGAAACCACCGATTGAAAATTAGAAAGAGAAGAAAGATTTTATCCTCCTTTCCTCTTTCCCACATAAATTTTAAAGGCAAATATTACTTTCTGCTCTTATTGGAATTTTACCTTAGTTTAAATTGATTAGATAAAATAGTTCTCTATCATAAGTGTTAGAGATTCAGTAATATAATTTCAATATGACATATTGAAATAGAATCTATTGATGTATAAAATAAATAAATATAAAAATATATTTGGAAAAATCAAGATTTTGTAATAGGCTTCTTGATATGTCTCTCTTTTAAAATAAATTCTGTATGAAAAAAGAAAGCAATGCAATTAGTTGTAATGCCAGGTAAAATATAAATAAAATCCTTGACCTTATACCTTATTTGGAAAGTATATTCATCAGTTTGTTGCTTGTATGGAATTTTCTAAGTGTCAGGAATTGAAGAGGAACAAAATTCAGTGTTTTATCTATTTATTTACATTCTTTTCCTTTTTTGCTTCTTTGTGGGTGTTAGGATCAAACTAGCTTCTTTTCTTATATACCAAACATTGTTACAGGTGGGAATAAAACAATGAAAGGTAAAGTAAAATGAAAGGTAAAGTAAACAATGAAAAGTAAAGTAATTTTAAAAATAATTGTCTCTTTGGGTGTATAGGAAATATACCCCAGCCATAAGAAAAGTGGATATTCATACTCCTGCCTCAATTTGTTTTTCTTTTTTCTACTTGGTTAGCAGATTTTCCCCCTGCTTTTCTACATTTAAGTAATTTATTTAGTTTTTTATGTTTTTGAATGTAGCTGTATTTAGAGGTATATAGTACTCATGATTGAGTTTTATTAAATGATTAATTTTAAAACTTGATACCATGTAAATTAATGATGTAAAATATTCATGCAATTTTGACATATTTTGAGATGACTTTTCTGCAATAGCAGAGGCAGATACAACAGAACCTTATTTTGTCTCATCTTCCCGTGTACCTGGAAATTCTTGTTATTGTGCATGGAAGTAATAGGACTCCAGTGGGAAGATTCAGAGATCTGCTTATCTAAAGATGTTCTATTCCAGTGCAGTGGGGAGGTGACTTTACTGTCCCAGTGGGTCAAATTTTGATGACTTCTCTCTGCTATTTTATGACAGTTTAATCTCTGAGTTATATTTTACAGAATCACCTAATTTATTATTTTAGCCTCCTTAAAGATTGATACATGAAAATTCAAAGCAGATAACATATCTCTTTCAGTAATCAGTTATTCTAGCATCTATACTATTTTCTCAATGCACTAAAATATAGTTTTACCTCTTCGATGGGATTAGCTGAGGTAGACTTGCAAACAATTTTGTGGCCATTTAAAAAGTTATGTGTTCTCTATATAAAACAACATAGCAAACTAAAACATTTTAAATTCATTTGCAGATTTTAGAAAGAAAGAATAATGAAATAGAAGAATTGAAAACTTTATACAGAAAGAAACAAAATGAAATGGAGGAGACTGTTAGAAAACTTGAAACAAAAGGTGATGTTATATTGTTACATAAATCTTTTAATAAGATTTCCATTTTATTAGTGGTTTATAAAGTAAAATTTTATTTCTGACCTTTTGTGTATGAGATGGAATGTTTATGTGGGTTTTCATCAGTGGGTATGATTATGTGAGCTTTCATTTGGATGAGGAAAAACTCTGTGTGTGTGTGTGTATGTGTGTGTGTGTGTGTGTGTGTGGTGGCAATAGTGGTTGGTTTGGTTAACGAGTTGGAACAGTCTGTCACTGTTATTTTCTCTTCTTAGCTCTCTTCCTCCTTATTGGGCTGCTATAGGTTAGTCACAGAATTAGACTTTTCTGGCAAAAAAAGTCTAGGGAAATTACTCCTCTAGGTCTAATAAAATTAATTACACTAAATATCTACTGTATGCTTTATAGCATATGCTGGTATTGTTTGTGATTGACAGAATAAACATTTAAAAAGTATTCCCCATTGACACTTTCATTAAGAATGAGAAGAAAGCATGGGATCAAGTGTTAAATTGGCTATGATTATAGGTCAAAACATCTAAATGCAATAGGCAGCCATTAGAGAGTCTGTCAAAAACATTTTTGGGAGAAAGAACTTTAAAAGTCTCCAGGTATTGCAGTAGGAATGCTGATATTGGTAAGTTTTGAGAAGGATGCTGCCAAACCATTCAGCTAGAGTGGATATCCTATACATTAAGAAATAGACTGAAAAAGCTAAGATAGCTGACTTGGCATGACTTAAACATGACCTTGAATTTCAGATTTAGACATCTCAAGTTTATCCTGTAGATGCTGGTGAGTCAGAGAAGATTTTTGAGTGGTGAATTTTAGGACCTTAAGTTTCAAGAGGAGAGGAGCCTTGTCGTGGTGTGTGTGCCACCACGGTGATGCCAATTCAGTTAGAATAGTCAGAGGTAGGACGGAGTGAGAGAGAGAGAACAGCCCTCTTATTTGAAAACACAGGCTCTAACCCCAGACCTCCTGTTCAGTGTCTGCTGTATGACATGAGGGAGCCTCTGGGCTTTGGCTTACGCATTACAACATGGTGAGGTGGAAATAAATAATACATAAAGTCCCTTCCAACTCAAAGAATTTATGCTCCCATGCTTCTGTAATTTTTCATGTAAGATGATGAGGACCCAGAATGTCTGAATGATGACAGCGGCAGTAGTGAGAACGGAACTGACAAAGAAATTTTGAAGGATTTGGTGACTCATAAGATGCAGGCAATGAGTATGAGGAAAGGGGAGAGCAGATTTTCATTTAGGGGTTTCCATATGGAACTTACTGGCTCTCTCACAAATCTCCAAACCTGAGTATATCTGAGAGAATGATAATGTCCTTGAAATTCAGGATGGCAATTACATATATAAATTAACAAGCGAAATTGCTATTTTTTGGTTTATTTCCAGCCCTAAATGCTCATTAGAATTTTGTTCAGGTTCCTTCTCCAAATATCAGTGGCTGCAAAAATATTTTAGATTTGTTTCTTAGTCTGACTTAAACCAGGCAATTTAAAAATGCCAGAGGTTTAATAATAATATTTCTTAAGGCTTTTTGAACTGAAAATGGATCTTAGTTTAATTTTGGAATTGTGCAGTAAAATATTATAGATGGTAAAGACTAATATTAAATTAACTTGAATTTTTCTCCTTTTTCTCTTATTTGTTGCATAGTTGAGATAGAAGAGTGAAAGAAATTTAAATGTTTATGAAATTTTTGTACATATAATTGGCATACAATTATATTAGTTTCAGATGTCCAACACAGTGATTCGATATTTGCATATATTGTGAAATTATCACCAGATAAGTCCAGTCAACATCCATCACCATACATAGTTGCAGAATTAAATTCGGCTATCTTGAAGTAAATGAACAAGAACATATTCAGTAAGCTAAGAAAAATATTACTTTCAAGCAAACACACAGCTGGATTTATTTTACCATCCCGATGACATGAATATATTAAACACATTTTCTCTTAGTAACAGTTTAAATCATTTATAAAAGATAGAAAATGTAAAAAGCAATTTATAAGGGAAATGTTTTATATAATTTAAAGCATATTTTATTTTAGTAACATAAACCTTGGCCACGCTTTTAAAGTACCTAAGAGCAACGATATATCGAAACGATGGGTTCCTTTATTTATTTAGTAGTTTTTGAGCACTTGCCCATTTTGCACTGTTATACTCTCCAGATAAAAAGGGGAACTATCTTTGCCCTCAGTAAATAGGCAAGTGAACGATTATTACACATAATGTAATAAGTGATCTAATGGAGAAATATATGAGGATACAGAGGAATTTCTTTCTGGCCCTGCAAGAGGAGGAATCTAGTTGGTGAATGGTTGGTTCATAAAGAAGGTGATACTGAGTCGAGAGTAAGAATGAGTAGGGTTTTTTCAATAAGGGAGGGAAGGGCATTCCAGGTGGCTAAATGGCCATATTTAGGCAGTGATGTGTGACAGAAAGCAGCCTCAGGAATCTGCATATAGTTGGTGCGTTTATAATATAAGTTTAAAAATTAGGAATCAGCAAACTATATGGTCAGAAAGCGGCCAGATCATGAGACGCTGTTTTCTGCATTAGAGGTTTTGGCCTTTGTCCTGTAGGTGAGAGGAGCTGCAGGGTTCTTCTGAGGTCCGGGAGCAGCGTGACCAACTTTGCACTGTAGCAACAGAGGGTCCACCGGAGGGGAGTGGACCTTAGGCCCGCGCACTGTTCGAATTGTCCGGGAGTGCGCCCTGATGGATTCAGCCAGGACCTGGGCGGGAGAGGTGGAGACAAGGAGAGGAAAGAACGAGATACTTTAGGAGAGAGAGAAGTGAGAAGGCTTGGTGAAGAATGGAATTATCTATTAATTGGTCCACTCTATTTTATCATCAAACTCTTATGTGGTAAATAGAATTGGTTTAACTATGCTTTCATCATTTTTGACAGTTCAGACCCTTATACGTGATTGTCAAGTTATCAGAGAGACTAAAGAAAACCAGATCGCAGAACTGAAGAAGATATGTGAACAAAGTGCAGAATCTCTGAATAATGACTGGGAAAAAAAGGTAAACTACATAAAGTAGTAATCGAAAATGTAAAGGTTTATGCTTCTCAGTAACATAAAAATAATGGGTGTTTACAGAATATACAGAAAAGTATGAACAAAGAAAATAAAGTAACTTAAAATTCTAGATTAACTACCTAGAAATAGCTACTGTCCATGTTTTAGTATATTTTCTTTTAGAAGTCAAATGGTCTCTAAAATAGTTTTCATTTATACAACTTGCTTTTGACTAATTCTTGAATTTAATTAATGTTCTGAATATTTTTGTCACAGCCAATAGATTTTAAGCAAAATTAGTTAGAAAAACAGTGGTAGGATAATTTTTGGCAATTAAACTTATAGAATTTTGGTTTTAGGCCATTGGATCATTTCTGTTCTGAAATTTCAGATAACACAGTATTATAGTATAAACTTGTTTTTGATATAAACAAAATCAGTAATTGATGGGTTATTCTTAGAGGAATATTGAATATAATTAAGGAAAATATTTTCACATAATTTAGCAGTGCCAAGAGTAATGTAATAAAAATACTCATCATGAATGAGTCTTCCATAGTCATTTTGTATTTTCACTTAGGTGCCCTTTGCCTTTAGTTCCAATTACAATATGTACTTAAGAGAAATTAAATATGTTACTTCTTTTGAGGTATTCTATTATAACGATCTTCAGTTAACTTGGACTGATATTCTTTCAATTAGTCTGGGTTCAAAATAATTACTGAAAGTTCTGAGTGCCTTCCCAAGCAGACACGTTGGACTGGATTATGTTTTCGTGATGGGAGCTTTGGGGCTGCTCTACACTGCAGGTGCATTAAGATGGGTAGAGTTAGTTCTTCTCTAGTTTAATTTTGTTCATTTGTGGGATTTTTCTCTTTTTCATGTTTTGGTTTTATATTTTCTTTAAATTTGGCATATGTTGTGTTTGCTACAGCTATGTACATAGCAGGCCCCTTTCCTATCTTCGAATTCTCTAGTTTCTTATTTCTCAGTTTAAGTTGTCAGGTATTTGAAGAGCAGTCTTCTCCCTTCTCCCGTGTATAAGGGTACAGTTTATTCTTTAGTGGATGTGAAAACGCTGCAAATTTGGTTGACGATGTTTTTGTGAAATACAGGTGCATGTAAATCTGGGCGTAGATGAAATTGTGGTATAAGCAGACCAAAAATTCATAAGCAGATGATAGATTTGCTTTGTGATTACACAGTGATTTATTAAAAAATTATTAGGTATCTGTATGGACAAGGTAATATGGTATGTGTGTGTGAGTGTGAATGTGTATGTGTATGTGTGTGCTCCAAAAGAAATCTCCATCCTACATCTCTCACTTTAAGTCCCACTTATCCAACTACCTGTTTAAGGTATCTCCTTGATTTAAATGTCATTTTCCCCAAACTCCATCTTCTTCCATTGTTGTTAAAACAGTCACTTCCTAAAGATTTTCCCTATTTCTTTCTTCCCTATGGTATTGCAGATGCTCACTCTTCTTCTTGCCTCACCTCTCACATCTAATCGCTTACCAGGTTCTGTTCATTCATCCGGTTTGAATGTGTTCACCATTTTTTCTTCCCTAATTTCCGGAGACTGTTGTCTTTGCTAAGGTGTGCTGTAACTGGACTCTGTGCGCCTCTGCAGTCCACGCTCCACAATAACCCATGTGGATAATTTTTCTGAAACACAAGTCTGTTGTCCTCACCACCATCTTTAAATCATGGCAGTGGCTCTCAGGTGCCCTTAGGGTCTCAGGGCTCTTCGCCATCGACACTGGGTGATCTTTCAAGCCTCACCGATTGTCGCAGTTCTGCCTCGCTTCTGGTACTTTCGTATAAGCTATACAAAACTTTTCCCAGTTATCTGAGAAAAGGGAACTTTGTCACCTCCTGTCCCCATTGCCAAACCCTGGCTAAAAAAAATCTCTGTGGGAATGTATAGGTCCCCTCGTTGTTAGGGCCACGATGGCGTCATTATTGCTTAGTTAATTTAATCTTAGCATGCTTTGTGCTGTAGAATGTGCTTACTATTTGCTGCTACAGTTGGCAGCTATGAAGCAGCACTGAAATTTAGGTGCTGTGAGCTTGGCTGCATTCATGTACCAGCTAAGTGACTGACTTGTGAATACTAGACGTAACGCTGGTTTAAAACGTATACTTTGGCAAAAATACAAATACAACATAGCAAGGATTTTGGGGGACCACATGCAAATAGTGAAAACTTAACATGTAAAGTTTGTGAAACCCAGGGGTCTTCTTATGGCTGTTACTGAGCCATCCTCACTCTTCCTTTTCAACTAGAAACTAGGGGAAAAGGTCTTGGGCCCTTACCAGTAATTAGCATAATCACTGCCTGCATTCTGCCTCTGGTTTCCACCATCTTTCAGTGTATTCCCTGTTCCTTCAGTATCTTCCTATTTAGATAAGAGTCGGTATGCATGTGTCATATCCTTGTTCTCTCCTATTCATGAATGGAAGGTCAAATGTATCTTTACACTATTTTGGACTCCTGCCCTCCTCACCTATTGAGTGAACCTGGGGTTGGATGCAGGAGATGGGAGTTAGATTCAGAATTTTACTTCCATTCAGAAAAGTGAAGGCTGTGAGTACAGATTTTTCAACTCCCTTTGGAAGCTGTCCATTGAGTCTTGTTTTCTTTACCTTAGTTACATAGATATTTAGAGCAATTCTTTATAAAGAAAGACGTGTATAAGAGGACATACAGGATACAGTTTCCTTAGAGAACTGTTTGATTTATAAATGCCATTTTCATGTCCACTTTTGTATAGATTAAAGAATGGATAAAAGTAGTTTCTTATGGGTACAGTGAAGGAGAAAGAATTTTAACAATACTCTTGTGCAAATTTTTATGCAAATAATATGAAAATACAGACAGCGAGGTAATATTCATAAAGATTATAAAGGATTTTATTTTCAGATTTTAGGCTAATGCTGATGTTTAGTTGTGACATCATATTATCTGTCTTATTCATTGACCATATCTGCCTGAGGTGGATAAATTCTCTTTAATCTTTGTTTACCATTAAAATTTTTAATTCAGGAAAGTAAAGAGAAAAAGTTTCTTAATGATGCTCTTTATATGATACCTTTACTTTGAATGTTTATTTGTAAGTTTTATATCTTTTGTTATTCGGGTGACCATATAAATAAGGAAATATAGGAAAACATTTTTCTGAATTGCAAAATCATCCATTTTATAACAATAGTGAAAGAGTCAATTCTTCATTTTGCCGCGTAGCTCCACAGTGCTGTAGCAGAAATGGAAAAGGAGAAGTTTGATCTTCAAAAGCGGCACACGGAAAATATTCAGGAATTGCTGGAGGACACAAACGTACGTCTGAGTAAGATGGAGGGTGAATACGTGGCACAAACACAGTCCACAGTAAGTCTTTTTTCCTTTTCTTGCCATTTTTTGAAACTGCCCTCTTAATCTCCATGTCCCCATGCTCCTCTGATGTGCGCAGTGTATAAATGTGATATAGAAATAAAAGACATCGCTTTACTTCCCACTCGATGCAGACTTATGTATGACAATGGGCAGTCTCTTGAAGCAGCTGTGGGACTTCACTCTGGACTGTTTGATGCCACTTTTTTTTTTAACTCCCCGAAGCCTTTATAAATCCTTTTTTTTTCCCCACTGACTTAGTTGAGAGATCGTTGCTTTTCTTTCTGTTTGTTTTCCTCTTTTTAACTGAAGACTTCATTCTTTTTCTGAAAATATTTTATACTAGTTGAAGGAAATCAAATGGGAGATAGTTGTGTGACTGACCGCTCTAACGCAGATTTTCATAGGTTCATCTGGACTAAAGGACCAGACACAGATATCGCAAGAGTAAACCCCCCAAATTCCCTTCTCATAAAGATGCAGGAGGCACCACAGCACACAGCAGAGAGACCAGTAACTTTCTCAAAGGAAAGATGGAGGATCCCCTAAAGGCTCCTCAGAAAGCACCTAGTTGCAAAGGATAGGTCTGAAGGAGGGAAGGTAGAATGACTTCCCGGGTCACATGAGCCTGGAGCAGCCAGGCTGATGGGCACGCGGACCAGGGCTCCTCTCTGAGGCGGATGCGCCTCGCCAGTCTTGTTCCTGATACATGATATGACCTCACAGAGTGCACAGCCTTGTATCGTAGGCATGGACTCAGTCCTCATTTACCACGGTAGCCCACCCAGCCCAGCCGGGCTTGGCCCAAGAACGTCCTTGAATTTAAAGCTGTGGAATCTGAACAGCAGTCGGTTACTCAGACATATCTTAGAGACCCCTAGACCAGCTCTACGGTCCATCACAAGGTCAAAAGACGGTCAGAAGAAGATTCAGAGTGATTTGTATCTCTGGCTCTATGTGGAGATCAAATGGGGGGAACCAGAGTGGGAGCAGATAGGCTGTTTAGGAGGACACAGACATCTGTGTAAAATGGAGGGTGGACACATGGCACAAACGCAGGCACAGGAAGTCTTTTTCGTAGTTGTCCAGGCGAGAGAGGTGGCTGGCTTGCATTTGGGTAACCATCTGGAGGGGAGACCTGGCAGATGGTCCAGTTCAGTGAGATGGAGAAGGCTGAAGGTAGGTCAGGTATATTGGGCAAAAATATCTAGAATTTATCTTCTGGATGATCAGCATAATGATATTCAGAGTCATGAACAAAAAACAAATTTATATCTTAACATCCTAAATGTTCACAAATGTGAATTAAATATATAATAATTTTAAAGTTGAAATTTGAAGATTGATTGCTTAACATGTTTAATGCATTGTTATATATTACTAGTAAAATAACGTCAAGAGAACAATATCTTTCCCAGTGGAATGTTTAATTTTTATAAACTTGGGATGTAAAGAAAAGTGGTCCTTTGGAGCCAAGAGGTCACTGTCAGAAAAACTTCATTCTATTTTTAATGAAAGTCGAATTTCAAAATTAGCATTCAGACCTTGTCATTAGATAATAGTAAATATAAAGAAAAATGGACAGAGTCTGTCAGCAGGATTGAATTTAAGAATCATCAAAACTAGACAGATCTTGCAGAGCAGCTCCCGATTTAATAATTAAACAAGGTAGAGTTCAAGGCATGGCTTAAGATGAAAGACGAGACTGTCACTGAGAATTAGTTTCTCTGTTTTGTTCTTTCAGGCTTTTTTCTTCTTTGGTTGAGTCTTGTTTCAGTGTCATTTGTCGTAAGCAGAAACTGGTATAGATTATATTTATATTGCTATCTTTCGGTCTTGGTGGGAATTTTCTTGCGTGAAACTCATAGTTAAAACATGTCAACACTGGATTTTTAAAACAATGTTAGAACTTATAAATATGAAAATTATAGTGAAATTATTAGATGCTTGGGAGGTGAAGGTTGTGAAATATAAGGCTCTATCCACAGCAGGGTTTAGATACACTGCAAGTCTGCGGTGGCTCTATTGAAATTTTACCCTTATTAATGGAGTTCTTTATTGTTTTTTGTACCATGTGAATTATGTAGTCCTTCTCAGAATAGTGTTTTTACATTTAATAAAATAGAAAGGATTACAAAGGAAAGAAATTATATTGAGTTAAAGTTGTCAAAATATTAATCCAAGCCACCAGCATTTCTTCTCCTGACTTCATGAGGAAGAAATCCCCACATAGCTCCAATTCATCATTTCGAATAAGATGATCATATATAAAAAGTATTTTATTTTCTAGGACAGTTTTAGATTTATAGAAAATTTCAGAAAAGAGTACAGAGAATTCCCATACACTTCACACCCAGTTTTCCCTCTTAGAAACATCTTGTGTTATTTTGGTACATTTTATAATAAATCTTACCAAGATTGACACATCGTTATTAACTGAAGTCCACAGTTTATTCCCTTTTTAAAAGTTTTTACCAACTCTCCTTTTTCTTTCCCTGGAGCTCACCCAGGGCACCGCATTAAATCTAGTTGTCACGTCTCCTTCGGCTCCTCTCGGATGTCACCGTATCTCACACGTCCCTTGTTTTTCACGACCTTGACAGTTTTCAGGAATGCGGGTCATGCCCCTCTGTGGGGTTTTGTCTCCTGTTTTTCTCATGATTAGACTCAGGTTATGGGTTGAGGCAGTAAGATCCCACAGGTAAAGGCTCTTCTTATCACATCACATTAAGGGTACGATCTGTTAACGACTTATCGCTCTTGATATTGACCTTGATCACCTGGCTGAGGGTTAGGTTTTCCTGGTCCTCTTTGGAAGGAAGTTAACTGTGTGCAGCCCGCGCTTAAGAAGTGGGGAGTTACGCTTTCCATCCTTGAGGATAGAGTTTCTTCATACATTTTAAGAGTTTTTCTACAGGAGAGATTTGTCTCTTCTCCCTCATATAGTAATATATTCAATCATATCAGTATGGACTCACAGATTTTTAAAAATTTTATACACTGAGTTATAATCCAATATTACTTAATTTTACTGCTGAAATTGTGCCAGCTTTAGCCATTAGGAGCTTTTTCAGTGGGCTCCTGTACTCCTTTGATATACCCTTATCAGTGTGGATTATGTGGAGAATGATATTAGATACCAAGATCTGTGTGCTAGGTATGCTCGTTACTGCTGGGGTGTAATTTCTTTTAGGCCCTCCCACCTGATAAAGCAGAGGAGTGTATATGTATTACTAACCTGAGAATACACGCATGTCTATAAACATTTTGTGTGTAATCATCCGTATCTATATTGAACTAAGCATACTTTCTTCTTGAGTAATTCTAATCCATCACCACATGGGTTATTCTAGCCTCCTCCCCTTGTGTATCTGTAAATTCTCAGTCCAGCAGTGGAAACTTGACTTCCGCCATCTTCCATCCACTTACTTAATCGTTCAGTCCAGTGTACGTGTCCACCAGTATCAGAGTTGTTAATCCACACCCCCACGGGGACCAGCTGTGTCACCCAGAGTACAGTGCTTATGTGCAGTTGTTTTTGCCTTTGGCCTTAGAGATGCCACTCATTTCAGAATTGCTTAGGTTATAGTTTCTCCCCATCCTTTCAATGAGGTTTTTAAATATATTTGTAATTAGATGTCCTTGTCACAGTCTGCATTTCTTCCTGGGATTCCCTCCAACTTCTAAATGATTTTTTAACTTGCATAAAATAAGGTTCATTCTTTGTGCTTTAAAATTTCATGGATTTTGATAAATACATCTTGTCATGTGTCCACCATTATAGTATCATAATATTTCACTGTCCTAAAAATCACTTGTGCTTCACCCTATTGACTCCTTACACCTCTCCCTACAGTTCTTGCCGACCTATTGATCTTTTGTACTGACTGTCTAGTTTTGCTTTAAATATCATGTAATTGGAAATACACAGTATGTAATCTTTTCAGACTGGCTTCTTTCATTAAGCCAGTCTTTTGTGGCTTGATAGCTCATTTCTTTTGATTGCTGAATAAGATTCAATGATATAGATGTACTATAGTTTGTCTATGCATAAGGTAACTATTGGAGAAGTACATCCATTTTTTTTGCAATTATGAATAAAGTTGTTATACATATTCACTTGCAAGTTTTTTCATGAATGTAGTTTCAAATCAGTTGCGACTTAGCAATTTCACTGCAGGAAGTACAGCCAAAAGGAATAAGTGCATATATGTACCATAAAACAAGTATTAAAGTGTTCATAGCAACATTATTTTTAAAGCCAAACATGGAAAACAACCCATCAGTAAAATGGGTAAATTATTTTAGGTATATTCACATTATGGAATACTGTATATAGCTTTGAAAGGTTTAAGCTATTGCTATATGCCATGACATGGATGAGTCTCACAGACATATGATTTACATATGATTTACATAGAAAGTTCAACAAAAGGCAAAGTGGTTTTTTTTTGCGATAAAAGTCTCAATAGTGTAAAGGATGACTTTGGAATGGCTGGTGATGTTCACATCTTATAGTGACTGATGGGTGTTTTAAATTTGCAAAATATTATCAAAATGTGTACTTAAACTCTGTGCATCTTTTTGTAATATGTCATATTTCAATTAGAAGTTTATGAAATAAGATAGAACGTTTTGTTCCTTTTGCCGTTGGAGTTATTTTGGACTCAGTAGTTTTCGAATGCTCACTCTAATTTGTGACTCCTCCAGGATTTCAGACAAAGTTTGTATGTCCAGCTCCTACATTTCTTGTTTTGTCTGTTGGTTGTACAACTGAAAGTCCATTGCATAGTTCACAGTTTGTTAATACTTGTTGACACTTGTATATTTCCTACCAACATAATACCCTTTCTTAAACTTTCTCTTAATTCCCAGTGTGCCAGTTCTTTAGGCCTATTAGATCTTGAACCTGAAGGATTAATGATTTTTGCCACTTCTCTTTTTCATTTAGTATTTTCTTTACTTCTCTGAAAATTTTCTTGGGTCCGCTCTTCCCTTCTGTTTCCACAGCTACCACTTGGGTTCAGGCCATTGTTGCCTCATTCTGGGACTCCTCCAGTCACTTACCAGTTGCCCTCCCTGTGTCTTCTTGCTCCACATCTCACAAACGCAGTTTGTCCCGTTGTCTCATGATCAAGAACTTGAATTACTAATCTAATGCCTATTAAGACTACTGCTTACAACCCATGTCTTTTCAAGAACTCCACCCTAGTCTTCCGAGTGCTACCTTTGAGTTCACAATGTGGAAAGATAGTCTCTGTGCCCAAGGTAATCTGTTGTTAACTATACAGTTACTTGTTCCTTCCCTGATCCTGTTGTTACACCCCCCTAATTCCCCTTCTGCACTGCCTGCTACAGCCCCCAAATATGATTCTACATTAACGTCTTTATTTCCTGAGTAACTTTTTACCCTATTTTGAGGCCTCCACTATTTTGTGTCTGTTCCATTCCTTGTATTCACTTTTAAAAAGATTATTTTGGCCAAATATTGTTGTCCTTAAGGTATTTTGTATATGTCTTTAGGCTTTCTTTTGACATTATAAGTTTTAAAATTCTTTTATATACCTTTTGCCTATTTTATTTGGTGTAGGACACAATGAGGGTTAAGAAAATGCTTAAATAGATAATAAAAATTATAAATAAATAATAAAATGAATAATGTCATTTTTGCTTCTTGAGTCTGAAAGTTGTATCAGCATATATACAAGTATTCATTTAATAAATATAGGTAGGTCTTAATGCAGAAGACTACATATGGATGTGGTGGATTACGTTAATTGATTTTCAAATGTAGAACCAGCTTTGCATGCCTGAGAGAGCTAATCTTTTAATTTTATTATTTGTGAAGTAAATGAGAATGTACTCTTTATATGTGTATGGTGCTAGAGTAAAAATTTTTTATGAAAAGGTAAGTAAGCATAGTCTTTTGAAGTAGAAAAATCATTTCATGATAACATTCAGGATGGACAGTTTAATTTGTTCAAATGAGAGAAGGACTATATAAAAATATTGTTGAATGAGATTACTTAATCATTAGTCACCATTATAGTGCTGATATGGTTATAAAAAAACAGTGCAATTTGAAATGCGAAAGTCAGAAGGTAGTCTCATAATACCCCAGACACATTGCCATTAGTGAAGAGAGAGGGAGAGGGAGAGGGAGAGAGGGAGAGAGAGAGAGGATGGGAGGGAGGGAGATAAAGAGAGGAAAGGGGTCAAGATTTTATTTTTAGAGAGTTCAAGGTTTATATTTTCAAACTGATGTCTTAAAGATTATTTTTGTAGTATCTTAAAACTGATTACATTTGATTTACTTTAAGCTAATTATGATATATATTTAAGAAATCATTGAGTAATGAGCCATCTTTATTATAATAGGATACTTAGGAGACATTTTGTGGTAATAAATTATTTCTACAGCTCTATTCCCTTATCAGATTATATAATTTCATGTTTGTGAGTCTCATTTCTCTTGTATTGAGTGTTCTTATTATAGGGCTTGAGAAGTGAATAGACTTTCAATATCCTGCCCATTATATTATAAATTATTCTAGCGAGGAAGCATTACAGCCTGAAAATTACAGAGTTAAAAAGAAATGTCATGTTGGGTATAGTTACCAACAGCAGTAACAGTGTGGGAGGCAAAGAAAGAGGCCTCAGGTATCTCTGTGTTACATTTTAGCTTTCTTATGGGTCCCTTATGTTTCAAAATGAGATGTCTGCCTGAGGTATTTCAGCAGATTCATTCTATGTTAATCCCATGGGCAGAATATTATAGTTTTGGAGGCAGTAGAATGAAGTGAAGTAGGTTTTGGATCAGGGAGATTTTAGATCAAATTCTGTTCTGTTGCTTACCAGTGGGTGAGTATAGGCAAGTTAATCATTTTTGCTAAATCTCATTTTTCTCATATTTAAAATGATGTCAGTAATAACTAGCTCATAGTTTTAGGAGGAAGATTGCTTGTGAAGCACTCAACACAGTACCTGGTCTAGTAAAACACTGGTGGTGGCTGTAATCTTCTTCATTGGAATACATTGGTTGTCCATAAGGTTTTGAGTATTTATACTTGGGTGATGAATTTCCTTTTAAAAATATTATTACATTGCTTTAATTTAAAAAAGTTTTTAAATCATCAAATGAAGAGCAGAAAACACTGCTGAGTCCTCATCTAAAAAATACAAATATCTTAATTTGCGTGAAGAGACTGACCTTCCTGATGATAGGGATCTCATCTCTTATTTACTGCTATGTCCCTAGATCTTGGAATAGTACCAGATTCAGCAAATATTCATCGAGTGAATGATTGAATGAATGAATAAAGGCGTATAAACACAATGGTCTTGCTTTTATGATAGAAAGCATTCTTTTTTTTTTTTTAAAGACAGTTAATTTAGAGATTGGTTTAATTTTTATTAGTATGGTTTACGATGCGTTTGTTTTCTATATTCTTGTCTCTACTAGGATAGATATTTTCTTCAGGCTACTTAATGATGCTGAGTGCAACAAAGTCAATTGGAGACTCTTTTTTAACAGTGACCTATTCTTTTAGAACCAGATGGTCAAAGAGCTGGAGTCCCGTGTCCAGCAGCTGACTGGAGAAGCAGAGAACAGTAATTTACAGAAGCAGAAATTAATTCAAGAAAAATTGGAACTTGAGAGATGTTACCAGATAACATGTAGTGAATTGCAAGAAGTAAAGGCAAGGTATTGTCTGAAGTCAGATGTCTCTCAGGTGTGGCCATAAAATACTGATGTTAACTCTGTAAAATATCTGCCAGAATTAATCATGTGCTCTGCATTAATGTTGAGAGGTTTCCAACTAAATACTGCCATTTGTTCATCTTTTGAGTCCCATTTAAAAGTAGTATAATACTTTTAAAAAGTTGAAAGAATGTAGATACTTATTTGATATATGGGAAGATGACAATGCATTTGGATTTGCGTGACTAAAACATCCCATTCTAGGGACTGATTCTAAAAATATTGGAAGTATATTTTATTCTGTTATGGCTTCTAGGCGCAACACACTGCATAGAGAGAAGGATCGTCTTACCAATGATTACGAGCAAAATGTGAAACTCTTACAAACCAAATATGATGCTGATATAAACCTTCTGAAGAAGGAACATGCTCTTTCAGCTTCTAAGGTAATGTATATGCTGTTAAATAAGAACCTTCAAAGTAGTTATTCACTCAGCTTGTAGCCATGGGGAGCCTTGTAGGAGCTATTTGGGATTAGAAATTAGTCTCTCTCTTGCTTTATTCTTGAAATGACTGATATAATTTTTATTAGTAGTTAAAATACTTGATATAATTTTTATTAGTAGTTAAAATACTTAAAATCTAATTGTCTAATATATAGCCTAACATAAATATTAAATAAACTGAATTCTGCCATAAGTTAACTCTTTTAAGTACCACAGTTTTTAAAGGAGGAAACATGAAAGTCCAAGAAGAAATGTTTAGTTGTGTTAATGATACATTTTATGGTAACTGTGTACTTTATAATTATATTTGGAAATGTTGGTTATGTTTTAATTTTCCTGTCATATACACATATATGAGACACCCCACTGGCACCAACATACTTTTTGTCTGAGAATTGACATTTTTCTGCAAAGAGAATTTTATATATAGCTCCTATTCTATGGTAGTCAATTATGTGATATTTAATGAATTAAATGTTTCAGTAGATTTGGTTTTAAAATTAAAATTAAAAGTTTTTTGTAAACTTATTTTTATGTTAGTATTATTTCTATATTTTTACATTCGTTTTATTTCTATTTTTTACATTAATATTCTATATTTTTACATTAATGTTATTTATATTATAAGAATTTAATTTATATTTTTACTTTAAAAGATTAATTTTTTTACTTTTGTTAAGAAACTTTTTTTAAATTCAGATTTATAGATCATTTAAATTTTGAAACTTCAGGGGGAAAAAAGGTAAATTTATTCAACCAGAAGATGTAGGATGGTACAAAAATCAATATTCTGTTTTTTATTTTCTTCTTAAAACTCTCCTAGTCATCTGGTATGATTAAAGAATTAGAAAAGAACGTCTGTCAATTAAAGCAGCAATTACAGGAATCAGAACTGCAAAGAAAGCAGCAACTGAAGGTGAGTCTCGTATTTTTACATAGAACAATGACTAACACTGACCTTTCCTTTTCTTGATTTAAATGTACAAATAAGAGAAAACAAACCTCTTAGAAATGTAAGTGGCCATTTCTGGTTCTTTTATTGCTTTGGGTCATTTTTTATATTTACTTCTTTTAACAAAAGTAGATGCTAATGAGACATAGCAAACAAAGAACAACAATTTTAATTTGTTTAATCTCTTTTGAGATTAGTTAAAAAAAATAAGCCTTATTTAAATATATTATTTTTTATTTTGTATTAATTTTTGACATGTAATTGACATAAAATATCCTGTTCGTTTCAAGTGTATATTGTAGCGATTTGATATTTTACATACCTTAGGGCAGGATCTCCAAGATAAGTCTAGTTGCCATCTGTTACCAACTGTACATAGTTATTATAATAATTTGACTACATTCCCTGTGCTGCACATTACATTCTCGTATGTACTTATTTTATAACTAGAAGTTTGTGGTGCCTCTTAATCCCCTTTATCTATTGTGCCTACCCCTCAACTCCTTCCTCCTCTGGTTACCACTGGTTTGTTTCCTGAATCTATGAGTCTGTTTCTGTTTTGTTGGTTCATTTATTTTGTTCTTCAGATTCTGCATATAAGTGAAATCACATGGCATTTGTCTTGCTCTGACTTACTGCACTTAGCATAATACCCTCTAGGTCCTAAGAATAATTTTCTTTCTTTACATTATTATCTGCCAGTTCTCATAATTTCTCTATCTCTTTCATGCTATCTAGATCTTTCCTTTTCCCTCATGGTCAAAAAGTACCAGGTACCTAGTATATGACATAACTTTACATTCATTATTTCCACATTGAATCAGTCGGTCATCTTTAAGTAATCTCCAAATCCTAAGGGTCAGAACTTTCTCTTATACTTTTGCAAGCAGTAACATCTTCAAATAACTCAGGTTTTGTAGCCTCTAACATAAAGCTGATCACGTTTCTATCTGTAGTTTAGAAAATTGGATGGGCAGGGTGCTCTTACTATTATGTGGCTCAAAGCTTGTCATCCAGTAGATTGATTTATTTCATTAGATTACTAATTTTATTGACTCTAGTAGGAATTTTAAGTATATTATAAATTAATGTTTATCATTTACAGGATCAAGAAAATAGGTTTCAAATGGAGAAAAGTCATTTAAAATGCACCTGTGATAAAAAGGTAATATATTTATAAGACATTTGAAATAGCAGATGAGGCAATTAGGAATGATTTTTGTTGATTTTTACAAAGACATGCATTCTAGCCCTTAAAGGATAATTTACTTGTAAGTTTATTTTAGCTAGCCAGTAATCAGATTTTGCTTTTTAATATTTTGTTTATAAACAGCCTTTCTAATTTTATTATTAATTATAGCAACATTAAAATACCACTTGTATTTTATATTTAATGAGCAAAAAAATATATATTTTAACCTCTCATAATAACACTATGAAATTTTATTTTCTTTCTACCAGTTTAAAAATATGATACAGTTGATGGGCATTATTTTGTATTCTGGTGTATCATGTATTTTCTGGAACTCTAAAATTTAACCAAAGAATATAAACAATGAAAGGGTTGTCTCCTAAAAAATTGATTAATAATTATTTCTTGTCCTTTATAATAGTGAATATTTCTGTAGACATAAGCTGGTGTCCCTGGTATCATCAATAACTGGGATTTCATTGACACACTGTTAACACCTTGGCAATAAAATGCAGAATTATATAGGTTTGTGACTTATAAACTTCAATTTTGAATTTCTTGTTTGCTATATAGTATAGAAAGTAAATGAGTACTTGAATGGCAAAGATTTTGGTGCTGATTTTGTAATTATTTACTATTCTAACATTTATCAAATTAATCTATTTGTAAAATACACACAGAATATGCAAACAAGATTAACTCTCCAACTCAAAATTAATGCATACAAATTAAAATTAAACAGGTTTTACAGCATAAAACTTTTTAAAAACCTGTAATATCACATCTTATCTGTATAGTCACTCAGCAAATATTCATTAAATGCTTTCATTGGCAAAGTATCTTACCAGGTCCTGGGATTGGGAGAGGGGTAGAGGATGAATTAGACATAGATTCTGCCCTCCTGGAGCTGACTGTCTAAGAAGAAGGTTTCTGCCATTTAGAAAAGTCACGATCTCATCTGATCTCAGAAGCTAAGCAGGGTTGGGCTTGGTTAGTACTTGGATGGGACACCACCTAGGAAGACAGGGTGCTGTAGGTGTAAAAAAAAAAAAAGTCAATACTGACATGTATGTATTGATCTGAATATGTACTCTTTGGAATTATGATAAATTTTCTTATTATTAATGTTTTTTTTTGCTGCAATTTGAATACAGCTCAATTCAGGATCTTACATATATTTTACATCTACAAAATGATAACAGGAGAGGGAAATATTGCTTTCACTGAACTAAAGAAATTTTTCGGTTTCTACTGTTGAGCCATGCAGCTTCATAAATTTTTTATTTACCCAAAGACCGTATATTACAATAACCCTTTCTCCCACTATAGAAGGCAGGCACATCTTCTGGGTGTACATTTTAGTCCATTATTCATTTTTTGGGCAGATATCTGGCTTCCCATCCATTAAGTAACACCTTCCTGGCCTCCCGCTCCTGGTCTTACACTCTGAGGTCAGCCCTCTTCCTGAGAGATGGTATCTGTGTACCTGTGAGACAGAGAGAGGGCTGGTAGCAAGGAGAAAGGCATGCACTAATTTTAAAAGAATGTATTCCTATCCCAAACGTATTTAAGTCTTACTAAGGACTGTTAGGTAGATAGAGCTGGAAAGACAGTCTTTCTCCTTTTTTGGTTTCTGTCTTAACTATTTGAACTGTTACCTACCTCTCTGCCTGATGGACACACTCAAGATACGGAATGTTAGAGCTCAGTTCATCATTATCCAGCTACCTTCCGACCATTCCTGTTCTATTTCACTTCAGGGAGCAGACCTGAAGCCTTTCTGTCAGGCCTCGTAACTACAGCTTTTCTTTTTCCATGAGGTATCAATTGGCCAGCTTTTTAATAATGTAACTAGTTAAGTGCGTTAATTGTTTTCAATGTAAGTAAGACATGTTTAAAATAACAGCAACCTTTAAAAGAAAAATAAGCATATTTGTTCCCATTGCATATGTTCCAACATTGTTTATATTGGAAGAAAATGTTGCACAGCATGTCACTTTTTGTTTTACAGTCAATTCCATAATCTCCCCCTTTTAAATTGACATCTGTTCTTTCTTTATTAAACCGCTGTGATCTCAGTCCTTGAAGATTTGATGTCTTGTGCCCCCCTCAGGGAATATCCTTTTTGACTGCTCAGCGAACTGACATAAATCTCACATAGCCCTTCACTGTGTAACTGGATAGTGAAATGGGATGTGTAGGGCTTTTGTTTGTTAGATGGTGTTACAGGTGTGCACATTCAATAACTTTTGGTATAAACCTTAGTTCTGATATCTGTTCAAGAGGTGGAAATGCCATCTGAATGACATTATTTCCTCATGCCAATAAGAAAGCAGCGCAAGAGACTCTAACTTGTCTCCGAGGTAAGAGAAACAGCATCAGACGCTGTCCCTAATTTAAGCACACACATTATCTAATGGTCTTTATTGATCTCTAGTGGCTATCGCCTGCCTTAAGATCTTTGAACATCAAACAAATAATAGGTAGTAAAACTAAATGTCATTGTTTGATGAAGTGTCCTAATCTGTTAAATCAGGAAATGGGTAGGCTAAATGATTTTACTAGCAAGGAAACACCTGCCTCCTACAAATAACCTATTGCTTGTTTTCCAAACAGGCACCAGAGAGTAAAAGATGGTGGTGTTTACCTAAAGAAATTCACGAGACAGATGTTAAGCATGTATATTCAAAACTGTGCTATAATTGATATATCTACTTATAATAATTCTGATGTAACTCTGTAGCAAATTAGATATAAAATACGATGGAGTTCAGAACCACTACAAATAGTTATTTGAGTTTTAACATTCATTTGTAATTCTTTTAATTAGGTTAAAAATAATTTAAAATTTCCGCAGCTTTACAGATATTGTATGGCATTTTCCAACCACTACTGGCATGTTGTCTTTAAGAGGACACGGGCTTTGAGTGAAGTTTTAAAAAAATGATTTTGTGCAGTGAAATGATTTATGAAAGCCCCGCAGCCCAGTTTCCCACATTTTTCATGCTGGGAAGTCGAGGTTAGGGCACCTGAGAGGCACACTGCAGTTATCCAGCTGGTCGATGTGGCCATCGGCAGCTCAGTGCTCTGCCGTGATGTCTGCCACAGGTATCTGTTTCCTTATGGATGGCAGAATTCCTTCCTTATTTATACAAGTACCCGTTTCTCAATTACTTAAATTTTTAGGATGAAAAGAAGTAGAATATACATTTAGTAAATGTTCATTAAATGTATTTCTAGTTACTTGAATCTCAAATTTAAAACTTAAATATTTACAACAAACTCTCATCTTTGAGACTATATGCTGTCTCTTTGACTCTCTGGTTTGTTTTTTATTATTTAAATTATTAACATTTATTTTTGGTAATAATATATAGTAGGGAAAGGATTACAGGCAAATTAGTTCAAGCCTTATCCCACACTGCCATTAATACATTTAAAAGGATAGGTTGACAATAGCATTGTTGCTGTTACCCACAACTATCTGAAACACAGGTAAAACCAAAAATATAATTTAAAAGGCCCTTATGTATACAATCAAATATTTTCAATTAAGAACAGACAAACCCAGAACAGCATTCTAGTGGGGGCCAGGTATTGCGCTGGATGCAGAGGGTATAAAAATAAATGAGAAACAGCTTCTAGCTTTAAGGGACCCCCAGCTCAGAAGTCTGCGCATTGACTCATGCATGTTTAACTCAGAGGGACGTCTCCCACTCAGTCCCACTCCTGCATTAGAAATGGTTCTAATAGTTTGAGAAGCATAAATTAGATCAAGGTGCTGGAGTTAGCACACTGACCAAGAATCACGAAGTGGCAGTTGAAAACTTGACAGAGGTTAAGAGTGAATTGTAAATGATAAAAAGCACTTAAGAGACTCAAAATTTTTAGCAATTCAGGTGCCATTTTTTGATAGGGCAGATAGTACATCTAAGAGAATTAGCGTTTTGTGGCATGCCGTGATTTTGGGTATTCGTAACGACTTTGAGTTTTCAAGAAAATGTTTGTGTGTAGAGTGTTTAATCTGAGAAGGTAGTGATAATAATTATCAGTTGTTGAGCATTTATTATCTTTCAAATGTTGTTCTAAGAGCTTTACATGGAATAACTTGTCAACTCATTACAATTTCTTTTATATACTTGCTTTTATCCCATTTTTCGAGGAGGCAACTGAGGCACAGAGTGTTAAGTAATTTGTGAGGAACCAGAGATGCAAACCCATGTGGTCTGACTTGAGAGCTTATACTTACTCATAGTCATCATGTAATTGTAGATAGATTTTTCTCAAAAAAAAAGATTAATATTTTGAAGTTTCTACTTAAAGGGATAAATCTCAAATTATGCTTTCATGGAGAGAGTTTTGAGTCCCAGAAAAAAAAAATTGAGCAGGAAATACAGGTGAAGCTCTGGCAGCATAGCCCCAACGTAAAATACTGTTGGCGCATCAGTAACTGATGGTGCCTCCTTGTTAGTTTTCCGTATATGTAATGCATTGTCTCAGAGGACCAGAGAAGTCGGCTGCAGGGTGTGGAGAAAAATGCCTCCTCAGAAGACATCCCCGAACCCTCCTGGGGATTTCCTGGGAACTGAATTTTAGCTGCAGCTCTGGGGAGGAGACCACACTGGGAGACATGTAAGAGAAGCAAGGTTATGCACCCTATATTTTTTTGTCAAGCACTAAATCTGAACAGATAATACACTGTTTAAGCCAAAATAATGGAAAAATACTGTAGAGCAGAGGAATGAGGGCATCATACAGAAGACTCAGAGAAAGGGGTTTTCTTCTGAAAAAAATTATTATTCCAAAAGAAAATATTAAGAAATTCATCAGTATTATACCAGAAATATAATGTCTATGGTAGAGGAACAGATATCATAGAGAAAGAAAAGGATGAAGTGAAAATGGAGTTAATTGTCATAGGAAGAATTGTAAGAAACCTAAAACACAATAGCAGATTTAAAATCCATGTAGGAGCTGGTTAGGGGTAAACAGATGTTATAAAGAATTAAATCAGTTACATGAAGGACAAACCACCGTCATTTGAACTGCAAAGGAAAAATGCAATGAATAAACAATTTAGAGAAAAAGATAGATGTTAAGGCAGAAAATAGAAAACCAGTATACAACAATTGATATTCCTGAAGGGAAGACTAAGAATAAATTAACACAAAAATAATCAAAAATATGGGAACACTTTTCTGAAGGTCTGTGTGTGCACCCTGTGTCAGATAAGAATCAATAAAAAGATTTAAGAACATTTGAGCTGCCATACAAAGAAAATGGTCTTATGCAGTCCAGGCCGAGAGGAAAGCAAGTCAGATGACTTTAGTCTTAGTTCAAATCTGAATGTCATAAAACAATACAGTGGTATATGGTCTGTTTTTAGGCCAAAATGTTATGACTTAAGAATCATACACTTTTTTTGTGTGTGTGTAAAGGCAGTAGGATGACATTCTTGGACATACATAGCTTCAGAGATATGTCATTCAGATACTCCTTTTGAAAATAAAATTACTGAAAGTTGTACTTTAAAAACCTAAGGATAAGTAAAAAATCAAATCAAAACAAAACAAGAATAAAGAGTAGCAGTGAATGCCCAAATTAACTAGTGATGACTTCAAATGTTTATTGTGTACATGTTGTAAAGCAGTGCAAATGTCCCAAAAAATTCTTGAGAGGGATGTAATGTTAAAAAAGTGTTAAAAACACTTTAATCTTGGTCAATATTCCCACATTATTTAAAAGAAAACCAAAATAGATAGAGATAGTAAACACATGCTAAGATATTATTCGAAAGATAGAACACAGAAGTTAATTTCACTTGCTGACTATTAGAGAAATATAGGTTAAAATAATTGTGAAATCTTTATAGGATCACTGGTGAAATGAAAAATGGTCTCTCTTAATCAGAACATGGAGGACTTTGGAATAAAAAGAGCCATATAAAAAAGGAACACAAGAAACTAGGAAGCATGAAGGAAAATTGCACAATTAAGTATTTTAGATATAATAACATGTCAAATATTCTCAATTAAAATAAGGAAATGTATAATTTGGGTCAAAAGCCAAATCTGTGTGATATTACAAGAGGCTTAAAATTAGTTAACAGAGAAACAGTAAAGCAAAAGGAAGGGTAAGTCTGTGGAAGTGACGCCAGTGGAAAGTACCGTTGAGACATAGACTGCACCAACACTAGTTTCTCCCCTTAACTTTCTTCCCCGTGGTCATTTTCCCACCTGTCACTCAAACAGATTTGCTTTTCTTTGCATTTTTATTTGTTAGTGTTTGGATTTTCACTTAAGATTTTATTTCATGAAAGGATTTACTGATATAAAAACATGTTTTTATATTAGGTCATCTCTTAGTTTAATTTTGAGACTAATTCTTTGATTCTATACTAAAGACTGGGGATGGTGCTTCTGCTGCTTTAATAATGTATTTGCTCCAATTTAGCGTGCCTGCTGTGTGCCAAGCACTGTAATATATGCTAGGGATCCAAGATAAGTAAGACATAAGTAATTTCGACCTTGAACCTGGTAAAATTTTGGAGAATAGATTCCCTTTTTCCCCATGTAAAGCAAAATAACTGTAGAGGCAAACATTTGCAAGGCAAGTTAGTAGCTCCTTCCCTTCCTGTCAAGGTAGGTATTTATGAGGCATTTTAATTTTACCATTTAAAATGTAGGGGGAGGGGCACCAGTCTCCTAAACTTGCTGATAGTCCACCCCGCTACCTACATGTTCCTCTGTTTCTAGTTTTTTACCCACCTGGAGATTGCCATTACAGCTGCCAGTAGAAGGCTTTTGATATTCTCATGGAAAATATTCTCTCTGCTCAGACCTTTCATTCATTCATTCACTCATTCATTCATTCATTTTACTGAAACACCAAGAGAAAAAAATACAAAAGAATTATAAAAAGAAAAGATCAAAGAATATAGGGTTTGTAAGTTAACTAGGACTCCATCCAAACTACTATAAGTAGCTAACGACAGGTAGTTTTGGCTAGCACTGATTCAGTGTTTGAAAAGGTTTGTGACTGTGTGTGTGTGTGTGTGTGGGGGGGGTTGTTCTTGTCATCTCTCTCCTGTCCCTTATACCCAGCGGTTGCACTTTCAATCTCACCTGGCTTGCCCGCAGGTGTATAGCTGGTCTCCCCACTGAACAACTTGAGTTTTCTTACCTACCAGCTGACTCTGCACCCTCAGTTGTCGTGTCTAGGGAGCCGTAGCTGCTGATTACTCCTCTCTTTCCTCCAGCTGTACTGGTTTCTAATTTTTTGGCTAATAGGTAATTTAAATAAACTCTTTATGAGTTTTTCATATCAGTTTATTTTATAGGGAATCCACTTGCAGGTAGATTTAAAGTTATATAACTTTGACCAGAAAATTGGTATTCGAAATATATTATTGAAATAATTATATAGTAAATGATTATGGTTAACCACGTCTCTGTCTTGAAATATATACATCGGATTTTATGTTAAAGATGTTTAAGATTGCTGTCTCATTGTTTGTATTTCTCTTTTGAGTAAACTCTTCGTAAATGTTACGTATCTTGTCATGGCAGGTACATGACTTGCAGAGTGAACTTGACAAAGAAAAAGAAGAAGCTCAAAAGAAAATCAGTAAATATGAGGAAGCTTTGAAGTGAGTTAAGTTGTAATATATTTAATTTTAATAATACTCTTATTCATAATTGGGAGCCAAATTAAGTAGCTAGAACCTAAACATCCTATTTTATAATAGCCTTGCTATGGTTTAGTTTGAGTCAGTTTTTCATCATGAATCTTTATTTTCAGAATTGTATTACTAGCCAGTAAATTCTTTATAGAAGGAAAAATTAGTTCAGCTGTTTTTAAATGATAGTAATACAAGAAAATAAAATGTAGTAATTTTAGATGCTTTCTTCTTAAATGTAACCATGAAAAAAAAAAAGTAAGATTTAAGTCTTAGAACATTTAGAAATTCTTCTGTAGAGTTTTAGGGAAATGTGGGTGGTAAAATGTTCCAGTTACATTTGAAAAAGGACTACGATGTAGGCATTGTTTAGGAAAGGTTTGTCTCGTGATATAATACTTAAATATACACATTTAAAGCATTAGATTTTATTTGTCTTTTCCATTCATTTACTAAGTCGATTAGACTCTACTTATCACTAGGCTTTATCATACAGTTTTCAGATGGAAAAACATTGATTTAGTCAATAACTATGGAGTTCCCACCAGAGGACCTTATAGTCTAGTTGCAAAGATATTTAAGAACTTTGGCTATTATACTGCAGAGTGATAAGAACTTTAATGAGAGAAATATCAGCAGGGTTCCTGACGCCAGAAAGTGATTTAAGAAGATAGCTTACTTCTTGAGCTCAGTATATCTAGCTAACTCCCTGTTCATAAGCTAATTCCATTTTTCTTTCTTCCCCAAACCTACAAACAGAAGTAACTTATAGAAAGGAAGAGAAAGAATACCCATGAACAGGCAAACTTAGTATCTTATCCTGCCTGGGAAGATTGCATAATCCTTCTTTCTCCCTCACTTCTTGTTAGTAAAATGTATTGGCTGAGTTGCTGAGTAGAACATCTTAAAATAATTTGTGTACTTTATCTATTCAACTTACGCAACTTTTATTTCTCTTTTGTTCTACTTTGTCTCTGTTCTTTTGTAATTTCTTTATACTTTTTTCATTGCTTTGTTGATTTGTGCTTTATATCCCTAAAGGAAGAGATAATCCATTTAAATAACAGTGAAACAACAAATATTTGCTCTGTTCCTACAGTGTCATGTGTTGTAGTATCATGCTAAAACGTATAGAAGGCTAAGAAGATCTAACTCAAGACATAGTGCTGTTCTTAAAGATTTTATAGTCCAGATTAGACATTTGAAGTACTTTAAGTGCTAGGTATTAAGCTGTTGACAATAAGTGCAATTGGAATTCAGAACGATTTTTTTCAGTGGGATCATGGGAGTTTATGTGTAAAACAGTGTGGTATCTTTTAATGTCCACTGATGGGTTATGAAAGAACCCTGAAACCTCCATAGTTTTCTGTATCCAATATAGTCATTTCCTGAGCCAGGTAACACTCTGTAAGGCTTTAAAAGTCTTTACCAAAGTACCAAATTTTACTAGGAGTTAAAAAAAAAAAAAACATTTTGGACTTCAATGAAATTCCGCTGTAGCTCTATTTCTCCCATTCCCTATGTAGGTGATGTCTTCATTTTGACTAAAAGTCTGTATGATCCTAATAACATAGCCCCTGGTATAGCAGGAGTAATCTGGTCTGAACGCAGAGTTAGTTATTGTGTGGTCCGAACTTCAAAGTCAACAGCAGGAGCTGGCTAATTTTCTCAAAGGAAAACATTTCAGAGGTGGGGGCGGGGGCTGCTGTTTCATTTGAATCTAAGAATGGAGTTATACCTAGTCGGTCTAGAGATAATCTCATTTTTCTAAAATACAAATGTAAGATACAGAAATTTGCCTTGATTATTTGAAATTTTTTCTTTAATATATATACACAAAGGTAAAATATATCACTTTTAGAATGTGATGGTATTCATTCACTTCATCATTCTTTCATCCCACTTTAACTTTTTCCATTGTCAAATTGTAGTATTAAAAATAGGCAGTGAAAATTTCACTAGAGCATAAAATATTGGTCTTTAGATGATATAGTGATAAATGAACCTATAGGAAGTAAGCCCTTCTTGAGCTAAAACGTTTTGGTTGTGGTTGCTATATACACATGTATGTGTATGTGACTGTGTGTGAATATATACACAACAAATAAAACTTTTACTGGATTTTAAAAAAAACACAGAGATACAACAAATTTAAATCTGGGCCATAACCTCTCAGGCCAGAGGCCTCTTGACATTACTGAAATAAACTAATCATACATTTTTGTTAAAAGGAGGTATCTCATGAAAACTGGATATTCCATTAATTTTCTTTTGAATCATCATCTTGAATTTTCTCACAATTACTTTATAATCCTGAAACATATGTTGAGCTGACTTTTTACAAATGTTATCTACTATGTAAAGCATAGATATATGATATCTTATTATAGAAACATTTAGAAATATCTAAGTTTGCTCTTGCTTAGACTTTGCTATAGATATACTATAAGGAAAAGTAAAACAGTGTCTAATTGTACCCTTACAATTAAAAAAATTTTTTTTGAAAAACTAAGTAATAGAGTCCCGTGGTTTAAAATATGACAGATGAAAAAAGAGCATAAGGGGGGAAAGCCTGTCCCCATACGAGTCCTCTAGTGACACGTTTTCCCTCTTTGGGAGGAGAGGGCTACTAATTCCTTGTGGATCCTTTCATGTGCAGGCGTAAATACTCTTTCCGCATCATCTTTTCCCTATATCCTGCGTATATCCTGATCTTTGTGTGTGAGTGTGGGTGTGTTTGCTTGTCAATATATCTTGGAGATTGTTTCATATAAGGACATAAAGAGCTTCCTTATTCTATTTTATGTATTTGATATAATTTACTTAACCAATTCTCTATTGATGAACATATGATGAAAATTCTTCCATTTCTCCTCTAGTACATATATGGTTTGATTTTTACATTTAAATTCGTGATCCATTTGGAATGCATCCAGTGTAAAATGTGAGGTGTGGATCCTGGTTACCTCAACATCGTTTGTTTAAAAATCTAGCCACATCTTTATCCTTTCACCTGTTGTTGGACACTTACATTGTTTCTGTATCTTGACAATTGTGAATAATGCTGCAGTGAACATGGGAGTACAGATATCTCTTCAAGGTCCTGATTTCATTTTCTTTAAATATATTCTTAGAAGTGGGGTTGTTCGATCAGATGGTAGTTCTATTTTTAATTCTTGAGGAATCTCCATACCTTAACAATGTTCACAGATATGACAGTGGGAACATTGTAGTCATCATGTATACATGACATCTTTAGTACTTACTTATAACTGGAAGTTTGTACCTTTTGATTACTTCCTCCAATTCCCCTTTGTACCGTACCCCTGCCCTGGAACCCACAAATCTGATCTCTTTTTCTATGAGATTAGTTTTTAAATTTAGATTCCACATATAAGTGAGACCATATAGTATTTGTCTTAATTTATTTCACCTATCATAGTGCCCCCAAGGTCCATCCATGTTGTCACAAATGACAGGTTTTCTCATTTTTCATGGCTGAATAATATTCCATCATATATATACTTGTGGGGTATGTGTATATATATACATGACAATTTCTTTATTCATTCATCCATTAATAGCTTTTAGTTTACTTCCATGTCTTTGCTGTTGTAAATAATGCTGCTATGAACATAGGGGTCAGATATCTTTTTGAGTTAGCATTTTTATTTCCTGAATATATTCTTAGAAGTAGAATTGCTAGATCATCATATCATATTATCTTTTGTTATTTTTTTGAGGATCCTCCACACTGTTTTCCATAGTTCAAACACTATTTCTTTAAATAAGCTTTCTACTCCCTTCTCCCTGTCTTTTATTTATGAAATGGCAATATTTGTGAATTGGTTCTTTTGATGGTATTTCATAACTCTAATAGGCTTTCTTCACTCACGTTCATTCTTTTTTTTTTGTCCTCTGACAGGATAATTTCAAAGTTTCTGTCTTATAGTTTACAGGTTCTTTCTTTTGCGTAGTCCATTTTTATATCGATGCTCTCTATTGCATTTTTCATTTCATTTATTGTATTTTTCAATTCCAGAATTTCAGTTTGGTTCTTTTTAATGATCTTAGTTTTTTTTTTTATTATTACATTTATTCAGGTAACATTGGTTAATGAAATTATGTAGGTTTCAAGCATATAATTCTATAATACATTGTCTACATATTGCATTGTGTGTTCACCGCCCAAAGTCAGATCTCCTCTTTCACCATATGTTTGACCCCTTTCACCCTTTTCTACCTCTCCCCACCCCTCTCCCTTCTAGCAACCACCTTACTGCTGTCTGTGTCTATGAGTTTTTGTTCGTTAGTTTGTTTTGTTTGCTTGTTGCTTTCAGTTTTACATCCCTCAAATGAGTGATATCATACGGTTCTAGACTTATTCCATCTTACTTGTTTAACTTAGCATGATATTCTCAAGATTCACCCATGTTGTCACAAATGGCAGTATTTCATCTTTTCTTATGGCCGAGTAGTATTCCATCATATATATGTATCTTCTTTAGCCAATCATCTATCGAAGGACACCTTGGAATACAGTATGGAGGATCCTCAAAAAATTAAAATAATATATGACCCAGGAATTTCTCTTCTAGGTATCTCTCTGAAAAATTTGGAAACATTTGTTTATAAAGCAAATACACACCTCTGTATTATTCACAGTGGCCAAGATATGTTCTTTGTTTCTCTGTTTAACTTCTCATTTTGTTTGCATGTTATTTTCCTTATTTAATTGAATTGTCCTGTGTTTTCTTGTGTCTCATTGAGTCTCTTTAAAACAGCTATTTTGTACTCTTAATCAGGAAATCACAGATCTCCATGTAATTGGGGTCAGTTCCTATATTATTGTAGTCCTTTAACAGTGTCATGTTTCCTTGATTTTTCATGTTCCTTGAGGTTTTCTGTTGCTCTCCTCGCTTTTGAAGCAGGAATTTTCTACTGGGGGTCTTTCATAACTGCCTTTCTGATAGAAATACCTTCCTTCCACCCTGCTCGTTATTCTGAGGCTTTCTCAGATTTTCCAGGGCGCACCAGCCTCAAGTGTCTTCCTCCCTCCGGTGGCAGATTCTTCAGCTCATGTGCCTTTTCTTGATCTCAACATATCAGGCCAAGTGCTGACAGATACTTTTGTTTTAACAAAAGTGATGCTAAGGCTCAAGTTTGAGGTCTCTTTCTGGCCTTGAGATTTAGGCCATCTTTCTGTGTGTTCTCACTAGCCATCTGCTAAAGCTCACTCTCACTGCCGCCATTGGGAGCACACACAGGGAGCTGACTACAGGGTGGGGGTGTGTGTGGGTAAGGCGTACAGTGCTGGGGATGGCTGTGGGTCAGTTGGGGGGATCTGTCGGTAGGGCATTCCCAGCAGCTCTTGGGCAGGCTTTTCGATGGAGTCCATGATACAGTTAATAGGATTTGTGTCCCTTTAATGCCCTTTTGAGGGTCCTATCAGCCATTCTCACCTCTTCCTGCATGACCCTAGTCATACAGCTCAAGATTCAGTAGTCCAGATGGGACAAGAGAGAAGTGAGCTTTCTTTGTTCAATATTTAGGTTTGTGAAATTTATTGTTATATATCATTGTAGTTTATTCATTTTCATTTGCTGAATAGTATTTCAAAGTGAACATAGAACTGCAATATAACTGCAGTGTATTTATTCATTCTACTGTCAGTATCCATTTGGGCAGTTTCTAGGTCTGGCTTATTATAGTTTTGTTTTGAACATTCTTATTATGTTTCTTTTGGTAAACACGTGTACACCTTTTTGTAGATATATATCTCTATCCAGTTTTTATGTTGTGCAAATTGAGACGCACATATGGGGAGGATAGGCCTTTAGACTATGAAATGGCATTCTCAGAGATCCAGTTCAAGTGACTGGGGATTTAAGTTGGTTAGGGACCACAGGGTCACTTTTACATTATCCTGCTGTAGTTTTGAACCTCTAGTTCTGAGAACAGTCATTGTATCAACTTGATTTGTTTATGAGGACCTAAGCACATAAGTGATCTGATTCATGGACCTGCTCGTTGGTGATGGGGTGATTATAAAGTAATTGAGCAAGTATTACAAATAAGGAAAAAGTGTGAAAATTTCTTAAGGGCTTTATTTTTACCATATTTTGATTTGTTAAAAATATTGTTCCACTAATATTTGTTATTTGTAACCTTTTAATGTATAATCTTATTTTTATATATCATTGCCTTTCCAAGTACAGTTTCACTTACATAGAGGATTATTAGAAAAAAATTCTTGATGTTTTCTGAGTAATTCAGAATGTTCTTGAATTATGTTATTTGACCTGTTTTGAAAACAACTTTCGATATTAGTGACATTCAGCAAGTGTTCAGCATCTGGTTTATTGAAAAATTATTTATTTATATAAAAATTAGCAGCACTTTGTCTTTTGCCAGACTTTACAGTTCTGTTTAAAATGAGGGAATTTATTAGCTTAGAATATTATTTTCCCAACAAACTGACATATAGCTTAAAAAAAACCAGTTTTTTCTTCCTCATAATACATAGTATTTATAATCTCCCATTACAGTGGAAAACAGCTTATTTACCCCTAAAGTTATATTTTTAAAGATGTTATATTTTTAAACATGAGTGGAAAAGCTTTCCTATAAGGTTCTTTTAAATCTTCTCATTTATCTTTCGTTGCTTTTTTTGCTGTTAAAAATCAACAGTTATAGTGTTAGTAGGAGCAGGGATTAATCTTCAAATAGGAATGCCTTAGAGTAAAGATAATAAAACTGCAAAGTTATAATGACAATGTTTTTGTACTTTTATTTGCTAGAAACTAATCTTAAAAGAAGACTTAAATGGAATACTAAATAATCTTGTGATTATTCAAAAGAGTGGACTATATTTTGATTAGGTTTGTTTTTTAATGGAACATTGTTTACTGCAAAAAAAAAAAATTGGATGCAGTTGCATTAAAAGCAGATAACCTTCCAGTTTACCCAGGAGCTTGAATTTTGAATTTTGGTAGAAAGGGAGAACTCGATTAAATCAGTCTCCTAAAGGAATTTAAAGTGTAGCTGAATAATATAATTCTAAACTAGTTTTATATACTGCCAAAGTGAGGAACTGTGGCCTGGTCATTTTGTTTGTAAAGTTGGTAAAAATATCTCAAGGAATTAATAGTTATTTACTTTAAAATGGAAAAAAAAATTGTGAATTAAAGAGTTATCTAGAAAGAAGCTAAAAGGAAGCCTCCAGACTTGAATAGTTAATGTAAAGATTTCTGTCCCTCATAAGTAAATGAAAACATCTTTACAGGTCAACCTTATAAGAAATTTTATTCCGTTTAGAAGACAGATTTGTACTTTTAAGAAATTTTCTTGGAAGGTTAATTATAAAAATTGTTCCACTACCCTATAGAAATAGCCTGTAATTTATAATACTTATTAAACAATATGTGGTATTGGTTTTAACTGAGGATATAATCAGTTTGAAGACTAAAGTTTGTAAATTTCCAGTACATTTTTCCTATTATTATTATCACTAAAATTAAGAACAGATACAATTTATACTGTATTATTCCATCAAAAGATATCAGATATTTATATCTGCTTATAATATTCCCTCTAACAACCAAGACATTATGTAGAATTAGGGAGCAGGAAGAAACTATTTGACATGTATGAAATCATTTTAGATTTTATGTAACTAGAATTAAGTTAATTATATCAAAGGAGGATTAAATGTAACCAGAAACTGATGTTATGTTATAGTTGTTATTTTAAAAGCTTGTAATTTGTCACTGCCATTTAAGTTCTAGGCTAATCCAAAAGAGGAGTGCTTTTTTTTCTACCATTGTAATGGAGAGTTTATGTTAAAATGAATTTATCCAGGGTCCCTAGATACTGACATTGTCCAGTGAGCAAACTTTTCAAAGTATCTATTCTTTGGCTTTATTTTCATCACAAAACTAGTTCATATTTGCTATAGAAAACTGGAAAATCACAGAAGAATAACAAATAAAATAAAAATAGTTTTGATCACATTTAAATAGCGCTATTTACGGTTATGCTATTGTAGTTATTCTGAATGCATATTAAATCTTGAGCTGTCATAGAGTGATAACATCTCCTCCCACATTCCTGTTTTTCTCCACACTCTCTTCTTTATCTGCAAAATTTTCTTAGCTATTCTTAGCCATTTGATCTTTTATTTTAATTTTAGAAGATCTTACTATAATTCTGTTGGGATTTTTTATATTTGCAATATTTTTATAGATTAATTTAAGTAGAAATAAAACATTTTCTTTATTAGTTTCTCTTTCATAAATAGTATAGTTCTCCATTAATTTGTCTATTTTAATGTCTTTTAATAAATGTTTACAATTTTCTCCATACATATTTTACATATCTTTGTTAGATTTATTCTTAAGTACCTTATACTTTATGCTACCATTTTGTATTTTATCTTTTTTAAATGACATTTTTCAACTGATGGATCCAGCTGAACAGAAGGACATTTTTTTTTTTTTACACTAAACTCCTACATGCAACAGCTTTGCTGAATTTATTTTCAGAGTTTATAAATTATCTTGGATCTGCTATGTGGATAATGACATTTAAATAATCAGTAAATTAATCTTTTTCCTTTTCGATTTTTATGTCTTTTCTATCATCACCCTCATCTTTCTGGTAAAACATTGAATATCATGGTGAGTGTAGGCATCCTTGTACAGAAGGAACACTTTAACTATAATGTGTAAATTTTGGTTGAAGGTTTTTGATAGGTGTGTATAGCCCTGGGCTGATAGCCAGAGCCAGGCGATGTCTAAGAGTTATCAGCTAGTTTCTGGATTTCTTTTAGAGTTCATTGCTATGTATGTACATTCATTGTGTCTGTGGAAGGAGAGGTCTCCTGTGTCTCCATCTTGGTCTACTCCCTCGAACTGGGAGTTCTTTTTCTTCTTCTGGAAACTCTTTTCTGTGCTTCTGTGGTAGCATAAGCATCTAACAGTTTCTTACCTAACAGATTGGGTTCCCCTTTTCAATCTCCTTTGAACCGAGTCCTTTTTTTCTATCAATTCTATATTTCAGAGTTCTCCACGTTCAGTCCTTGACCATTTTTTCTTCTGTATTTACATGTTTTAAGTGATCTCATCAAGCTCCCTAGCTTCAGGTACCATATATTTATTTAGGAGATCTCACCTCTTTATCTCTGTTCCAGATCTGTTTCACTCCAAAATCATTTATTCAACATCGTTACTGAATTATTTGTTTTTCATTTTTTTAGCATCCTTTTTCCATTCTTGTATCTCTTATCATTACTTCGTATTTTTAATTTTCTTTTCATCTGTATTGTTTTGTCCTATGAGTATATGTTTAAGATGGTTTATAACATCACTGACTTGATTTTCTGCACCTGCATATCTGCTCTTTCCACATTCCATTTTAAATTTTCCTTTTTTTATCCCTTCTAAATCTTAATTATTCCCTATTTTTAATCTTATTGTATTTTTATCTTAGATAATTCTTAAGATTTAACCTTTTATTTCATAGAGGACTATATTCTATCATTCACATATCTCATGGTTTTCTTGACGTTTTCTTCTGGCTATCTTATTAGATCATTTTAACAGAAGGTTTTTCTTCTTGTATCTGGAATGTTTCTTTTCCTTGGTATCTATTCCCAGGTTTTGCAATAGGTGTTAGACTTTAGACTTGGTGTTTTTCTACTTTGTTACTCAGTCTTGAACAAGGCAAAATTTTGTCCAGTTTTGATGTTTCATTTATTTAACAAACACATATTGAATTTCCATGGCATGTGTGCACTTTTGTAGGTACCATCAACATGAGTGTGCTATGTGTTTTGGGTATGGATTGTCTTGTCTCTGTTCCATGTCGACTTGTATAATGTTTATATTCTCTTGAAGATCTACAGCCGGATAGAAACATTCCATGTCAGCTGCCAGAGAATTCCAAGTTTTTAGGAAAATATTATCTATAAATACTCTGCTTTACTGATGAGATATTTTTTCGTAACCTACATGATGAGTCTCTTTTTCTGAGCGAATGTGAATCCTGTTGTTCTCAATATATTCTGAACTCTGGTTTCTTGCTATTTTTATATCCGTCTGTGTTACTTCATCTGTGGCAATGCAGCTCCCTGTACCCAGGACACCGCCATTTGAGCTTTACTCTTAATCCAGATGTTCTCTGGGACTTAGAGGATCTGAATGGATGTATAGAAAACACGAACAGATTTTACTCTAATGTTTCCTGTTACATGGAAGAATCTCAGCTATCAAAATTTTTTATTATTTTAGACACAGAATCTTTGACCTCAGGGAGGAAGGGGGTGTCTTTCTACCTCATTTTTCTCGGGTTCTGTTTCCTGAGACCAGATTACATTTGCTCTCAGGTGAACCTGTATAGATAGTTTTTATTTTTTTTAATCCACTTTTGTTTGCTTTGTATTTTTGGAGATTCCTCCCGTTTTTTTTTTTTCATTGTGCTGTGTTTATCCAAGTTCTTATCGATGTTGGGATTCCCCGCCTCCCCACATCTATTTCCCTTTCTTTTTCTAGATATTTTAGTGAGCATTTGAGAGAGACTCTTTAGGAGATGCTAGCCAGATGTCATTTTGTATATGAAAACTAGTACTATTCTTAACCTTTTTTTTTGATAGAATTCTTTTTGAAATGTAATATCTGTACTCCCGACCTTTTTATCATTGCATAATGAGAAGAATTTATGGTAAGTCTGCATCATCATTTTTGGAATCAATTATCGTGATTTGCTGTAAATTCTGTTGTAGATTAGTGATTAAAATCTAGATATATAGTGACCTTCCCATGACCTTGAAACTTGTTTTAAAATAATGTTCTTGATCTCAGCGTGCTTTGTGGTCTTTTGCCTCTTTTTCAAGAGGTTGGTGAGCCTCACGGATCCACGTGACCTGAACAGTGTAGTGCTGTTAGGTTTCTGAAAAATTAATAAAGGAATCAAAGACTGACTTAGATCTCCCAAATGTTTTGTTTTTAACTCTAGAAAATCATCATCTTCTCTGTTACCATGAGTGTTCTTTGATTTTGTTCACACCGCTGATAGATGCTTCATTAATTTAATAGACCACAGCCAACTCCTTCTGAGCTTCTGTCCCTGATTTTTTAAAAAAAATTTCTAACACTGTTTGTTCGTGACTGTTCATTAATGTCTTTGTATTGTTTTTTATTTTATTTTTAAAATTAATGTCCTTGTTTTAAACCTATACGCTCTTGTATTCTATTAGCTTATCTGGTGTGGCCCTCATGCCAGTCCTTTCACTAATCTTTATCTCCAGTTATTTAACGTTTCTCCATTGTGCAGTCTCATTCAAGACTTATCTCTCAAGTGATTGGTTCTTTTAACACAGACAAGAGTAGGTGTTCATCTTAAAACCCCCTTTCTCAGCTTCAGCCCGGCCTCCCCACATTCATCTGTGATCCTTTCTCCCTCTTTGCTTTTATACTTAGATTTCTTTAAATCTGAAATAAGTAAGCAAGAGTTATTTTGCTTACTGCCTCTATTCCCTCATCTACAGTTTTCATTCATCAGCCCAATCCAGTTTGGCTTTTCTCCTCAAATTACCAAAACATCTTCCAATGACCTCCAACCTGTCTTGGGTGCAGTCTGCCTTCCTTAACTACATTCTCTTCTTCAGTTTTTGTAGCACACATTCTCCTGATTTTCTTACTTCCACTCACTCAGTCGTCTTTGCTTGTTTGTTTTGTTCCCTACTCACTTCGGAATCTCTCCTTAGACAATTCAGTCCCACAGCTTTAGAAATTGTTTTTCGATGCCATCCTTATAGCGATGATTTACAAACATATATCTTAGTCTCAGACCATTTACTTTCTTAATTTTCCTTATAGCACTTATTACTATATGATATTGCAGTCTTTTTATTTACTTTCCATTTTTTAAGTTCTTTTAAATTCTCTTTCTATAGAGTTCCAGGATCTCACATTAGCCACTCCGTTCCCTTCATCTCTTCTCCTACATCCTGTTGTTATCTTTGCTACTTCTGTGCTTTCTTTCTTGCCCATTTTGATATTCTCCTCTTTTCAGTTCATGCTTTCCACTAGCTGTTACAAATTTCTGGGCTGCAAGTTGAGTCATTCTGCACATGTGTTCAATTTAGCCTGCAGAATATTTTGAAATATTTGAGTTATTTGTCAACATCATAAAATCAGGAGGTTTCACATGAAATCTGGATTGTCGGTTTCCCTTGAAACATGCACTATCTGGCAACAGCCAGCCATCTTCTCTCGTGACAAGTAGCTGGAGCTAATTGGATAGTGCGTGGATTAAGTCATAAAGGAAGTCACACAGTTTTCAAAGAATCATTGTCATTGAGACCACATTTTGTGTTCTTGGTGCAATTAAATTAGTAATAACAAGCAGTCAGTTTTCTTTTTAAACTCTCATGTTTGGAAACTGAAAATTGTACTTTTAAATAACTTAGAGTTAAAAAAGTAATTATAATAAAAAAATTCCAAATATTTAAAACAAAGATAATAAAAGCATTACTCATCAAATGTTATGAAGTCTCTCTAATCTGATATTTAGACTGAAGTGAGCTAAACCTTTACCTCAAGAAGCCAGATAAAGAGAACAAAATAAATAAAGAAAATATAAGAAATAAATCTAAGAGAAGAAATCAGTGAACTTAGAAATGCCATGCTGATCATCTTCAAAAACAGCTTTGAAAAGGAGTTAATAAATTATACAGGTCTCTATTAGACTGACCAAGAAGAAAAGAGACTAAAAGGAAAAAATTAAATAATGTTAAGAAAAAAAAAAAAAGAGGAACCGTAACTACATGCAGAGCATGTTGTTTTGGGCTCACTCTTCTCATTTTTGTTACCTGGCCCCTGTCGGCCTTTTAAATTTGACCCAGCTCCACAGTTTCAGTTACTGTCTTTTTTTTTTTTAATTGAGGTGAACAGCTCAGTGACATTTGATACAATTGTCATTCACGGTGTTGTGCACCCACCACCTACCACCATCTAGTTCCGAAACGCTTTCATCACTCCCAGGTGAAAGTCTGTATTCATTACTCAGGCTGGGTATCATTCCCCACCCGCTCCCCAGTCCTCTGCTTTCTGTCCCTCTGCATCTAACTATTCTGGGTGTTTCACATAAATGGATTCATACGGTCTGTGACCGTTCGTGTCCGGCTTCTTGCACTTCGCATAATATTTTGCAGGTTCATCCACCTTGTAGCTGGTATCATTACTTCATTTCTTTTTATGGATGAATAATATTTCATCGTGCATATATATCATAATTTTTTTAAATCTATTCAACTGTTGATGGTCATTTAAGTTCCTACCTTTAGGCATTTGTGACTAGTGCTGCTATAAACATGTATATACAAGTATTCGAGTACCTGTGTTCAGTTCTTTGGGTTTATACCTAGGAGAGAGGGGTTGCTGGGGAAGCTATTTGTTCTTGTACTTGGCTTCTGTTATTTGTCTTGAAAATGGTACTTTGGGAGGTGACACGTGTATTTCTCTTTTACACTAGTGGCAGCTGCTGCTGTAGCCCACAAAAGGAGAGTAGCCATTGAGGGTTATGTAAAGGGCTTCTAGGCTTTTCATAAGAATATGCTTTTCTAGTAGACTAGTCTGTTCCAGGATTCAGACCATTGATTAACATATTGTTTGATAACCATAGAATTATAAGTCAGAATTGGGCGTTCTTGTCAAATTGGGGTAAACAGTTAAATTGGGTAAGTTGTCCTTCCCTCCTTTGAGGGTATTTTGCTGTGTCTCTTTTGCTAGTCTTCATAAATAAAGTTTTTCTTTGCTGATTAGTGCTGAAAGTACTCTGACAGATTTTTACTGTCTATATCCATCTGTGTATAATCATTATCATAAAAATAGTAAATTAAGAACATCACCACTTTAGGTCAATGAGTTGCAGTAGAAATATTAGGTTATTACACTTGCTGGCCATTGGACAGTGTATGTGTATTGTCTCCTTTTGCTATGGCAGCTCATTTATATAGTCATTTTAATATTTTATTATATTTTTGCAAATCAGAAAAATAGTGCCAGTGCTAGTGATAAGAAATCAGATCTTACGAACAAAACATAATTGAGAGAAAGTAGAACTCATCAGCCATGTTGAAAGCAGTGGTTCTTTAATATCACATTGAACTCAAATCTGTGTGTTAAAGTATAAGGAAAAAGCAAAATTAGATAACACATTTGAAATTCTAGAAAAACATCTTCAGTGATAGTAACGTCTCATGGTTATGTCAGCTATTGGCTATCAGATACTTTGGTTTCTTCATAAAACTCAAGAAATAAGTTTCATCAGTAATAAATTTGTATATTTTACCTCTCAATCTAGTATTAATTTGAATAGTAGATGGGGTCTTTCTGATGGGATCCCCAAGGTATATTCTGAACACAATGACTTATATACCTGCTATGTGATCCTTCTGTGTAGTGAAAGTCACCCAGGACATTGGAAGAGAATTAACATTAGGTGTAGAGATGGTGAGTACAGAGTGTGTGTGGAGAAACCTGAGAACGTGAGCCCAGTGGGCACAAAAGGAGGCTGGTGGTCCAGGAGGGTCCCACATCCCGTCAGGGATGGAGGCAGAGGGATGTACTTTCCTTCAGAGGGGACAGGGACTGTTGAAGAATTGGTAGCAGTGTGGTATATGATTAAGGTGACACTGGAGGACGACTTACTTTCCTGAATATTCCTCTGCAATAAACTAGGTTTTAAAGGAAGGACAGAAAATGCGCTGGTGGAGAAAAGAGAGTTTCCCTGCCAGAAGAAATAAAGTATTTCAAGGACAGGAATCTGGTAATATGTTAATGTTCAAGCATGAGGTTAGGAGTAAAACAAACAGACCTGTTTTTCTGGAAGAAAGGTTCTGTCAGAGTCTTATAAACAATAGATAAGCAAATGTCAAACATTTCTCTCCCTAAGAAAACATGCTTTTATTTTCTTACTGAATTTTCTTTATTACTCACTAAATCATAGTCCCTGAAATTTGATGTTATGAAATTTGACAAGGGAATTTAAATATTGGTGACTTCGTTAAAATTCAAATCCTCTAGTTTTTTTTTTAAATTATTGATATAAAATTTATTCATTTGAGGTGTGGAATATAGAAATGTCAAGGAACTTTGAAGAAACTTTCAGTAATTTGAACCATATATCTCTATTCTTAGTGAAAAATGAAAACACCCCAAAGGTTTTATGTGGAGTAAACTAGGTCTGGAAATGGTCTAAAGTGAAAGACCTAATGGCCTTTTGATGTCTGATTCTTTGATTTTGCTTTTATTTTTTAAAGGGGTGCTATGCACTTATAATTAGAAACATTTCAAGTTCTTTACTCAGGAAGTTAATTGTTCCTTAGCTTGCTCTGTTACGACTGATCATGTAGTTTTGAGTGGTAGTAGTGTTTGAAATTATTACTAAGAAGATTCACCTTGTTTAGTAGAGAAAGTTCCAATTCATCATGAAAGCTTTATCACACCCCTAATGTGTAGTCCTTCATTCATTTTGCAGGTCGTGGCTATGATGTGAACGTATATTTATTACATATTTAAGATGTTGCATTTGAATAATTTTCTAAGTCATTAATAACTTTTAAATTTTCTTAGTAAATTTAATAAATGTCTAAGTAATAATTCTCTAAGTAGTATAATAGTTTGCATTTCTTGCAACTGGTACCATTAAGTTTGAAGTTGGAAATGATAGATAAATTATTAGGAAGCACTGCAAAAATTGATGATTTTGTTTAAAAAGTTTTCTAAAAGTTTTGTTAAAAAATATTCAGTTTTGCATTGGTACAGACATTTGTGTGATGTTGGGGAAAGTTCTCTCTATACTTCTGAAAGTGCCTAAAAACTGAATATAATTTTCTGAAAATTAGTTTTCTTAAATATCAGCGATGCTGCTGGGGACCCATCTGTTCTCTTTTCAGCAGTCTGCTCGAGCATCTGAAACCGTTTTAGACAGGGAGCAGTCAGAGTTTCCAGTTTATTGTGAGCATTCCTTAGCCCCAGCGAGCATGCTGACATGACCTTCCCTCTGAGAAGCGCGATGGAAAGCTTGAAGAGAGGACAGAAGGATGTGGTGACCTTGTTTCAAGTTGAAAAGGAAATTCTGTTCCATTAAGTGATTCTTTGTAGATATGTCTTCATAGAACTCTGTCTGCATTTCTTCTCACGAGAACACACTGCTTTAGACGACTGACAGTAGATATGATGGTCAAGGGATCTCTTATTGACAGAGACATTTGTGACACTGTTCACACAATAGGTTTAATTTGGAGCATGAGATTTTTAAATTTATTGCATGCTTTGAGGAATTCAGTTGGGAAACCTGTTTTTTTTTTTTTAAGCAGTTATATATTTAGCTTCTCGAATTTTACTAGCATCAGAATTTGCTTTAGCCGTGAAGTGTAATATAAGTATAATCCTGGTGAGGAGTTGATAAACTAATAAAGCATAATGGTATTTTATTTAATGTTTTATAGTTAAGGAAATGATTTGAATATATAGTCTCTTGATTTTTCATCAAAAGAATCTTAGGTGGTGGTTTGTTATTATCTGCATTTTAAAGGGGGAAACTGAGGTTCAAGGATATTAAGCACTTTAACCAGAGTGGCATAGCTCAGAAGTGGCTGAGCTGGGAATTAAACCTAGGCCTTTGATTCCTAACGTAGCGCTCTTTTCCTGATGGAATGCTGACTTTTACCTTTTGTGTCACTCAGTAGATTTTCTTTTGTGTTTTTTTTTTAATGACCTTATTAACAATGACAATTATTGTTGGCAGTATTCTTTGCTCTGAAATCTACTTGGGCTGAATAGTAATATAGCCACTCCAGCTTTCTTTTGATTAGTGTTGTGTAGTATATCTTTTTAACTATTTTTACTTTTAACTTATTGGCCTCTTTAGTTTTAAAGTGTTTCTTATTTGCAATATATAGTTAGCTCTTGCTTTTTCAGTCAGTTAGACGATCACTGCCTTTTATTTGGAATATTTAGACAATTTACATTTAATGTTACTAATGATACAGATAATTTTAAATATAGCATCTTACTATTTATTTTTGTTTGTCCTATCAATTATTTCCCTTATTATTTTTTTGCCTTCTTTTGGATTGAATATTTTTTATGAGTTCTTTTATCTTCTTTATTGGCCTGTTAGCTATAGTTATTGTAGTGGCTGCTTTAGAGTTTAGAGTATACATTTTAAAATTGTTACAGTTTATCCTCAAGTAATTTTATACTAGTTCATATAAAAGAATTTTACAGTTGTTTATTGCCATTTGTCATCCTTTGACCTTTGTGTTATTGTTGTCACACATTTTACTTTTACATGTTATAAACTGCATACTATGTTGTTATTATTTTTCTTCAGTGAATTATTTTTTTTACAGAGACTTAATATTAAAAATATCTTATATTTTACTAAGTTACCATTTCGAGGACTCTCCATCCCATTTTTTGTGTATATCCATATTTCTATCTCATGTCATTATCTTTCAGCCTGAAAGATTTATTTTTTTTAGTACAGATTTCCTGTTGGTGAATTCTTCCATATATCAGCAGACATGTGTATATCTGAAAAGTATTTTACCTTTTGTTTTGAAAGATATTTTCACTGGGTATGGAATTCTAACTTGGGTTTTTTTTTTTCTTTCAGTAATTTAAAGATGTTGCTTCTCTGTTTTCTTGCTTATGTTTTTTCTACAGGAAGTCTGATGTCATATTTACTTTTTATCCCTCTGTAATGTGTCCCTTTTTCTAGCTGCTTTTAAGATTCTGCTTTTCTTTATCATTAGCAAATCGATTATGGCATGCTATGGTGTAGTTTTCTTTATTTTTCTTGTGCTTGGAGTTTCTTTAAGTTCTTGGATCTGTAGAGTTATAATTTTAATTAAATTTGAAATGCTTTTGGCCATTATTTCTTTAAATAATGAAATGTTTCCTATTTTACCCTTTTTCTTTAGGGACTCTAAGTACACAAGTATTAGGTTGCTAAAAGTTGTCGGTGATGATTTGTTTTTTTTTTTTATCCTATTTTTCTTTCTATGCTTTGTTTTGGTTAGTTTCCATTGCTCTGTCTTCCAGTTCATTAATCTTTTCTTTAGCAATGTATAATCTGCCTTTAATCCTATCCATTATATATTTTTTTATCTCACACATTATTGTTTTTCTACAAAAATTTCTACAGAAATTCTCTCAAGAGTTTTAGTCTGAGGAGGTAATTCTCAGCCTCATGACAAGCTCTTTGCTCTGTTCTCTATATTTTAGTTATATTGGCCCCTGTTCTCTTCCTTGAGTTAACCACAATCTTTCCCTGTCACAGCTTCTCCATTTATTATTCTTTGTGCTGGAATGCCTTTATCCTGTATTTTCTGTTACCCACTCTTTCTCATCCTTCAGTTAACTTTTACATTAATTTCTTACATTCTAATTCCTAGGTAAAGTTTACTCCTACCCTAATTATAATTAATAATCTTCAAACCCTGTAGTCTCCTTTGTTCATTGAATTGAATATTCTTTGTTCCTATTAGTATTAATTCAATGCCCTTTCCCCCTGCTATACTGAAAGCTCCATTAGTGCAGGAACTGGGTGTGATTCAGCGATGTTTTCTCAATGTCTAGCAAGATACCTGGTACATAATGGGTACCTAACACACTGATGGCAAATGAATTAATGAAACCACATCGTAGCAGATTAACAGACGACTGAATTTATTATTAAGCACATGTAGATAATAATTGGAGCCTTTGGAAAAGTTTAGTATGAGGTGCAAAAAATGGTCTGTGTAATATGGATAACATTTGTTTATAAGTAAAGATTGGCATCATAAAACCAATATAAATCTAGGTACCATAGTTTTATGCACTTATCAATAGAAAGATCTCTTTTATAATCAGTAAAAATATTATATATTTAATCTCAAAGCTATCTTTAATCCTATCTTTAGAAATCTCTTGCTCCTACTGTATTTATCCCCTCTTGAAATAAAAATCTTCTGATGGAGATTTGCTTTTTTTTATAGACAGTGTCTTGGTAAGGAGGAGAAGAAAATAGATTTTAAAGTATCAAATGCAAATATGTGTTTCATAAATACATACATATATAGTGAACATATTATATATATGTAACATGAAGTCAGATGGGCTGGTTTAATTTCTCCTGTCATTATTATGTAAATTTGGGAAAATTACTTAAGTCTCCTAAACTTTATTGTTTTAATTTGTGGGGAAAAGTAAATAACTTTTTGTAGTTATAAAAATGGAATGAAGTAATATATTAACTGCTTAAACTATAATGAGCATAGTAAGCACTCAGTAAATGTTCACCGTACTTCATTTGCAAAGACATTTAAAAATTATGATTGCAATATAAATGTTATAGTTTGTAGGAGTGTCAATCACTAAAAATACTGGAAAATATCTATTGTGACTTTAAAATATATTTCACATAATTTAGAAATCATCTATGATAAGCAGAAAAACTTCCCTCAGTGATAATTATTACATTTATCTTGGGTTAATATAATTTACCTATTGAAAATTTGATCTACTATGCATAGTGATGACTGTAAGTGAGAATATTTTCTAGCTATTTTGAAATATTGAACTGCCCGGAGACAAGGCATGGATGATATTTTGAAGGAAATAAATTTTTTCAGCTTCATATTTCAGCCTTTTTTCTTTATTTCTTTGATCTGGCTTTGGTTTAGTTATCATTCTGCTGAAATGACTTCACACTGCCTTTTTCCTCTCCCTGGTAACAGGAGGTGGTCCTTTACCTATTTCAGAATATTTAGGCTCTGTCATTTTATGGATGACATGTATTTCCTTATTATTTACTGTTATACTACTGCCTCCAAAATAAGATATGCGAGTGGGTATGTATGTAGCTCTACATGTATTATGTATAATTTACATATGGAACTTTTAATCAGTACATTCTTAAATATAGGAGATATAAAAGGGAACGACATTAAATTTGAGATTTATTTAGAAGTTTAAAGATTTTAAAGGAATTTTTCTTCACTATGTACACTATAGTTGTTTTATCTTTAAAGATTGTTTTCTCGAGGTTTTCTTATTTTATCATCAAAATTTCAATTAGCTGAGGTAGAATTCTTTTAATTGACTTATTTGGCTATTTTATTGGCATAAGTTAGTTTAGCACCAAATTATTTAAACATTTTATTACATTTATCTATATCACTTTATTTCACACTTTACACACAGATCTTCTGACTTCCTCATATTGGTTTTCTTATATAGACTCTCGCAGCCTCTTTCCATTTCTGTGTTGTTAGAGCTCTTAGAATTTGTCATAAAATATATATATTATTACACTACTATTTGATTTTTTTCCCTTGCATTCTCTTTCACCTAACCAGGTTGTAGTTTCTTCCAGATAAGAACTATTTCTTATACTTACAAGTTTCCTGCAATCCTTGCCCAAGTGGATCTTAGACTTTGCAGCCTGGGTCCTTGCCTCAGCTCCTAGAACATGGCTGAGTTTCTGGGAGGTGGACGCCAGGATCAATTCTTTTGAATCATAATTCAAATCCAGCTGACTTCAAAGGATTTATGGACCTCCTAGCTGAAATCCCTATCTCCTTAAAAGTTTCCTGGAGTTGAAGAGGACTCTGCATTTTTATTCATAATGAACATGCTTCAGGCCAGTCACGGTTCTTCAAGGCTGAGGTTTGGCCCTAGGGGCTTGGCTCTTTGGGCAAGCCTAAATCATTGACGACAAGAGTCCTTGTCAGAGAGAGTTCCGTAGGCCTTCTTTATGCTGTTGCCATACCGGTTTCGAACTTTGCCCATAGTAGCAAAAGAAAGATCTCTAGCTGGTCTAGTCCTGGGTCACCATGGTTCCACTGGCCTTGTGTGTTTGCCTGTGGGCGGCTCAGTGCTACCCTGTCGGAGCCAGGATTCCGTACATCTGCTTCTGACATGACAACTGCTGGCTTTCTTTGTCCTACCTTTACTGTCTCATTGTGTGTGAGTCCACTGACCCCTGAAGGACTTCTAAGAAGGTGGTTCTCATTCACAATATGCATAGCGATTGCTGCAGTGGAGATCTGCTTCCTGAGGACCCTTCTCTTTCATTCAAAGGAGTAGAATGAGATCTCTCTGGTTTTCAGGATCCTGTGTTCAAACCTTTGTTATGATATTTAGTATTCACTTTTACCTTTTTCCTTTACTTGATGGGGTGTCCTCTTAGAAACACATATTTCTCACGTATCTTTGTTCCTTAGTATAAGTTAGTGGCTAAAACTAGTACATCTTAACCATTATTTGATGAATGACTCAATAAAAGATTGAATGACTGTTGTAAACTCAATACTTTATGTTCTTTCAGTAAGAAGAAGAATGGAGAAAATCTTGTCAGGTTTGCTGTGGTCATTTTAAAGATAGTTTTGTTATTCTTAGAAACACTCTTTTTATCTTCCAGGATATTTCAAAAGATGTATTTATATGTGGCTTTTAGGCTTCAGTGATTCTATGATTATCTTACTTGCAGCCCACTCTGTGACTCAGGATAGCACTTTGCCCTGGCGTATTTTGAGTTGGACTGGCACCATGGACACCCACACGATATTTCAGTTGTGGTCCATGTCTTCAGTACAGCAGAAATGTTTGAGTGCATCGTTTCCTTCTAAGGTCTTAAAACTTCCCCATAAAAAGTCACCTTAACTGTGAAGTGGCATTCATTCTCCTTCAGTATTTGATAGTCTTCAGGCTTCCTGTAGTTTTTAACGGTATCTCTTTCCTCATTATCCATTGCCCAGTTCTTCTCTGTGCTGGTGTCTACTCTTATGAACTTACCTTAGAGGGCTGTGTATATTATCTTACACAATCCTCGATATGTTCTAAGTTTTGAATATATACTAGTATTGCTATAATGGTTTCCTATCACTGCTATAAAATATTACCACAAACATAATGTCTTAAGGCAATTCAGATTTATCATCTTACAGTTTTGGAGATCACAAGTCTAAAATGAGACTGAGGGCCTGAAATCAAGGTGTTGTTAGGACTGGTTCCTTTGGGAGGCTTTAGGAAGAATCTGTTTCTTGCTTTTTCTGTCTTCAGAAGCTGTCTTCGTTCTGTGGTTTGTGGCCTTCCGTGACATTGTCTGTCCTCCATTGGTTCCTTTTTTTTTTTTTTTAAAGATTTTTATTAAAATATAGCTAACATACAATATTGCATTTATTTCAGGTGTATATTGTAGTTATTCAACATTTGTATACCTAAAGAGGTGATCGCCATAATAAGTCCAGTCCATTGCTTCCTTTCCTGTTTCCTTATCTCTCCTTTGACCCTCTCGCTTCCCTTTTATAAGGACCCTGTGATTACGTGTGAGGCCTACCCAGATAATCTAGGGCGATGTCTCTGTCTCACACCTTTAATGTCATCACACTTGCCAAGTCCCTTTTGCTAACCAAGGTAGCAAATACCTACAGGTTCCAAGGATTAGGGTTCGACTGTCTTTGGAGTACCACATTCGTACTGTTTCACACTTAATCCGCTGGCACGGCCTGTAGGATACTAGAATTGGTATCAGTGATAGAAGAAGTGACTTTGACCTTCCACCATGGTGGAAGATCCCGCCCTTACCGCTTGTAAGAGCAGGGAGGTTGGCCTACCCAGGCATAATAGATTGAAGGTCATGCCGGTCAAGGACTAATGGAGTAATGTTTCCTTCTGAGTGGGCTTTCCCCACCAGCCTCAATGAGATAGAATTCACATATAACATTGTGGAGTTTAAGGTGTACAATGTAATGAATTGATATATGTGTATATTGCGAAATGATTAACATAATGTTAGTTAACACATTTATCACCTCACATAGATACGATTCTATTGTGTGATGAGAAGTTTTAAGATTTACTCTTAGCAACTTGCAAACATGCGGTATAGTATTGTTAACTATACTGTGCATTATATCTTCAGAACGTATTCATCTTATAACTGGGAGTTTGTACCCTTTGAAAACCTTCACCCAGTTCCTTTACCCACCCCAGCCTTACCTACCTCACCCCCAGCAAACCGCTAATCTGTTTTATTCCTGACTTTGGGTGTTTTTAGATTCCACAAATGAGTGAGATCATACTGTATTTGTTTTTCTCTGTCTGATTTAGTTTACTTAGCTTCAATAAAATAAGGTCCATCGATGTCATTACAAATGGCAGGATTTCCTTTATTGCTGAGTAATATTCCATTGTGTATATATACGTCCCATTTTCTTTATCCATTCACTTGTTGATTGACAGGTTGTTTTCCTGTTTTGGCTATTGTAAATAATGCTGTGATGAATGTGTGGGGGGGTGCAGATATATCTTCAAGATAGTGACTTTATTACCTTTTAGTGTATATCCAGAAATAGAATCGCTTGCACATAGGGTAGTTCTATTTTTAATTTTTCGTGGAAACTTCATGCAGTGTTCCATGTGGCTGCACGAATTCACATTCTCACCAGCAGTGTGCAGGTTTCTCTTTTCACCACATCCTCACCAACAATTGTTATCTTGTCTTGTTGATAATAGCTGTTCTAGTAGGTTTGAGGTGGTACCTCATTGTGGTTTTTAATTACATTTCCCTGATGAAAACAAAACAAAACAAAACACTTGATTTATCTGTCTTTTGATTGTAGCTGTGCTGGGTTGTGTAATGGTATCTCACTGTGGTTTGGATTTGCATTTTCTTGAGTATCCTTTCCTGTGCTTATTGGCCAGTTGTATATCTTCTTTGGAGAAGTGTCTGTTTAGATTCTTCATCTGTTTTTAAATTGTGTTCTTTATCTTTTCATCATTGGTTCGTAAGAGTCATTTATATATTCTTGATAGAAGTCTCTTTTCAGATATATGATTTGCAAGTATCTTCTCCCATTTTCTTTTCACTTTTTGATAATATCCCTAGAAGCACAGGAGTTTTTTGAATTTGCTAAAGTTCATTTATATTTCATCTTGTTGTTTCCACTTTTGGTTTTATATCTAAGAAGGCTTTGCTTAGGTCAAGGTCACAAAGATTTCCACCTATGTTTTCTTCTAAGAGTTTTATATTTGAAGCTCTTACATTTAGGTCCGAGGTCCATCTTGAGTTAATTTTTGTGTATTGTGTGAGGAAGGAATCCACTTTATTTTTTTGCATGTGAATAAACAGTTGTCTTAGCATCATTTGTTATATAGACTATTCCTTCGAAATGTCTTGGCACCTTTGCTTAAAACCCACTGATGATCACTGTAAGGGTTTATTTTTGGAAACTTAATCCTCTTCCATTTATTTATATGTCTATCCTTATGCCATAGCACACTGTTTTTATTATTCTAGCTTTGTAATAAGTTTTACAATCAAGAAATATGAGTCCTCCAACCTCATTCTTCTTTTCAGGGTTGTTTTGCCTCATCTGGGTCCCTCGCATTTCCATATGAATTTTAGTGTCAACTTGTCAGTTTCTTCAAAATGCCACCTGGGGTTTTGACAGGGATTGTGTTGAATCTGCAGGTCAATTCGAGAAGTGTTGTCATTTTTCCAGTACTAAGACCAATGCTAATTTCCATCTCGCTGCACGGAAATTAACGTTTCAGACATTTATTTAGGTGTTCATGGTGTTTGCCATTTTTTAACAAAAATTTAGCAGAGGCCACTAGTTTTAGCAGTCATGGGAAGATGAGCCAAAGAAATTTATTCACTTATGCTTAGTGAAAGGTATTATTTTGAGTGCCTTTTAAGTCATAGCCGTATCTTAAGTGTTTTCAACTCACTCACTCTAATCAGTTTAAATACCAAATATGCAGCCACGAACATCGTGATATAGCTGCTTGAAGGTCTTGTTTTCCAGCTCAGCTGGAAAAGGAATGGAGACTCTTCTAGCTGTTTTTCAGACTTCTTTGAAGTTTTTTGTTTTGTTTTATTTTTCTTGGAGTTTCCAGTGGAGATGCCAAGCTGGCAGCAAATGAAGTATACTGTAATGTGAAGCCTTATAAATATATGTTGGATCTCTGCCATCATTATCAAAAGTGCTGGTACAGAAATGTGCGAAGGGAAAAATTTCAAATTAAGGTTGGCCTGTACGTATAAGTGTTAGCTTGTAAAGCTCAAGAAATACTAAACTGTACTCCATTAGTCCTCTGCATTCTGCCTTTTTGGAATAATTACGTACTTCAGAACATCCTTTAATCTGCGCTGGCTTGTGGTTTTATAAGAATGCAGCTTCTTTTTTCTTTGTGCTTTATGTACTCAGATGAGGAAAATTTACTGCATTTTATAAATAAATCAGAGCTAAAAAGCAAATCTTCTTCCCACCTTTTTATCTTCATGGAGGCCCAGCTTTAAGGCATTTGAGTGATGCATTTATACTCGGCCCCACAACTAGTTCCACTAAAAAAAAAAATAATCTTCAAAGTCACTTTTTTTTTTTTTTGCTTCTTATAGGACACGCTATAAAATCACACAAAGGAGTACTTGCTTATGTTAGTAGGGAGCAGACTTTTCTCTCTCTCAAATGCTGAAAGTCTTCTACTTCATTCCTTTGATAGAGTGAGAAGGACTCCTCATTAAAATGTCACCGCTTCCCCTTCCTGCCTGCTCCCCTTTTCTCCTTGGTCACCTCCCACCTGCAGTGTTTGGCTTTCACCCCCACTAGTGACCAAAGACTTGACCACTCACAGCCCAGCCCCCCAGAACACTGCTCGGCGTGGACACTGTTGTGACTGAAGGCGGATTAACGTCACTCTCACCCTCCGCCACTCGCACGTGGAAAGGAAGTTGGCAGTATCATCGGAAAGAAAGGAGAATCAGTTACGATGTGCGAGAGAGTGGTGTACGTGTCAGCATCTCAGAAGGAAGTTGTCCTGGGAGGATTATCACTTTGGCTGGACTCACTGATGCTTCAGAGCTTTTGCTGTGATCACTGACACAGTAAGAGAGGACAGCAGCAGCTCTGTGACCAATAGCACAGCTGCCAGTAGACCTCCAGTCCCCCTGAGGCTGCTAGTCAGTGTGGCTCTTCTTGGGAAGGTGGTTGCAAGATCACAGAAATATGAGAAAGTACAGGGGCGCAGGTCCAGGTGGCAGGGGATATGGTCCCCAACTCAACTGAGCGGGCCGCCACGATTGCTGGCATTCCACGGTCCATCACTGGGTGTGCGAAACACATCTGTGTGGTCATGTTGGCGTCCCTCTGAAGGGCATGGCCATCCTGTACCAGCCCAAGCCATCCAGTTCTCTGGTCATCTTTGCAGGTGGTCAGGACAGGTGTAGTACAGGCAGTGACAGTGCGAGCTCTCCCCACACCACCCCGTCCACGTGCCTCAACCCCGACCTGGAGGGACCACCTCTGGAATTGATGAAGCTGCACCTGTTGGCAGTGCAGGTTCCATTTTCCCATGACACATGGGTTCAGAGGCATCGAATCCAGCTCTCCAGAGGTGAAAGGCTATTGGGGTTTGGATGCATCGTCTCAAACTACTTCTCGTGAACTCACCATTCCCAGGGATTTGATTGGCTGCATAATTAGGTGTCAAGGCGCCAATGAGATCCATCAGATGTCTGGGCTGCAGATCAAAATTGCAAACCCATTGGAGGGCTTTACTGATAGGCAGTTTATCATCACCAGATCTGCTGCCAGCATTAGCCTGGCTCAGAGTCTAATCGGTTTCAGGCTTGCTTTGAAGATGGGGGCATAAGGAGCAGCTACAACAATGCAGATTCATCCATAATCTCTCTCTGATGTTCGCACCTCCATGTCCACCTGCGTAGTTTCTAAATGGTCACTGACTCCAGGTTTTAAATAGTTTGTAAACTTTCAGTTTTTATACTTTATCATCTATTTATAATTTTTTAATTAAAAGTTTCTCAATTTCTTTCTCTGTTCAGCAGTTAATACTGAAATCCCTATTTAGTTTTATAAGCTTCTCCAATTTTTGTTTTTGGCTCATAACTTTTTTTCTGTTATGGAAATGTAAGAGTGTAATATTAATACATTTCTGTAATGTCAGGAATTTTCCAAAAAAATTTAAAAGATCAACTGGCGTTTTTTCTTTGTGAGTAGAAACTGGATGCCACAGTGGAAAAAAATAAATACCTTTTTATTTAAAGTAAACATTTTAATTATATTAAGACAGAAGATTCTTAAATATTAGTGGAGCGCAATGTATTTGTCGTGGTTTAGCTGGACAAGAGCACTGATTTACGTATGTAAGGCCTTCTTTGGTTTAGCTTTACTATTGAATTAGCTCAGCAGGTGTAATGGGACTAAAAATAGTTTGGGAGATTTTACGCATCTCCTTGTTCTGGCTATTTAATATAAAACATTATTAACTAAAAATAAGATGCCTTATTGTGCAAGGTTTTATTTTAATGACATTTTTAATATGTTCTCTACTATATAGCTGACTCAGGCTAAAGTTTATGACTTTGATTTATGTAATCATAATGTAGTTACAAAGTAAACAAACTAAACTTAGGTAAGAATGAGAAGACAGAGAGAAAATATCTTTCCTATTAACTTAAAAGTGTTTGAATAGCTCGTATGAATTATTGGACAAAAGTGTCCAATAATTATTGGACAAAAACAACTGACTTTCAATATTCAGAGGCAAAATTGATATTTCAGCCATAAGTCATGCAGTTTTACAGTATGTTAGAAAAATTTTCTTTTGAGTCATTGATTATACGTAATTTAAAATTATATGACCTGTAAAATTTTAAAGTTTTCAAATACTGCTCAGTGTAGTTTTTTCTTTCTAAGTGTAGACAGACTGAACAAGCAAAAGTAGGGCTTTGAAAAATTATGATCCCAATAGTGAAGCCGTCTTTCCGGGTGCCTTTCGGAGGGCCTCCTTGACAGAAGAGTGACATCGGGTGGTCGGGTCTTTACAGTGTGGCACCACCTGGCCCAAGCCCTGCAGGGGGAACGTGACTTATTCATCAGGCACAGTGGCCTTTTCCTCTGAGCCTGGCCTCGGAGTTCTACCGGAGAATTCTGGGTAGCCCCTCCCACACACCAGCCCGTCACACCAGAACAGATAGATGTTCATCACACATTCATGACAACTGTCCGTCAACATTGTCCATCCTAGGAGAATTCAAACAAATAACTCAGCGTTTGTCTCAGGGAAACCCAGCGTCCGACTCGACCATTCCTGCTTCTCGAGCAGAATCCGATAAGCAGGGTTAAACATGTCACCAGAGCAAACTAGAATTCCCTGCAGCGATCGGAGTGCTCGGTCTTTGATGTGGTGATGTGCCTTGAATCAGTCTTCAGTGTGACATCCGCCTATTTATCACCATTGTCTATCAACTACTATTAACATTAAGTGGCAAAAAAAAAAAAAAATCACTAGTACTAAAGCCTTGGAATTTGGCAACCGGTTAACATTAAAGATGTTTTATTTTAACAACATGTAAGAAAAATGGAGGACAATATATATTCAGTTTCCTGATAGATAGTGAATTAAGTAGACAGCTTAGAGAAAAACTTTTGAAAAGTTCCAGAAGCCTGCGCCACATGGCGGTAAAATGCAGTAACTGCGAGCTCTGTCTGGTGTGTGGGATGACCTGGGGTGGCTTTGCCTTCATGAGCCACACGCATTTTGGGGCAGAGTATTACACCCTCTAAGCCCTTCAAATGGGGGCTACGGCTGTGAAACAGACACATAGGAGAAAAGGGATTTCAATGCAAAAACTGCTTCGTTTATCACAGAAATGTATGGATTATTGTCATGTTAGAAGGATGTGTAGGTGGGTATGGACAGATAAATATAGACGCAAGTGGTACTTACAATGAAAAAGAAAGGAAAGATGGACGCGGAGAACATTCTTCCAGCCCATGTACAGAGGGCTGCTTATTTGCAGATGCTCTGTGTCCAAACGGGAGTGGGGACTCCAATCTATATATGCACTGCTACATTTTGTTACAAGGGACAGGAGAGTTCTGCTGAAGTGGCAGCTAAGTGACACTCCTTCTTATCTGTCTTTTTGTCGTTCAACCTTTGAGAAAAGTTTTCAATTTGGAGGGAAAAGTTCGGCATTTTGATATTTTGTATTCCATATATGTCCTATTGGAAAACCTAGAAATTACTAAGTGTCACAGAGGGGATTTTAAACTAAGATCTGAGAAACTCCAAAAAGATCAAATTACTTTTTGTCCACTTCTTAAAGGACAGTGGCATCATTGTTTGGGAAATGTCTTTTCACTCCATTATGATGTTTTTCTGAAATTTGATTTGTGAGTTAAATCAAATTCCTTAGCATTCTTCAGATTATAGTTCATAAGAAGATGATGTTTATATGTATAAACTGTCCCATTTGGGAGGGTGAGCCAAGTTAATCTTACTTATGATGTGTCTGTCTTTTTGGGCTGCTGTACGACAATCCTACAGATGGGGCAGCTTACAAACAACAGAAATGTGTTTCTCACAGTTCTGGAGGCTGCTGAGTTCGAGATCAAAGCACTGGCATGGTCATGTGCTGATCAGGCCCTTTTCCTGGTTCGTAGCCAGCGCCCTTTTGCTGTGTCCTCATGTGGTAGAAGGCACAGAGGATCTCTCTGGAGCCTCTTTCACAAGAGCAGTAGTCTCATTTTGGGCGACACATTCAGACCATAGAATATGGCATCTAGAAAATCAGGAGGGCAGTATAGCACAGCAGCCAACAGTATGAGTGCTGGCAGCAGATTGCCAGGACTGGATCCTGGTGTGACCCATTACTAGATGTACCTTGGGAATATCCTCTAAGCCCTGGTTTCCTGTTCTGCAAAAGTAGGGGTATAATAATACTCTTATACAAGTTTACTGTGAGAATAAATGAGAGAAGACAAATATTTTGCACAGTACCCACTACCTACTCAGAAGTCAGTACTAGCCATTAATAACTTTATTATAACCTAAAGCCTTTATTATTTTCTCTTGTCAACATGTAAAGACATCTTTTGTTTTGTTGGACCCTTTCGACCATGTCATTTTAGTTCAGGGTATAAAGAAACAAGGTGGTTTCAGTTCTTTGAGGCAGGTCTACTACAGGGCAGCAGAGTAACTCCAGGCTGTCATGTCGCTCTGTCGTACCTGTCACCCACCTGACAGCTCAACTTCTGCTAGAGATGCATGTTAGGGATATTTCTATTGATATATTGGTTTTTAAAAAAAATTGAGTTATAATTCACATACTATAAAATTCACCTTTTTAAAGTGTATAATTCAGTAGATTTTAGTATATTTACAAGGATGTGTACCTATCACTAATTCCGGAACATTTTCATCACCAAAAAAGCCATAAAAAGAAAAAAAAAAATTATCAATCGCTCCCCATTTCCCCCCCCCCCCTCAGCTCTTGGCAACCAGTAATCTACTTCCTGTCTTTATGGATTTATCTATTTTGGATATTTCACATGTATAGAATCATATAATATGTGATCTCTTGTGACTGGCTTGTTTCACTCAGCGTAATGTTTTTGAGGTTCATCCATGTTGTAGGATGTATCTGAACTTCGTTCGTTATCATGGCGAAATAACATTCCATTTTGTGCATATACTACACTTTCCTTCTCCGTTCATCAGTTGATGGAGATACGTGGTTTTAAACAGTTTTGATTTTAGAGAAATCTTTGAAAGTGGTTGTGCCTTCATCAGGCCACATAGTATGTGTCTCTACCCCTTCTCTCCTGAGACAAATTATGTCATTGTCAGCTTTTTAAAGAGAAGTTTCACAGAATTTAGATCAAAAAGTTGAAATAAGAATTTTATTTTAGAGAAGGTTAAATATTGTTCTTTCACGGAAGCTTAGTTCTTTTGTATTTTAACTCCGAAGCTTTTCTGAACTTTTCTAGGGAGAAAGAGGAGCAGCTAACTCGTGTGACGGAAGTTCAGAGGTTGCAGGCCCAGCAGGCAGATGCCGCCCTGGAGGAGTTTAAGCGGCAGGTGGAACTGAACTCCGAGAAAGTCTATGCCGAGATGAAAGAGCAGGTGAGGAGGCCACCACGCCATCCTTTTTGAAAGTCCCTCTCCCAGTAGGAAGCTACATTCTGATCTTAAATATGACAGAAATGTATTTACTTTTTAAGAAAGCCTTACTAAAATTAGCCATACAATTGGGTCAAGAATTCAGAATGGGAAAGGGATGCTGTCCTTGGCGGAGGAGGACACCCACCTCCACCAGAGCAGCAAAGGAAGAGGCGGCCGAGAAGAAGCTGAGAACTAGGGCCTGGTGGAAAGGGGTCAGCGGGCAGGCGCACCCTGCGCCCTGTGAGCTCAGGGAGGGCAAGGGGCTGTGCTGTGCATCTTCGCAGTGGCTGCTCCTTGCTCCTCCTGGGCCCCTGGGTGCACACTGGCCAGCAACACCCTGGTGGAGCAAAGCGGTGGAGAACCGCCCGGAGCTGTGCAGACAAGGAGGTGGGTCCTCTCTCCTCCTGGAGGAGTCCTTGATTCATCCTTACATTACTGCCAGAATAATCATTTTAAATTTGCATCTACACATGTATAGAAATGGCAACAGTGTTTCTCACTTTGGGAGTGTGGATCAGCCTACAGGTAAAACCCCCTGGCCATTGGCTTCTGTGGAGCAAGGATTCAGGCTAACCATGTCTGTGTTTGTTCATTTTCCACAAACAGTTGTTTTGTTATCAGTTACAGCAAATTATTTACAACTGGCAGTTCAGGAAGGCAGAGACTGGTCTCTGGTGTTTATACAAGTTAAATGGTGTGTTTTTTAGTTTTAAGAGAAAATAAAAAATTTGTAAAGGAATAAAGGGAATAAACACCAAGGTACCCATTATGAAGAATCAACAAGTGTTAACACTGTTTATTTAAAATAAAACCTTACAGATGGCGTTTTCGTTTGCTTTGTTATTCATATCTAATCTCTTTATTCTCTCCTTTTCACCTCTGAGGAAAACCACTATAACTAATTTAGTGTGTATTATTTCAATCTACTTTATTTTCATATCTGTCTATCTATCTATCTATCTATCTATCTATCTATCATCTATCTATCTTGTTTGAGTTATATGCATTTTTTGTGCTTCTATTTTTTTAAGGTTAGGTAAGTACTACAGGTTTTATTAGTCTTGCTTTCTCTTTTATATTTAATTTTATATATCTGTGCCCTATCCATGTTGATATAGTACAATCATTTTAACATTGAATATATTTTATCATATGCATATACCATTATTTTATTTATCAGCTCCCCTGTTCAAGGATATTTAGTTTATTTCAGGTTTTCTTGATTGCAGAGAACGTCGTAGTACCTGTTGGAGATTTCATTTGCAGCTGCTGTTGTCTTCCTCAGAATTCCGAGCACACTGAGTGTCAGAGCCCTTCCTGTGGGAGGTTTAGGACCGAGCCCTGTCACGTTTACTATCTCAGAACTGTGTTTTCTTGTTATTTTCTCGATTCACGTTTCCATTCACATTGAGTTGCGGGAATTCGGGTCCTGAGAGCAGGTCTCAGACACCATTCTCTTTGTTTCTCTTCTCATTGCCTAGGGCGAGAGCTAGGCTTGTGCTAGAAGGTGACTTCTAGTCCCTGCCACTTAGATGTGTACCTCTTCCCAGCTCCCCACTGTGATCAGAGCCCCGGCCCTAGGATGTGTGTCTGGTCCAGATGTCCAGTGGAGCCACATAGGACACTTTGATCATCTTAACAATTAAAGGGATACAGAAAATATTGAAGGAGGGGACCTGGCAAGAAGTTTTGTGTATACGGTTAAGAAGGCTAAAAATGAGGTGTTTCAAAGTACTGAGGCTGACAGTATAACTTCCTGAGAAAAGCTGAGACTGTGACAGGCACCCTTGTATCAGTAAATGCACGATGGCCATGCAATATTAACAGATCACAGAATTCGTGGGTAAGTAAGGAGAAAAAACAAGCAAACAACAGTGGGACTTGTGTAAATTTTTCCATAGGAGAAGAAAAAGGCATTTGTATTCAACAGTCACAAAAGAAAAGCTTACTTCTGAAAATGATCTACTGTATAATTCAGGGAAAAAATTCAGGAAAAAAAGTACCTTTATAAGAAGACATGAGCTATAGGAAAAAGTCCACATATCAAGTAAAATGAATGCCACGCAACCTGAATACATTCTGGGAAAAGAATTGAACCTCAAATAGAGGTAAGAATAAAATGAAAATCCTACAAGTTTCTAGGCAAGATAAACCTGGTAAAAAAAATAAATTAGAAAAATAATGGAGTAATGTTTCAAAGTATTGAAGGAGAAAAGGTATGACCAAGGAGTTTTCCAGTTGCAAAATCAACAGAAAAACATTGTCTTAATAAGAGCTCACAGAATCTATTCCACTTATTTCTTTTCTGGAAAAAATTATATGAGTGCATCAATCAATCTGGAGATGAAGCAAAAGACATCCCACACATGGGGAAACCATCAAATTAAAAAGGATGATTTGAGAACAATGGAATCTAACAAAGCAGAAACAAATTTAACTGTTACAAATCTAGTTACAAGATAGGATGCTAATGTTTATTGATTCTTGAAAGAGAGGGTATATAGAAGTAGAAAACTCAAATTTAATAACAACTTAAATCTAAATCCCTAGATTACATTAACAAAGATCAAGAAGTCGGTGGATAGTGAGAGGGTGAGCAGAGTATAATGCTGAAGACTCAAAAAGATTCTTAAAATTAGGGAAATGTAGGTTAAAATAATTGTGAAATATCTAAATGTAGACATTAATAAAATTAACAAGATGTTACATTCTCATAAGATAATAGCAAAACTTAAGAGGAGATATTTTCAGTGGAACAGAAGCAGAAACAGAACAAAATGTTCAAAATAAGACAAAGTATATAATTGTAATAATAAATATTAATAGGTTAAATTTTTCTAGTAAAAATATTAATTAGCTGACTTAAATCCATGTATATGATATTTGTAAAAGCCACAACTAAAAGTTACACCAAAATTATATTAAAAAGATGATGAAAATATATCACTTGTCAGATGAAAAGAATGTAATATTATCACACAAATTAATATCAGTCCACGTCAATAAACTGAACAAAGGATATATTTTTGCATGCTAAAGGCAAGAGTACTTAATCAAATATCAAAAGGTATTAGGAATACATGGAAAAATTGACCTAAAAAGTTATGGGGTGCTGAAATATCTTCTCCATGTTTGACAGATGGGGGAGACTAAACAAATAGGAGGTCTAAATAACACTTTATAGAATAACTATGTTTCTATCATCTTCTACCCTTAACATACAACACATTAGATTTCTACTTCTGTAGAGCAGTTATAAAGGAAACACCCAGTGTATTTCTAAAATGTGACATGACATAGAACACACATTTTTTGCCACAATGCAGTAAAACCAGACATTAAATTTCAATTAAAGTTGCTACATTAGGCCACCAAAATTTAAAACTTTTGCTCTTTCAAAGACAGTATTAACAAAAGGCAAGCTAAAAAAAAGAAGAAGAAAAGATTCACAAGTATTTCTGAGAACTTGTATTTAAAATATAAAAGAAATCTTACAACTCGGTAATAAGAAGACAAACAGGCCAGTTAAAAATAGGCAAAATATTTGGACACCTCACAAAAAGAAGATATACAAATGACTAATAAGCACAAGAAAAGATATTCAATGTCATTATTCATCAGGGAAATGCAAATTAAAACCAAAATTAAATACCACTACATGCTCATTAGAATGGTTAAAATTGTAAAGATTGGCTGATAATGCCAAGTGTTAATGAAGCAATGGGGCTATTAGGAGAGCTGCCAGTTTCTTAAAAAGTTAAACATACAATGACCATATGTCAGCCATTTCGTTTCTGTGTTTAACCAAGATGAATGAAGACACATCCAGACAAAGACTCGTATACATATGTCGACAGTAGCTTTATTCACAAAAGCTCAAAACTTGAATAATCAGATTTTCCTCAAAAATTGAAAAAACAATCAAAATGTAGTGCAATTGACCCTTGAACAACCTTGAGTCGGGGCACCCATCCTTCGCACAGTCAAAGATCCACTATAACTTGATTCCCCCTACACTTAGTTGTTCCTGCATATCTCTGCACGGGATCCGTCCTGGGACTCCTCACAGAAACCAACATCCGCACATGCTCAGTTTCCCCATGTAAAATGGTTCAGATCAGTGCATACGTACAGTCGGCCTCCCACATTCATGGACCCCCTTAACCACAGATCAAAAACAATATGGGTATTTATTGAAAAAAAAATCCATACGCAGGTGGACCTGCACATTTCAAACTCGTATTCAAGGATCAACTGCACATGCAATGTCATACTACTCAGCGATTAAAAACTGATGAGCTGCTGATACCCACAACAACATGGAGTCTCAAAGTCCTGCTGAAAGAAAGAAGCTGAAAACAAAAGAGTACATACAGTAGGTTGTGTAACTGTCTGAGTAATGTCAGAATTCCCTAGGTAATGTTCAGTTTTATTTAAACAGGTTATCAACCCACTTCATTGCAGAGCCAGAGTCCTATCTTTTCTTCTGTGGGTGGGTTCCACTTCTAGGTAAGTTCCAGAGCTTTGCTCTCTTGCTTTGGGTCTCTCTGTATCGTGGCACTCAGAAGTGAGTCTCATTGGTGGTGATTTAACTCACTCTACCTGGTGACTGCGGGCATTCAGTAACAGTCCCCAGGACAGACCATATGCTTGGCCACAAAACAATTTTCAATACGTTTTAAAAGAATTAAAACTACACAGAATGTGTTCTTTAATACCAAGGATAAAATATACAAGAGTAAGAAACCTGGGAAGTCTCCACATATTTGGAAATTAAACATCACACTTTTAAGTAACTCTTTGGGTCAAAGAAGATATAAGGAGTATGGCATATCATAAAATATGGCATATCAACATTTATGGAATGCAGCTAAAGCAGTACTTAGAGAAACGTTTATAGCTTTAAATATCTATATCAAAAAAGTTCTCAAATCAATAACCTAGACTTCATCTTAAGAAACCAGACAAAGAAAAGCAACAGAAGAAAGGAAATAGTATTTTTATATGTTGGCAGAAAGCAAAGAAGTAAAAAATAGAGAAAATCACTGAAGCCAAAAATTAGTTTTATGAAAAGATACACAAAATTGACAAATCTTTAGCTTAACTTTCATTCCAAAATTAGGAATGAAAGAAGAGAGGGCACCATTATTGATCCTAAAGAAAATGAAAGAATCATAAAGTTATATTTTAAAAACTTTATGCCAACAAATTACACGACATATATGAAATGGACAAATTCCTAGAAAGATGCAAATTAATGAAAGCTGTTTCAAAAAGAGGTAAAAAAAATTTGAGTTGCCCTATAATCAGTAAGGATATTTAATTAGCAATTAAAATCTCCCCACAAAGAAACGCCTAGAATCAGATGGCTTTACTGGTAAATCGCATCAATTATTAAAGAAAAATTAATTTTAGTTTTTTGAAAACTTTCAGAAACTTAGGGGGAAGAAACACTTCGCAGTTCATTCAGTAAGGCCAGTATGACCCTAATATTAAGGCCAAGATACTGCAAGAAAACAGAGTAACATCTGTCATGAAGAGACAAAACTCATAATGATATTTTAGTAAACTGAATTCAATATTATATAAAAATGATTATGCACCATAACCAAGTAGGGTTTATCCCAGGAATCCTAGGTTGTGTTAACATTTGAAAATCAGTTAACATCATACAGCATATTAACAGAATAAAGGACATAACCCACATGATCATTTCACTAGAGACAGAAGAAGCATTTGAAAAAGTTCAACATCATTATGATTTTTAAAAAACTTGGTAAATTGGGACAAAAAGTGAACTTACTCAACATTAGCTAATAAGGACATTAGTAAAAACCCTACAGCTAATATAGTTAAAGTTGAAAGACTTAATGTTTTTTCTCCTAAGAACAAGAATAAGATGTGTGCCACCTCCAGTATCGATTAGAGATTCTAGACAGCGCACTAAGGAAAAAAAAAAACTGGAAAGAAAGAAGTACAGATGTCTTCTGATGATGTGATCCTTTATGGTCAAAATCCATAAAAGAAATACTAAAACTAATTAATGATTTAAACAGGTTTGCAGAATACAAGGTTAATGTGCAAAATTCAGTTATACTTCTCTATATTAGCAATGAAATAATCTGAAAATGAAATTAAGAAAATTTAATTCACAATAGCATCAAAAAGAATAAAATATTTACAAATATTACTGAAATTTTTAAAGATCTAAATAAATGTGAGCTATTCTGTGTTCATGAGTTGAAAAACTCAGTATTATCTGACGACGTTCTCCACAAATTGATGTATAAAATCAAAGTAATCACTGACAAAAGGCCAATACACTTTTCTGTAGAAACTGACAATAAGAAATGTTTATTTTCACAAATAAATTTTATAAAAGTAAATAGCAACAAACTATTTCCAACTAATAAGTACGTAGACATCCACGAAGGCCTAAGGAAACAGGCGATGATGTATTTTTGTGGTGGAAGTGTGGTTATATAACTTTTATAAAGGGTTGGTTTAATATTGTCTTCCTGTTTACTGGTTCTGCTAGTAAGACTTTTATTTGTCAGGAGTACTGAGTATGGAAGATGTATGTGCAAGGATATTTATTGTGATGTTATTTATTAATAATGAAAAATTCCAAAATATACGTCAAAGAGTTGGAGAGAATGCACAAATTCATAAGAAAAATTTAAGATTACAAAGAAGTCTTAGAGTTGCATGGCAGAACTGAAAGCCCTATAAATAATGTCATCTCAGGAACTATTAAGAACCCATCTCGGCCACAAAATGAGACTGCCAGAAACTAAGGAAAACAGGGAGGAAAGGGTGTTTGTGGAGGTGATTCTGGACCGGCCCTTTAATTAAGGGCCACGCGCATGGCTTTGCCTGTTCTCTTCTACGCCCGGGTCCTGGTCTGTCTTCATCTTCCTTCTCCTTCCGGCGGGGGCCCCGCCAGACCCGCTTGGCTTCTCCACTTCTTGACTTTCAGGGTTCATGTATTTTAGGTATTCTAGGGCTCTAGGTGTCATGTCTCTTTGGACCAGTTAAATGATCCACTGAAAAACCTTCCTTGGTGCATGTCTCTGGGGTTCTCCTTTGTCGCCCCACAAGCCCTACACCTGTGTCCTGCCATTGTGAGCAGCCCTCACCAGGCCTGCTCTGTGCAGTGAGGCTGGATTCAGACTCTGTGACAAGTACTAGTGATGGCCACCGATGGGTGGGAAAACCTTCTGATTGTCTCCTGATGAAGAAATGTCCCTCAGTGGTTTCAGTCATAAATAGTTTTACAAGTGCAATTGAGTTTCTGAAATAGAAAAAATACCTTTTGTGTGAGCATAATAATAAGGAACCCCATTTATAATGGACTTCTTATAGTTAAGCTGACTCATAAATAATTCTTTACGGGGCAAATTTTAACTAACATTGAATAAAATATGTATGTCAAAACATGGTAAATTAGAAGCCCTTCATACCAGATTATCAGTTGATTAAAAAGTGATATAACTTAAATTCTAGAAGAAAATCAATCAGCAGATTGATTATTTAGAGAATCGTAATGTTTTCGACTTTTTCCATTTTCTATATTATTAACAGTTGTCTTTTTCTGTTGTTGCTTTGAACTGCTCTTTTCTCTTCTTCCTAAAATCTTCTGTGTAAAAGCCAGCAACGCTTAGGGCATCTTTTTCCATTTGGAAACTGCTGCAGACAGCAGACAATGGGATTTGAATTAAAAAATAAAAGCTTTGAGTTTGTTTTTGAAAGTGAATTGCTATTTCAAAAACGAGGCCCAGGAGAGAAAATGGAACAGACTTAAACTTTAAAAACATTGCTTCACTCTGTTTCTTTCACTTTGAAGCACTGTTTTACCTCGTTTAAGATTTCTTAAATAACCTAATTTTTACTCCAATGGTGAAATCCACTATAAGTGTTAGCTGTCAGCAATTAGTTTTGTAAATTATACATATTTTAATTATGAAAATTTAATACTCTGCAGAATTATTTTCATATATATGTATATAATCATTTTTTAAAGGAATGGTGTTTTGTATTTGCATATTCTCTGTGAAATAAACAACTGTCTGAAAAAGACAGCTATGTTTTTTGAAGTATTGGCAGCAATTCTAAAGTGAAACTTTTAATCATGTAAACTGACTGCATGCATGTCAGCTAACTTGTTTCTCCTGGGGACTCCTCTAGCCACTTGACTTTTGTAGTTAATTTTTCTCTTCTTGAAAATACATCCTCATTAAATGGCATTTGCTGCTATGTATTTGGCTTTAAGTTTTGTTCCTTTTTCTTTGCCATCATCAGCTACATGACATTAGCATTATCCTTGGAAAACCCACTGGCTTGCCATGAAAACAAAATCCTCAAACATTGCTGTTGACTGGTGAGATTTCTTCTGGCTCCTAGGACACTTGAAACTGGTTAGCAGTTTCTTACATCCTTAGAGATTATATGTTTAGTTCATCATCCTGTGATTGCCGTTGAATTAATAAAAAAAAATTTCTCAAGTTACAAGAAAAGAAGAGTGCCATCTGGATATATTTGTGCCATTAAGTGCAGATGGATAACAAGCAGACTTGAAGAAGGAAAGAATCATATAAATTATTATTCTCTGTGGCTTACGCCTTTGTCCTCTTGTCCCTTAAGGGTCATGCTGGCTCATGTAATTTTCTATGTTTTTTTTTTTTAAGCCAGTTTTAAGGTAATAAAAGATTTAATACAAATAGAAGCGTTTCTCTCAGCTTTTAATGATAATAGAGAAATCTCTCCACCCTTTTGACATTTGGAATTTTGTCTTTAATTGAGATTAAATAGCAGAGGTAAAATTCCAGAATTATATTGAAATGTTTCAGTAGAGGCTGTTGTGATAATCAGTTCCAAATGACAACATTCAAAGAATATGCGTAAGTATTTGACTTTGAAAAACAAAATTAAACAGAAACCTGTAAAAAACCCAAAATAATTAAATCTTAACTTTTATCCTTAAATGCTTAATAGAGTAGTAAATGAAACTTTTTTCCTAATAATATTCATCAGTGACTAATCTCTTTTGCAGAAGAAAAATAAGCCAAAAAGAAAAAATCTGTGAGAACATCGTACTAGAAAATGTCATTCTTTCTGTATTTTGCTGATTGGAAGTGATCAATTGTGAACATAGTAATGTTATTATTTTTTTATTACCTCATTTGTTTTTAATTGCTGGCCAAGGATTTAACAGACTTGACTTCTTATTCTGTTCATTTATAAAAAATTTATGAATATGTGCTCTATACCAGCCATTGGTGAAGATTTGGGAATTTAGAGATTAAGACATGTTTGTGGCTTGTCCGATAGACCACTGTGTAAAAGTGTGTAATTGTAATACGTGGTATAACTAGTAGAAGAAATAAGTCATTAAGAGAACACAGAGTAGGGACATCTAAGGTATCCCAGTGAGTTATGCATTTGTTTGCAATTATGGCTTTTTTGTGTAACTCTGAATTTCTCAAATGTTTACTTGTTAAAATGTTATTGGTAATGAATTTAGCAAAGTTGCTAAACATTAGATCTGATACAATTGATTTTCTTTCTATATATCAGCAATTAGCAAATAAAAATAAACTTTGAAAGAGATGTCATAGTACCAGAAAGCTTCACTTAACTAAGAATAAATCTAACAAAATGTGTAAGGCCTCTATTTCGGAAACTAAAAAATGTTATTGAGAGAAAGCAAAGGATGACTAAATAAATGGAGGGAATTATCGTGTATATATTATAAAAATGTCACTCCTCAAATTAATTTATAGAGTTAACACTGTTCTAAAAATAAAAAAGTTAACAGTGCTCTTATAGAGGGAGTGAGGGAAACTGACCAGCTGATTATAAAATCTGTAAGAAAATACAATAGGCAAAGAAAAGCTGTGGCAGTCTGGGAGAAGAACACGACTGCAGAATATATATTACCACATACTGAGACTAATAGTAAGCTATAGTAATTAATATGATATGGTTTTGGCACAAGGGTGACCAGTGTTACAGAAGAAAGAGATCAAAATAGACACACATATATGATCAATCTGATTTCTGTCAAAGGAGGTATTGCAATGCAACAGGGAAAAAGATGATCATTTTAATAAATTGTGGCTGTGTCAATCAGATAGCCATATGGAAAAAAAAAAGACTCTTGCATTGTGTCTTACCCACTCACAAAATGAATTCTAGTGTTGTGGATATATAGTGATAGGTAAAACAATAAAATGTTCAGAAGAAAACATAAGAGCAATTTTGATACTTGAAACTACTAGGCAAAAATTTTCTAACAGAAAGGAAACAAAAAGGCATACAAACCAAAATATTGTTAAATTTAACAGATGTCAGACATATTGTCTGTCATATAAATTAATGATGATCTCTCACAAAAGATAGACATAATGTATAACTATAGATATAATCAATTAATTCGTTAATTGATTTCCCCCATTAAGGATATTTGTTCTTACTCTTTAGCCAGACACAGAAATAATTATCTGTCTGCCTGCCTCTACCTATCTATCCACTCTCTCTCTCTCCCACTTTCTTTCTCTCTCTAATCTACCTGCCTATATACCTACCTACCTATCTATATCTATCTTTCTATATTTGAAAATATTTGAAGGACAATTTCTTATATTATCTAAATATATATCAAATGCAACAAAATATCTTTTGAATTGTGTATTTCTATACAATCGTATATTTGTATAATATGAATTGTACATGCCAAATTACTCAGAGTGTAATAACAAGAGTACTTTACTAGAGAAAGAGCAGTAACTTATTATGACCACATTCGTCAAAGACTGCCAGATGTTGGTCCGTTGTCCATCCCTCCTTTCTCACTAATGGAGCCCTGATTTTATTTAGGGCAACATTAGACAGTTTTAAAACTGCAGTCTCTTGCCTTGCAGATGGAGCTTGCCTTTTAGTGTAGTTCCAGTGAATGAGATGCAAACAGCATCATTAATTTGCTTTTGACAGGAACTTGCAGGAAAGCCTCTTGAAAGGGTGTTTGACTAAGCTAATATGGACCCTTGGCTCTTATCCCTTTACTCTTTACCCTTTGCCCTTTCTTTCCCAGATGTTCAGAGTTGCAGAAGCCATTTCGCAACCATTATGAGAAGGTTGAATTGCAGAGACCATAACCCTGACATCTTTGAACTGTCAATGTAGCAGCCTATTTCTGAATTTTTTGTTACATGAGGAAAAACATAAAGGGCCTGTGTTGTTTAAGCTAGGGACACTTGGGTTTTCTCTTAGGTGTAGCTAAAGTATTGCCTGAGGCACAATGGAAGGGAAATTCAGCAGCCTTTTTTACCTCTCTTTATTACTGCTTTAAACACTAACCATTTACAGAAATACAGCCAAACCCTTTTCTGCTCCTAATTTGACCACCAAGTTTTACTCTTAGGTCTTTTGGAAGCCAGAGTTATACAGTGAAGGAGGGTTGAAAAAAGATTTGAAGTTGAATGGAATATGGAATGATGTGTGATGAAGCAGAATCTTTTGTATCTATGGCAACTGAGAACTCAGTATTTCTATACAAACCAAGTATCTAACAAGACTTGTTTTTCGATTTCGTTGTTTTAAGTTGTGGAAGAAGAATGGAATGGGGTCTCGCATTTTCTGTCAGTATAATCTAAAATAATATGTATTTCATTATCTTGTAATACCCATTATTATTTACTTGGATTTTTCTTAATGTTTAAGTATAAAAGGTCATCTTTGTTTTTTATTTTGATTATAGAAGATTATTTTTTGATAGATGATATTCTGCTTTTTTTACACTGAATATATAAAGCTCTTAATCTTTAAGTGTTTTAATATTGGAAATATTTAAATATTATTTATTTTTAATCTTCAGTCAGTGCGTAAGTAAAATAAGAACCAAAAATCAGTTTCATATGAAGATCTCTCTTAAAAGTACTAAGCAAACCAGGTCTTCCCTCCTTGGTTTTTCTTTCCTTTTCTCTTTTCCTTTTGCTTTTGCCTGTCCTTCCATTCAGTGCTTTAAGAATTGACGACATATTTATCCTGCTACCCAGGCAGTTAATTAATAATTAAGATCCAAAAGAAAGAATTATATTATAGTTCCTTTTATTTGGGAGCTCATCATCTAGATAAAGCTCAAATATTTAAAACACTTCCATACTATAGAGAAAAAATGTGCTAGAAAAATAAAGATGTCAAGTTGTGGCATACAGAGAGGAGGAGGACATTTATGTCAGTCGGTGGGATTAAAGAACACCTGAGAAAGGGGAGGAGACTTGAGTCAGCCTTGAAGATCGACAGTGCGGACGAGGAAAGCATCACGGGGCTTTCTCGGGTAGCGTGAAGAGCAGAAGGCTAAGGCATCAAAAACAGCCATACCTGTCTCGGAAATGCCAAAGATATTGGAGTAGAGGGAGTGTCGATTGCCGGGTACCAATAAGAAGTCTTCTGCTTGGGGTTTAATGTGAGAAGCATTGAAGGAGAGAGAGCCTTGAAACCCACATCGAGTTAGTGACCAAAGAAAACACAGTGGGCTCGACTGTGCTTCCTTTAATGATTTCTTAGTGAATTTATTCTTGACTGCAGTGCTGATGACGTAGGGATCTGTAATCTTAGAGCTCTGATCATTGAATTTGGAAGCTGATGACTTATCAGGGTTGTGATCCTTGGTATTTACAAAGAAATGCTTTGGTGCTAAATACAATGCCATAGTCTAGATACTTCAGTGTAAAAGTCAGGAACTGATAGGTATTGTTAGTAGTGGTAGTGGAGGGTGATATGCATTTTGTCCTTATCCATTGTAACTGGCTGCTTTTCACTGGACATCGTGACTCCTAGAACCTTAAAGTTTAATCATGCCAAATAAATGCATTTGCAGGATATTTCAAAATGCAACATGAAAATTGCGAAGGAATCATTTTCATGGTTCGTTTTCTTTATTATTCATCTTTTATCTAATCTTAGCACTTAACGAAAGGTAACCCAAAAGAGTATTGTATACAAGTTGAAAAGGACTATCTCAACATACCAGTGAAGCAGAATAATAAGTAATAAAAAGTAGCCTGGGATGGAATGATTGTCACACTAACTGACAGTTGCCGCAGAAAAAAATTATTTCGCAGAATTAAGCCAGGAGTAAAAAGCCAAATGAAGTACCATACATCTTTGAATAAAAGATGCCATTTTCATGTTACCGATATAGAGAACTTTTTCATTATAATGTGTAAGAATCTCCTGTCACATCAAAAGAGCATGTCACATGATAAGAGGAACAAGGACAATAACGAATTTTCTAACTGATACTAATTTTCATTGCTAATACTAGTACAATACTTATCACTTATTAATAATTTAATAAGTGATAGAAAACATTAGATTCAATATTATTTTATTTTGTATTGTTATAAAGAATCTGGCAGTATGAAATGTTGAAAGCTTTTCATTCAGCAAATTTCAAACCAAGTTGGGTACACTGTCTTTTAAAAAAAATTTGCATTTGATTAGTATTTATTGATTCAACGTGTGCCAGGCAGTGTGGTAAATGGTGGGGGTACATGAGCGAACGTGGTACATTCCATTGGGGAGACATTAAAAACACTGCTAGTGAGTCAGTTATTGGTGTGGTGACCTGGGGGCGATGTGTCCTGTGGTGAAAGGCTCAGCAGAGCAAGGGACAGGAGACAGGAGGGCTGGGCAGGGAGGTCGCAATACTCCGGCGACACTGAAGCCAAACTAAGACTTTGAGAAAGAAGCCATGTGAATTTCTGGAGGAAGCTTCTAGACCCCAAGGTTAGAGCATGTCTGGCACATTTTAGGCCTAGCAAGTGGGCTAAATGGTGGTGATGGTGGAGGTTCGGAGCAGTAGAGATGAGCTGATAACTGGGCTTGGATGATGTGGGGCCTCATAGAGCCTTTGACTTCTACTTTTTATAACAGCTTTATTGAGATATAATTACTTACCAACAGTTTACTCACTGTATCTGAACAGTTCAGTGGTTTTAATGTATGCACGGAGTTATGCAAACATCACCACGATTATAGAAGATTTTATCACCCCCAAAAGAAATGTCTTACCTTTAAGGAGTGACACCCACCCCCATCTCCTTTCACCCTAGACACTAAACTTTTTGTTTCTATGGATTTGCATATTCTGGAAATTTAATATAAATGGACTCATACAATACGTGGTCTTTTTGACTGCCTTCATTCACTTAGCATGTTTTCAAGGTTCATTCATGTTGTAGCATGTAACAATGCTTCATTCCTTTCTATGGCTGAATATTATGTGGATATGCCACATTCTGTCTCTGTCTATCCATTTATTAATTGATAGACATTTGGATTGTTTCCTCTTTTTTTCAATTATTGATAATGCTGCTATGAACATCCGATGTAAGTTTTGTGTGCGTGTATATTTTCATTTTTTATCAAGGGGTGGAATTCCTGGTTCAAATTGTAACACTCTGTCTAATCTTTTGAGGAGCTGCCAAATTTTCTTCCAAAGCTACTGCCCATTTTGGATTCCACCAACAGTGTGTGACAGTTCCAACTTCTTCACATCCTCATCAAGACTTGTCATTATCTGTCTTTTTGACTGTAGCCATCCTAGTGGGGGTGAAGTGGTGTGCCATTGTTGTTTTAACTTGAAATTGCCTAATAACAGTGATAGTAAGCATATTTTATGTACTTGTTGGTCATTTGTGGATCTTCTTTGGAGAAATGTCTTCTTGATTCATTTACCCTTTTAAAAATTGGGTTTAATTGCTCATTTATTATTGAGTTGTAAGAGTTCTTCATGTATTCTAGATACAAGTCCCTTATGGGATATATGGTTTGCAGATATTTTCTCCCATTCAGCACATATCAAGGCCTTAATAAAACCTTTCTGAATTATTCAAAATTATAGTTCCCTTAGTGTTTTTATAAAATTAGAATTTAGTCAATTATAAACTAATTTTTAATTTCTCTGACTTAAATTATTAAAATATACCAAAATAGACTGAAGTATCCTATTTTATCATCTTTAAATTTATTATTATGATTGGTGAGGTGTTTGAAATTTGTCATTTTAGTGAATGGACAAATAACAAAAATGTGGGAATATTTTTTTTGTTTAAAGAATTTACTATTTGATTTTTTAAAATTTTGTAGATGGAAAGAGTGGAAGCAGATCTAACTAGATCCAAGTCTCTCCGTGAGAAACAGTCGAAGGAGTTTCTATGGCAGCTGGAGGATGTCAAACAACGCTATGAACAGCAGGTTGGTCTTTCCCTTTGGTGATGCCATTTAATTTCTTAATGTGTGTATAATCTCTCTTTTAAATCTTTATATCACAAAATCTCTGCACAATGAAAATATTGCTAAGAACGTTATTACCAATATATTCGAAGTATTTAAAATAATATTTGTTTCAGTAAAATCCAGAAACAGAATTTTAACTCCCCACTGAAGTGTGTTCTGACCGTTTGTCAGTCTGAATGTTTAATGGAGACATTTATTGTGATTCTTGAGCTCTACCTGTCAGAGCACCAATCTGATGTCTTCTTTGCTTTAAGAATAGTTTGGGGTACCCGCTGTGCGCCGGGTACTGTTAGCGACACTGTGGCGGCGCAGTAAGCGGGAGCAAGGTTCCTTTTCTCACCGAGGCACATTTCGGTGGGCAGCCAGCCCTGAAATAAAAAACAAAATCAGTTTAGAGAGCGATTTGCAAAAAAAGAAAAGACCTTGTGGATAGGCCTTGTGGGTGGAGGGCGGGAAGGGATTATAGGGGACCACCGGAGGCTGGGACTGCTGTGCCGAGAATCCTGAAAACCGGGGACCAGCCGGCCGTGAGGCCTCTGGAGAAGTCGTAGCCCAGGCTGGGAGACGAGCACATCACATTAGAGAATATTGTTGAAATTGGCAAAAGACATCCAGCGATCCCGAAATGCACAAGGTGGGAGCGTTTAAGCACCAGCGCGAAAGGCCGGCCGCGCAGGTGTGGAGCGAGGAGGGCCCTGGCGTAGGAGACGGAGGTGCGGGTGGCGTCGGGCCGGCACCCTGGGCGCGGGGACGTGTGGCTTTGTTCTCCGTGCCCTGCCACTTATTTATTAGTAAAAAGGTTCCATCCTGGTGATTCTTGGAATATTTAAGGTGGCTATTAACTTTAACTTGTTTACTTTCTTGCCTTGTTTCCTTAAGATCTGGGAAAATGTTAATTAGTTTAGTTTATCAATTAGGAAACTATTTCTAAGGACAATATTTGAACCATTATTCTGGAGACCTGAATTTTTTTTTCATTATTTTTAATCCTTTATTAAGAGGGTCCTACATCAAAAACTAATTAACCTATTGATTACTGAATTTTATTCTAAGCGAGAGCAATTAGTGGTTCAGCTGAGTTCCATTAAAAGGATTTCTGATCTGATGTGACCTTACAGTTGTTGTTGTTGTTATTGTTTTGCTGCTGTTGTAATCTTAAAATGTTGGCATAAATATCTGAGTTTTTTTCACAAGGGTGGTGTAAAGGCAAAATAGTTACAAAGAAAGACAAAAGTTGGAAAATTGACCTCTCTTTATTATTTTCATCCTCTGGACTGTGCTTTGAAGGAGAGAAACATAAATGAATTGAGTAAACAGCAGTGTAGAAACATCTTCAGCCTTGGTGTCAATAAATTTCAAATTAGAATGGACAATGTACAATTTAAAGTTGGCAAAAGTTTAGAAAAATTGGTATTTTTGTAGCTTGCTAGTGGCATAATAAATTAATGCAGTCTTTTGGGGAAGGGCGTTGGTAGTAGCTACCGAGAGTCATAAAAATTCTTTACACCCTCAGGCCCAATTATTCTTAACCTAGAAAATCAGACACATATTTCAACAATGATGCTAATTATCTTTTAGATGATGAAATCATGGTTGATTCTTTTTCTATACCCCCCATTTTCCATATTGTGACGTTCTTCTTTTTAATGTGACAGTCACTTTTTTCCCTTGTTAGTTTTGTTTGCTTTTTTAAATGTATTTTATAATTTTATTTAATTTTTAAATTTTATTATTAAATTTATTTGGGTGATAATGGTTAATGAAATTATATAGGTTTCAAGTGTAAAGTTCAATGTCATCTATTGCATTGTGTATTCACCATCCAAAGTTAAATTTCCTTCTGTCACCATATATTTGACCCCTTTTACCCTTATCTATCTCCTCCTGTCTCCCCCTTGCATCTGGTAATTATGAAACTATTGTCTGTCCCTGAGTCTCTGTTTGTCTTGTTTGTTGCTTTGAGTTTCATATCCCATGTGTAAGTGAAACCATGTGGTTCTCACCTTTTTCTGACTGACTTCACTTAGCGTGATAATCTCAGTATCCAACCATGTTGTCGCAAATGGCGTATTTCATCTTTACTTATGGCTGAGTAATAGTCCATTGTATAAATATACCACAGCTTCTTTATCCAGTCATCCATTGAAAGGCACCTCAGTTGTGACTGTGACAGTCACTTTCTTAGTGAAAAAATACATTCATATAAATTCATCTGAAAGACTGTTAAGCTTCAAAGGCATTTCTCAGAATAATAGATTTAAAAACCTACCAAACTTTTTTGTCTTTTATAGTCTCGGTCAAAAAATACTTAGTAAGGACAATTAAATTTTTGAAGAATTGATACTATTAATAGAAACCATACATTATTGCATCAGTTTTTTGTATTTCATTTTTATGAAAAAGATAAATGGTATAAATGTATAACAGGAATTGAAAAAATACTCATCCAAGGATCCCTCAGGTCGGTGCAGACTTCACCCATTTTTGTCCTTCCTGTGTCTGCGGGCCTGTTCAGTAGGATCGATGATGAGACCCCAGGCGGTAACTCATGAAGGAAAGATAAGGGCTGGAATATGAGCTAGTAGATTGTAGGAAAATATTTATCGACAGGATAATACACAAACTTTTAAACTTTTTTTCAGCAGACAGTTCTGTTAACTGGAACAGTAATCTCTCCAGATTGTTCAGGTTTTTCTTACTGTGACAGTTTATCCTGAGAAAGGATGGGCTTATGGTAGTGGTCCCTGCAAGCCCCATGCGTTCACTAAAAACGAAGCCGATTAAACTAAGCTCATTTTCTTCTTTGAACAGCGTGGGTGATAAGGAAAGGAGAGGAGATTTAATATATCTGGACTTCTGTGAGCCACCTGACGAAGTCCTTCATGAAGGAAACGTAGGAAAATACGGTTTAGTATTGGCACGTTTCTGTGGTTAAGCGACAGTTTAAAGGGCCGCCTCAGAATGACTAGCATCAACCTGAAGTAAGATTTCTAATCATGTGAGTCACTGGACGACGATATAGAAGTAAAGTTTCCTGCTTGCTTAGAGTTCAGAGGAGTAGTTAACATGTAAAATATGAAAATCAGTTTTCTGAAGCTTTAAACGGCTGAAATTAAGAAGATTAAATTTATTGAGGTTGCATATAAAATGCCATGCTTTGGTTTAGAAAAGGATCTGCAGAAAGTATTTGGCTGGGGTCTGGGGAGTGTGAGCGATGTAAGGGGTGGGGTGGCAAGGAAGATGGAACAGAACACCTGGAATGATGGGAAAATGGAGGTGAAAGGCACCGTCTCCAGGATATTGTTTATAAATCAGGTCACGTAAGGAATGAGTCGATTCTGGTTACACATTTTAAGTAGGACGTTGACAGACTCAAATGTGTTCAAAGGAGTGTTTCCAGAATATAGAAAAGTTTGAAACTATGTCAGAGGGAATGTTTAAAGGAATAAAGATATTTGGCCAAGAGAAGATTAGACTAAGGAGAATTTCCCATCTATTTATCTTTGAATTCGAGGTCTGTAATCCAGGAAACGTTATGCGTGTTCTGAGTGGGAATCACAGTAGCTGATGGTCAGTGGGACCTTCTTTACTGACTTGGCCACTTCCCGTCTTCACGACGACTGTGAAGCAGGAACCACTGTTCATTACCCCGTGTTCCAGCTGAGGCGCATCCAGTTAACTGGCCCCAGATCCCACACGGTTTAGGGGCGATAAGAGTCAGAACCTTAACCTAAACCGCGTCCTTCTCGTGGGACTCCCGTGGTGTTGCAGGGAGCAGTAGAGCCCGTGTGTAGAGGGCGCTGTGAGAAGGGTGTGAGTGGCTTCAGAGTAGTTCTCCCCTAAAGAAGCATTCAAACGTGCAGTGGTTTATCTCATGAGAAAGCAGGTTTCCCGACTTGCGTGTGTTTGCACATCAGGAGTGTCGTGGAGGGATGCTGCGCTTTTGGGGGGCTGCCCTCCCACTACGGTTTCTTCCAATTCCGGTGTTCTGTGACTTTCTGTCCCTTCGCCTGATTGGACCCTCAGACAGTCTGTGTGTCTCTGGGCAGATGTAGACGTCTCTTAAATGTTAAAATCATAAATGGTTCTGGTGCTTCTCACTGGAAGGCTGTGTAGACGCTAATCACCCAGGCTTCTCAAACTGGGGTGGGTGATCCCTGGGTTTGTGAGCAAGCATCAGGATCTATGTAAAGCCGCATCCATTTCCTGGAGTGCTAGATGCCCATGGTGATTTGTGGGAAAGCAAGGTGGGTTTACTATTGCGGGAACATTTGTTTTAAAACAAACATGGACTTTCCTGTTTTGTAAGATGCAAAGTTGTCATGAATGTTTAAGATAAAATAGGACATTTCAAAGAAAATTCCAGCTTGCAGAGGCAGCTTCAGGCTATGCCCTCAGATCCCCCAGGGGGGTACTATTCATTTTCACTGCTGCAAGGGGTACTTTGGTGGAAAAGTTTTAGAAGCACTTTTCCGGTCTGATCCTCACATTTTATAATGAGGAAATTGACATCCAAAGGAAATGAATGAGTTATGCCTTCTGGGCCTCAGTTTCCTTATTCGGTTTTAATTTTCAAGCCCTTCCCTCATAGAAAGCATCCTGCCAGGAACTGTAATGAAGTGAAAAAAGCCAAGTGGTGTTTTAAAATATTTTAGCCAAAACGCAGGCAAAAAGTGTGCAGATGTGGAGAGCAAAACATCAAACGCATGGGATAAACACTCACACAAATATCCTGTAAAGCCCAAGCTTTCATCAAGATTTCCTGTTTCTTTCCTGTATAACCCATTGGAACAAAAAGACAATTCTAATTGTCTTTTCACAAACCTCATTCAAGTTGGAAACAAATAACAAACCAGGCATGCTAGGATTTCCTGAACCATGGAGATTTTTTTTGGAAATTCCATCATATGATTCTTTAGTCTTATATTTTATATCTTCTCTTTTCACTACAAAGCCTTTCAAGGGAAATGTAGTTCAACAGATAAACAAGGTCAAATTCTTCAGAATGAATAAATACTTATTGTTGATTATAAAAGACTCTAAAGGGCCAGCCCCTTACCCATTACCATTATTTGAAACTTAAAAGAGTTTGGTAGCAAAGACAGTAATAAAGATAAGACAGGAATTATACAAAATAAGCAAATGGGAAATGTTCAGATCAGTGGAGATATTTAAAAAGCAGATAGCATGCAATTCTTGTTTTTTCCTCTGTAAATATTTTAGTTTTTAGTCATCTGGATTTTTTTTTTAGGTAAAATAGCCTAAAAACAAAGGCCTCTTTTAAATTAGACAATTTAGTCTACACTGGAAAAGGATATAGTAGAAAGCAAGAGAAGGCAAGAGATGGAGGAAACAGGAAAGATATTCACTAGGACAGGTAGGCTCTCAGGGAGGTGGTGGTGTGTGGGCTGGATGCCAAGCACAGGGAGAGGTGTTTGCCTCAGAATGGAGGAGCCCTCCTCTTCTGTAATTCGTGGGGGAGGGGGCGCAGAGACACAGAAGTTTGTAAGTCTGCATTAGTAAAGTGGGGCCACTCTTATTACTGGGGGGATTTCTTTGTGAGACAGGAGGCAAGATCCTTTGCTGGGACTGGAGGAATTACGGGGACAGGAGAGCTGAGGGAAGTGGAGATTTTTACAGTCATTTTGGTGATGGTCTGACTGATCCAAATAGAAGAACTTAGGAATATTTCATTTTGGTATTGAGGTCTCAGATGAGGTTAATAACCATGAATTTGTGGGTCCCCCTTAAATCTCTTCAGAATGAACTTTCATGTGGTTTATTGATATCTACGTCTTGTATGCTCCTGTTATTTTCTTTCTTATTCTTCTTGTTCTCCTTATATTCTTTTAAAGTCTTTCGGCTCGACCTTCCATTTCTTGTTTGTAATAAATAATTTGGGGGCCTCAACTGCATATCAGCCGCTCTGCTCCTCAGCGATCAAGACAAATGCAGTTTACAATCCAGTGATGCTACAGGTCTTTCAGATGATTTCTTTCTATAACAGCTAGCCCATGGAGTGCAGCCATGCTACCAGGCATGGGCTGGTCCTGCAGGCAGCAGGCACAGTGCCAGATGCCTGGCCTGTTCGGCCGCCAGAATCAGAGACCTAGTTAGTGATGCTGCAGAGCCCAGGCCCATTGGTTGGGTGCCCATGGGTTGGGTGCCTGGGTTCATAGAATAGAACGGGCATTGATAATTAGTGAAAAAAAAAATTTCTTTTTTTCTTTTTTTTTGCTTGGAACTTTACTCATCTTGGTTGAAACAAATGGCACCTTTATCTAGAGTGAGAATTAAGAGAGCAAAGATGGACACAGTTCTTTTCAATAACTATAGTGTGAAGAGGATGTTATGTATTGTTTTAGGGTTACTTCATTTTAAGACTCTTTCCTAGATAGTGATATGGCTAACTAATGATTCCCATTCTCTAGATACCTTAAAAATCTAAAATTGAAACGTCTTTCTAATCATTCATTATTTAATGCTTGTTTATTGAGCAACTGCTTTGTGCTAAACACTGTTCCCCAAGTGCTTAGGATAAGGCAGTGACCAGAGCAGAGTCAGTGTATTTATGGTGGAGGAGACACCCCACCACACACAGGCTCTCTCGCTTGCTCTTTCTCAAAATATAATGTAAGGTAAGATAATGACAGTTACTCTGAAATAAAGCAAGATAAGGTGTTTGTGAGTGAAACAGCTATTTCATAGAAGGTTATTTCATATAAGGTATTATTTTAGATAAGGTTGTCAGAGAAGGACTCTAAAGAAGTGACATTCTAATTAAAACTTGAATGAAATGAAGGAGGAAACCGCAGGAAAAAACCTGTGTTGAGAAAAGAGCATTTCAGGTGGAGGGAGTGGGTGGGTGTATGGCCGAATGGAGGGGAGAAGGGGGAAGGGGTAGGAGCCGAGGTTAAACAGAGAGCAGATTCTGTCAGCTTCTGTAGACTGCTGGGGAGGTTAGGATTCATTCTGAGTGTATTGGGAAGCCATTGGAGCATTTGAGCAAGATCTGGTTTACGCTTTTAAAAGATCTGTCTAGCTCTTGAGTGAAGCATTGGTTGCAGTGGGGGCAGGAGAGGAAGTGGGGGGCTGGTTGGGAGACAACCGCAGTAGTCTGGCAAGAGATTATGTGACTTGGACCAAGGTTGGGGTGTGAGAGTGATGGCAGGGGGTCAGACTAGGGACATATTTTGCAGGCAGGAGTCGTTAATGGGTGTGAAGTAGAGTGGAGGGCGAGAGGGAACTCAAAGGTGACTCACAGGTTTTCCAGCTGAGCAACTACATGACTGAATGGCGGTGACAGACACTGACACCTGAGTAGAAGAAGGCAAGGCGGTCCCAATTCTGAGCCCAGGGGCAGGCCAGTAGTTAGAGCCAGGGAAGAGGCAGAGGAAGCAGCAAAAGAGACTGAGAAGGACCAGCCGGTGGGGGGAGAAGGAAGAGCTGCGAGGTGCTATTTCCCATAAGCCATGTGCTTGTGCAGCAAGGGTTTCAGGAAGGAGGAAGCACGTAGCCAGTTGTTTCAGATGCTGCCAAGAGGGGAAGTTACATGGAGGCTAAGAAGTGGCCATCAGTTTTGGCGAGCAGGTCTTCAGCTCCCTCCACAAGACCAGTTTCAGGAGTGGGAACTGAAGCCTCGGTGATGTGGGTGGAGAGAATGGGATGTGAGCAACGATTTTAAGGAATTTTAAAAGAAAAGGGTGCAGAGAAATGCAATGGTAGCTGAAGGGGGGGTGTCTATCAAGGGGGAGTTTTAAAAAATGAGATATAATAAAAGCGTGTTTGTTTACTGATGAGGATGATCCAATGGAGAAGAAAAGGTGGATGATACAGAGAGTGATGAGATAATTATGCAACCCCGTGCTTAATTCGGCAAGAGGGGACAGAACCCGGGCACAGGTGGAAGGATGCACCTTAGGTAGCAGCAAGGACGGCCATTCGTTTGAGCTGGGGAATGGCAGAGGCCATGCAGGTGAGCCAGCCGGCGAGGTGACAGGGAAGGTGAGGTCGTTCTCTTCAGCTACTTCAGATTCTGTTTGTTGACTGCTCCTCAGTGCCACATGGTTCATTCAAAATGATGAGTAATTGTGAAGCACTGAAGTAGGTGATTTGAGGGAGGTAAAGGGAAGGGAAGACATGTCTAGTACTGGAGTTTATAACTGGGTTCATCTGTTCGTCCTTCGAAATTCCATACTAGCTGGGAAACTTGGGTGACTTTTGTATTTCATAGTCATTCAAAAGCAGTGATGTACTAGATAAAGAGAAACCGAATGTGTTTTCAAGAAACAGACATAAGGTAAATTAAAATTAAAATATACAATTAAGACATGTTTTTCTAAAAAATGTTGAATTCTGTCTAAGAAGGTATATTCTTAGTTAATGAATTTCCTTAGTTTGGGTGCAGCAAGAAAAAAACCTTTTTGAAGCATTTGACTATCTGAATCCTTCCTGGGTTTTAATTGAGAGATGGCAGATAAAAACACAGAAAATGTAGCGAATTTTTCCAAAAGTTTTAAAAGCTCAGGGTAATTACTGTCACTCATCACTACAGGTGCTGGGTAAGTATTTTGAAGTGTTGAATGGGAAGAAAGACTCCGAGAGTGGTACCCGCGCTCAGCACATCTGTCACGCATCAGCTTTCCTCTGGAGTCACTGCTGCGCTGCCAGCCTCCGCTGCATCCAGCGTGGGGAGCTTCAGCAGGCATTTGTTCCAGGCCATTGATGGGTGACTAGAGAGGAGGAGGAGTGAGGGGGCAGTATATGCCGGCAGGCCCTCATTCCATCTCTAATGGCACTTAGCGCACTAATAGTAAACTTTAAATGAAGACAACTAGCATCACTGAACTGAACTGTTGATTGACAGATTTCGTGGATGGCTCTTTGTGTTGCTGGAAGTATCTAATCCTGAAACCTCATAGCCACCCAGATGACAAATTCTATTTCTGTTCTTGATGCACTGCTTCCTTTTTTTTTTCTTTTTCTTTCTTTTTTTCTTTTTTTTCTTTTTTTCTTTTTTTTTGTGTGTGTGTGCCTGTTACTATTAAGATGTTCAGAAAGTCAGGCCAGACAGTGGTATCTTCTGTGCTAACATGTATTTTTCCTCTGACTCCAAAGGCTCAGAGTAGATTGTATATGTCCTTAAATTTATTTCTCATGTAATGTAATGTCCAGTTGCACATTTTACGTCATATATCTGCAATGAAGACAAAAGGGTTCCAATATCTTTTAGTAAGGACACAAAATCAATCTAGTGAAGTGGTGCCAACTTTGCAGTAGACGCTTTCCCAATGAGGCTGGATTTCTGGAGCTCTAGAGAGTTTGGTAACTCAGTTCGGCATTTCAAATGTGACATTGTGCAAATGCAAATGAGAAACTTCCTCAGAGACATAACCTGATGATGCTGAGTCTGCATCTCTTAAGTGGAAAAGGCCAGGGCATGATGCACTTGTCTTTTAGTGTGGATCCTAACGGCACGAGTCTTATCAACTGCATAAGAGGTACACTGAAATTTACAACCAGGAAGCAAAATTTTTTCACAGGGAGCCCTTAATGGGCATGGGAATGATGTAGAAGTGTTACATGGCAAGCCCTGTAGAAAATTTCTAGTCTTTCAATGGCTATAGTGCCCTTGAACTATTTCAGTCTGATGTATATCATCATTCACAGCACCGAGCTGGCCTTCATCTCTTTTTAAAAAAATGTAGCGCATTTACAATAGTTTGTGATTTTATTCGATAGTAGTCTTTTATATTACCTCAGTGATATTGACCCAAAGTGGGCATGCCAGAACTGCCTTAGCATAGTTTTGAGGAAGAGGTCAAAGCCTCAGGAAAATGAAAATATTAGAATAATTCTGTTACTTCAGACCAGATAACCTATCCCCTGGGAGGGCCTAGAAGATTCTGCCTTCACTAAGGCGCTGAGGAATGCACTGTTGGTGAGGACACTAGTATCATTGAGCAGCTCTGTGGTGGCTTCCTCTAAATTCAGGGCCAGCAGTGGGAGGTGCTGCTGTGGGCTGGGCTGCATAGAATGGTGGGATTCCAAAACGGCAGACGCTAGGTGGGGCACTAAAATGTCACGTGGAAGGTGACGTGATTACTGTGATGGGCAGCAAGGCTAGAGTGGTGCCTTGCTCTTCAGAGATCTGTGGTGGTGGTGAATATAGCTTGGTGTTCTGACAGACAAGGTAGACAGCAGCCAGTGAGGGTACTGCTTGTGCAAAGTCAAGAAGAGCTAAGAGCTGGCGAGTGAACTTTTGACAGTTCTCCACTTCACTGGCAAACCATGGTCCTTCACGACATTTCCAGATCCCAGTTCACAGTTCACAGACCCAGAACCCACGTGTTTAGAGACCATGTCCCCTGATAAAGACTCTTGTCATGCTGTGAAAGGTAAATATTCCCCCGGAGTGAGCTTTTACCATTGGATATGGTAACTGCACACAATGAAGAAAGCAAAAAATTCTACCAAAATGTTATCTTTTAGAAGTAACTATTTTTAATCTAATATAAGTGTCATTCCAGAAATTTCTGTAAGAGATCGATAACAGTAAGTGAATATACAGAGAAAAACAATTTTTTAGAAACAGGATTATGTATTTGCCATTTTTATTAAAATATTTAATTTTATGTGAAATTAGTTGAAGTGAAAAAACAAGGGAAACTGAAAGAATTTCTGAAATTTAGGAAATGTTCCTTTATCATATGAGCGATGATTTCATGGAACAGTAAGAAATAAAGATTAAAAATACATAGATGTTAGAGTCATTTTTAAATTTTATGGTTCAATTCTGAGATTATTAGTTTACTCCTTACTATAAAAAATAAAATTTACATGCCTACTTTTCCTTCCACTCACCCCACCACTCTATTTTGTCAATTATAGTATTATTTATACATTTTTTTGGTTTGTAACATTTTGTTTTAGAACCATAATTCTCACCTCACAATTATATAGAGTTAGTTTTTTATTTAACTCAATTATATGCTCACCACCACCAGGACTTTTAACACAGCTTCTCCATATCTGAGTCCTTTTTTTGAATTCATCTTTTGACTACTGATATCATTGCTAGATTTTTTTTAAAGAAGGGCTTATAGTTGTTGTATTCATTGCATTTCTGCATGCCTGAGAATCACCGTATGTCCCTTATTTTTGAGGGATAGCTTGGCTGGGCATAAAATTCTCTGGTTATTGTTTCTTTTCCTAAAACTTTTTACACATTGTTGCACTGCTTTTGGCAACTCGTGTGTTGCTCTTAATACAGCTTCTTTAGTTATCTCTTGGTTACCTGAATTTCATCCTCAAGTTTTTTTTTTTTCCATGAGTGATTTGAATTCTATAGTCCTTGAATTTTCCATGCTTTAGTTTAGTTGTAGTATGCTTGAACCATTCTTTTCCTCAGTCTGAATTGTTTGTTTGTTTGCTTTTTTGTTTGTTTTTGGTATGCAGTGTACTTTTTTGACATACATATTCATCTCTTCATTAACTTCAGGGAAATTTTTTATATCATATCTGCGAATATATGGATTTTCTTTTTTTAATTTTCTTTCTACATTATCTTTTCTTTGCCTCCTTCATGGGCCTTTACTATGATGATCTCAAGTCTTTTGTCTATGTCAGTGATTCAATTTTCAGCCAAGTTTATTCAGTTCATTGTTGTTTCTATTTTAGAATTAATTTTATGATGGAGTTATTTTGATCCTTAGTTTTCTTGTTTTATCTCCTTATATTTGAGTTCTCATATTCTTATTAAGTTCTCCTATCACTCTAATTGTTTCTGATTTTTAAGGTATATTTTCTTCCTCTCTATAATGACGGGCCCTTCCTTACTTTCTTCCTCTCTTCTTTCTTCTCCCTCTTTAGCTAAGTTATTTTTTTCCCTAACATAATAAATTTAAGGTCGTTCAGACACTTCTCCCCTTCATCTCTGTCCACATCTACTACTTGTTCTGGTATAATATGTATGAATTCTCTTTGACTCCTTCTCTGCCTTTATTTTCAGGTTGTCTTCCTCTGAGTTTCAGTTTGAGGGCGCGGGCATTTTGTTGCATTAACTTTTCTATAATTTGAGGTAATGATAAGTATGGAGGAGGAGAAATTCTTTGGAGCTCTGATGAACTTTTATTGGAGAAATTGCTATCTGCTTTTTTAGCATCTTATTAATATTCCACACCAGGATTTGCTCTCTGTTTTGGAGAGGGTTTTTTTTTTTTTCTTTTTTTTTATGGTAGCCTTGAAACTCTTGTTTCTATCAGGAAGAATCAGCCCCTGTTTTTCACTTTCCCAGCTTTATTTATTTCTTTCTAGCAGCTGTTTCTATCCCATACATTTACTCTCCTATTCCCCACCTGGGAAGAATGGAAAAAGGAATGATTGATTAGTAGTCTATTTCTCCTCAAAACCGGGGTAGTAGAGAATATTTCCAAGCATGATTTCAATTCAGCAGTCTACCTCTGGGGATGGAGAGAAGGGACCGAATAGTACATCTCACCAAACCATGTCGGAATCTTCTCTTTCTTTCATTGGCTGCCACCTTTTGAAATTTATGTCCAAGATGATATTCCTCTTTCTTTGTTTGGTTGCTCCCAGGGAAAGTTCTCTTGTTTTGTTTTTAACATTAATTTTTTTTTTCTTTTCACAATTTTGAACCTCCTCTGCTATCTTTATCTGGGAGTTCCAGTGCCAGGTATGTTCTGTATGAGGCGTCAGTTGCTTTGTAATACGTTTCCTCTCAATACTGAAACCAGTCCAGCAGCAACTGAGTGACTGACTGTCAGGGTGTTAGAGGGAAGATTCCTGGATTAAAATTGATGTTTTGCTAAGTAACCTCTAAATCACTCTAAATTCTTCAACTTTGTATTCACTGGGGCTTTAACCTATTATACCAGGGCTTATAGAATATAGATTTAATAATTTGGTTATATTTAAGATTGTTTTAGTTAGTACTTTGTATCATATTCCTCCATTTTAATGTGTCGGGTATATTCTAGCGCTTCTGTAATTTGTTCTTGGTTTTAGAATTACTACCATTGAGATGTATTATTGGGATGGGTTGGTCTTCTATGAGTTGTGTATTGAGAAGTAATGGTTTCTGTAGTTAAAGCCTTATTCCATCCCCTTTGTCTTTTTCTTTATAGGGTTATTAAAAGGTGTTCGGGCCATATTTGCTAGCACTGATTTCACTGTAAAACAGTTACCAGGACTTAAAATATATGTTCTAAGGCCCTCAGAGACTTGGCTGTCTGGCAGTTCCTCCTTGGTCTTGCTTGGGGCCGGGACGTGTTCCTGCCCTTGGGCACTTCGTGAAGCATCGGCTGGAATAAAAACGTCATCGTCGACAGACTGTGAAAGGGTCAGTCTGCGATGGAGGGCTTGCTTTCAAGATTTCAGAACTTCAAAATTTTACTCTTGATCTTCATGTTCAGAGCATGTCAGTGGGTAGCATAGTGGATTGGAGCAGGACCCTTACCCATCTCCTGTTTTGACCTATAAAAATGACAGTTCCATGTGATTACCTAGTAGTTTCTAGGCAATAAAGCCATTTTCCCACCTGACCCACAACCACCAAGCCATCAAGTTCAGTGTCTCAGGAGACTGCCAGGTGCTACCAGATGCTGCAAGTGAGAACTAATTACTGTCTTTCCTGGAAGACATGCCAGTCTGCTGTAGTACCTGTAGAGTGGGCACTACAAGCATAGTTGCCTGGCCCATAATTCACTGTTTTTGGATTAGGGAACTTGAAGCTTTCTCTCCTATGTTACAGGAATCCCTTTAGTCAGCTTTAATTAAGCAGGTTCCTTGGTGATGGTATATCCTGTTTCCCCTGTGGCATATGTTATAGGTTCTGGACCACCTTGACTTAGAAACCACATTGACCACTCTCCATTCATCCTTGTAAATGCTGTCTGCTTTTACACCTCCGCATTTTCCATGATTTACCACCTTCTGGTCACCACTAACTTCATTAGAAATTATCGTTGGTCAACCAGAAGTGTCTAGTAGTCCCCGGTAAGGAGGACATGCTACTGTATGCCTACCTTCGAGATGTGCCCACAAGTAAAGGACTCAGCTGGAAAATTCAAAGAACTCTTTAACATTTACTTACATGAAAGGGGATAGGAACCAGTGAAACCTTGAATTTAAACACAGATCCACCTTTATGATGGCCTTTGTCGTTATAAATATAATCATCAACATATTTCCAGAATACAGTAGGGTTTTTCTCTCAGACTCTGCCATTTATCAGGAAAAGATGCAGCTGCCAGAAGATACTGACAGTGAAGAACCCTAGGTAAAGGCCAGAATGGGCTAATAATATCTAGACGTTGGCCAGGTAGTGCTGGTTCAAGCAGCCAAGCCTGAGCTGTTTCACCTTAAAAGGCTCCAGCAACCTTAAGATTTGTTCATTAATTAGCATCACTGAACAACAGGTCCTGAGAAAATAACAAACTAATAATTAATAACATCTATATTTAGGCTTGACATTCCATTATCTATTTGATTTGTTCCTGATTTTTTAAAATGAATAAACTGGAATTTGAACATTGGGCAGGGTCCATGATCAATCTGTCAAGACTCTTTAAACTGCTCAGAGGATGTAACTGTGACTGTTTTATCCCTGGAGCCTAGAGCAAGGCGACACCGTTACTAATGACCTCAGGGCGACTTCTGTTCATGCGTCTTGGGCGAAAATCTGTAAGTCTTCTCCATTAATTTTAGGTCAGTTGGTTAATTCTCCCTAGAGTACTGTACAAATTTTGCCTTTTATCAGTTTTCAGTCACACTCATTCTCCCTGTATTTTCTGAGCCTTTTGAGAACTCCGTAGAACTTTCCACCTCTTAATTACTTTCACTGTTACATACTTAAGTGATTTTAAGTAAAATGTATAATTTTGTTACAATGATGCTTGATATTATAACACTGGAAATAATGAAGTGTCCAAGAACTAAGTATGTTCTAACTCAATTACTCATGTCCTTGGCTGCCTGAGAAAAAGCACAGGACTATTAATAAAGTTTTAAATGCTCTCTTTTGGGGGAATTAACATTGTAGTTGCATGAACCACAGAATAATAAAACACGCTCATTTATTTTAAACAGTCAAAGAAAAATTTTCATCGCTACTTGGTATAGTGTGTGTAAGGAGAAAATTTTTATATTATTTTTCCTATATATTGCAAACACTGGAATAATATGGAAAAATGATGCCTATATTTTAAATAAACATAAATTCACTAGAATGCATCTTTATTCTCAGATGCAAAATAGACTTTCCCATATTATTTTATACATGCTTGTGTTCTGATAAATATATATATTCAAAAATTAGTGTGCTTTCTTCAAAATAGCATAGTTAATTTATAAGTGGTCAGAAATTTATTGTTGATTTCCCAATTCTCTAAGAAAAATCACAATAAGAAAAAATTTTGAAACCTGTGTTTAGAAGCAAATTTAATATGTGTTTTGATCCTTAATTTGCAAGTAGAGGATGACAGTTTTAAATCTCAAAGGAAAATGACTTCTGAAATTCAGTGCGGCACGCACGCCTGGAGAAATGAATGCTATAGCTTTAAGATAAGGTAGTCTGGCGATTCATTGCACGGAACAAGATCGATTTGGAGCAGGCTCCTACTGTTAGCCTTTTTGATGATGGATTCTCACGCCGAAAATAACACAACATATTCTAGATAACAGCAGTTTTTTCCCCTGAAATCCACCAAAACTGAAGAAAAATCCAAGTGACTGTTCTTAGCAGCTGTGTGGCCTGGAGTTCACTGGGGAAGCTGGCTTCCTGCAGTCCCCTATTCATCACCTGCTTCAAAGACAGCCTGGCTGGCTATAGTTTGCAGGCCAGGTAGGGTGCCATTGTGCACAGTCTAGGAGGATTAGTATCAAAGCTGCGGCAACCAGGCCCTTGGTCTCCGGCTGCCATTCAGTCTTGCAGGGAGAGACTAAGACTGGCCAAGGTCACAGTCTCCAGTGTGGAGTGGACTGGGAAAGGACCCTGAGAATAGAATGCTTTTTATGAAATCATGGCGCAAGCTTGCTGCACAGCAGGTGCCCTTCTGGAATACATAGCATCTGTTTATGTTGGTATACCGTAGCTGACAACGAGATAATAGAGCTTTGAAATTTATCATCTTATTTTTTTAAAAGACAACTGTATATACAATAATCCAGATGCGTATGTAGCTCTGATCTTTTATTTGAAAATCATAAAGAAAACTGACCGATTTAATTGTTGTTTTTACATAGATATATTTAAGCAAAAAGCAAAGCATACTGACTATTAACCATTTATAACCGTTGCTGATCAGGAATACCCAAATTTGGGGGGAGGAAATACCTAGCATTTAGCATAATTTTTTTCAACGTTCAGGCATTTGTGTCAACAGATTGCAAAAGGGTTTACTGAATTGCTCAACTGTCTTGAATATTAGGAGATTCGGATCTCTCTCCCCCCAAAATGAGAGTCTTCAAGGGTGAGGTAATAATGACGCAAAAATAAAAATTTCAACTTGGACAAATTAGAGAAAAATTAAGCTGTCCATGAGTTGTCATGACGACAAGGATGTTCTGTTGATGAACTGTCCTCCTCATTGTCCAATCAGATAGTAGAGCTGAAGCTGGAGCATGAACAGGAGAAGACGCACCTATTACAGCAGCATAACGCAGAGAAGGATAGCCTAGCCCGAGACCATGAACGGGAAATTGAAAACCTGGAAAAACAGCTTCGCGCTGCCAATATGGAGCACGAAAATCAAATTCAAGAGTTCAAGAAACGAGATTCACAGGTAATTATCAATAATATTTGATAAAATGGGTATCTTTTTAAAAAGTCATCAGTGTTGAATGTTTTATTCTTGTTGATGCACGCTGTTTGATCATTTGCAAAACTGACATATAAATGTGATTATTTTTTGTTGTTTTCTTTCCCCACCCCCCCACCCCCCGTTTTAGGGATGAATAAGGCTTTAACTACAGAAACCACAGGTAGCCAGATTAAAAATCTCATGGCGCGCTATAACTTGGCCCCTTTTTTATAATCTTGTCTCAGTTCCTTTCATGATGGATTTTTTTTAAGGTATCTGCCCCTTACCCCTCCCCTAAGCCTTAGCAAATCCCTAGGAAATATATCAGCCTCACTCCTTGCTTTTTGTTTTAATCTCTGTAGGTAATCAAGCAGCTGTTTTAATATTTGCTTTTCCTACCTAGGTTTGCTTTTTTTTTTTTTCACCAGACTGTGTTTGATTAGATCACTCAGATGGTAATTGATAAAAATGACTCCAGCGAAAGGCTATTTCCCATCAGGTCTGTTGCTTTTTCCGACATGCACACACACATGCCTCCTAGACTCCATCTCTGTAGTCCCTGTTGGAAGCCATTTGGCAGAATAACCCCCAGCTGTGGTAGCATTTGACTCTTCAAACTTATGGATGAAATGTGCACTGTCAGCATGGAAAATTATCTTTATAAATTTCAGATGAAAAAAAAATCTTATTGAGCATGTATCTTTGTAGTGCAATACATTCTTTAGGGTATATATAATCAAAGGCCTTTAGTGTGTCCTCTTGAGGAGATTGCTGTGAAATTTTATTAAAGAAAAATTGAAGAGCAATTGATAACAATAAAAAGATAATTTTCTTTTCTAATAAAACCACCCCATGTACCAGGTTTAAATACCTCTTTTTCCCTCTGAAATCTAACCATATTCTCTACACTATATATAAGCTGCTTCCTAGTTATCCTTCCTCCCAGGATAATAGAATTTTTAAACAACGAACTAAACCTTCTATTTGTTATAATATATGTTTAAATAATTTTATAAATATTGATACATAAAGTATTGCTGATTAAATAAATGTTAATTTCTTGAGTGGAGGGTGGGAGGCGGTAAAGCAAAGGAGTTATTGGTTATTTTTCATTTGACCTTGAGTCTTTTACCTTCAGATAATGACTGGGCAATATAAATATACTCAGCCCAGGTCAGTAATATATGTTTATAGGAAAATAATTTGTAACTTGCTTTCTGGGGGGTTGCTGACTAAGAAGGTAGTCATTGTAGTAGGCATACATAGTACTACAATAGTCAGGTGGTTCCTGTTAAACCAACATGGATTACATTTTTGCCACCAGCCTCGTTAGAGCCTTTATAAAATATATGCTGATCTTTTGGTTGTTAGCCATACAATTTTTAAAGAATATTTTCAAACCTACACTCTCTTTTAAAGATGATGCTACGCCTTACCATTGTCTTCTACGATAAGGGTTCTGAGTCAGTGTAGGGTCTGTTTGCTTAGTAGAATTGAATAATTGATACAATAAAATACATTAATTTATATAACTGACTACTGCTTTGGTGCTGTGGCGAGCTGACACAGTGGAGGCCAAATTTAGAGGGAATCTTTGTGACTTTTGCGTATGTCGTATCTGCCATGTATAGGGTGCGGTTCATCCAATGATAACAAAAGGGAAAATTTAGAATTATTACGTATAATTAAGCCACAGGGAGAGTATAATAAGGTTACTAATGAAATTTCTTCTCATTGAAATATTAAGTGTGAACACCATGTGACTTCTTCAAATGCTGTAACATGGGATTGTATTTCTCATATTTTGTGTCTGTCTTGGAACAATTGGGATTGCTGTCATGGGAATGCTAGTAAGCAATGGAAAGAGGCTAAATGCATTTTCGATTAAAGTGAAAATGATTTTCTGTATAAGCAATATTTAGTTAATTTTAGAGACTATTTTAAAAAAAAACTTTTATCAGTAAGTAATATTTTTAAAAATCTTATCATGTATCCCAAAATGCTAATAATTTGTATTTATTTTTGGTTATTCATTGAGGTAATTCTTTCCTTCAGGTAAGTCCTAAACTTTCCAAATATATCTTTTAATGATTGTGCTCTAAAAAATCTAATGTATAATGCTTTTCAAGTCCTGAATTTCATTCACAGGTTTCAGAAAAACAAAGGGGGCATATACTTTTAAAATAGAAGATTTTTTTTTTCAAATTATTGTTTTGGGTTTAATGTAAAACAAACACAAGTATCTTAAATATTGGATCGTATAATTTTTTATTTTGGTTCCAGAGAGATTTGATTATCAGTTTATGTCTGGCTGCTCCCGTTTAGCAAAGCAATGGAGGCCATTTTGTAAAAAGGATTTTTTGTAATGCTTAACCAAAGAGGACCAGTGATATCTGTTTTGGATACCGTGGCTTTGTTTGCTGCGTTTCTTTCATCGGATTCTTGAATGTAGACAACATACTAAAAATTTACTTTTGGCCTCTCAAGTGTATAACATATTGTTATACATTGTTATATTATTCTTAATAACATAAGAATTATTATTAAAAAGTATAGTTACCTACCATAATAAGGTGAATCATATATCAACTAGGAAGTCCTTTTTGGTAAATATGCTATATAATTATTACAGGTTAATTGTTATTCAATGAATTTCTGTTTTATAGAGAAATAAGAGAATAATACAACTAATGACAATTAACCATTTCTCTCAGTTTATTTGGTGCATTTAGCTAATTATTCTATGCTAATATTATATTTTTGTCATAATACCTTAATTTTCTATGGTAGGCTATTTTTTTTTGTTGTGATTTGATAAAATGCAATTTAAATTTACCACCCTCATACAAAGATGTTTAGTCTGGTATCTACTTAAGGTCATATCATTTAAGAAAAAGCATCCAGATCAGTAGATATCTAGGCATAGAGAAATTTACAACCTCATTGTCCGATATTTCTCACTTGCCAGATCTCTCTTATTGAAATTATTTTGGAGAAGGATTTGATTGATTTAATCATGTTTTTTAATATAAAGAAAATTTATATTTTCATTATGATTATTCTAGGAAAGCTTCTTCTAACTTAGCAATTCTACATGTAATTCTTGTTTTGCTTTTGAACTGCAATGTAGTAAAAGAATTCCTGTAATTCATCCCTTTGAACTTGATGAAAAACAGAACATAGGTTCCTTGATCCTTAGTCATTCTTTTAGGACCCCAAACCACTTAGAGATTGTGTGATCTTTTACGTTTGCTGCGGAAGTGAGTGGTGTGTATGAATATTGTAGAGACTGTTACAGAGAACCTTTGTGATCCGCCCCAGAGGTGGTGTCACCCTCTTAGGAGAGCTGTCTGTGTGACTGTTGAGGCACAGATGAACTTAGGAGACAGGGTTACCACGGCAGCCACTGTGAGCCACCATCAGTGCAATGCAAATGAGATACCACAGACTTGAAGAAGGTTATCAGTGATACCTGAAAATATAGTAAACTGAGGATTTGAATATAGTAAAATGGCTCTTTTCTAACATTGGCATCTCAATGCTTTTCTTGGGTCTCTAAACTGAGAATCATTATTCTAATATGAACAGTTTTTGCATAATAAATGGACAGATCATCTTGATTTTGTCATAGTGATTGACAGTAAGAGGCTGCACCTATCACTGATTCTAAAATGTGGGATTTTCAGAAATCCTGTTCTTTCTCTCTTCTAAAAAGAAAGTTTTCTAAAAGAGATCTTTATGATAAAATAATTTTAACACTTTATTATTTAATTTTTAAGTTAAATTATATCTCAATAACATTCTTTTATTTTCCGTGAATTTGGGGATCTGGCCATGCGATAAACATCTCCGTTAGTAAACTGGGCGTGTGCATGCATGCAGTGGTCTGAGCACCGCTGTCGTTCTGCAAAGATGGCTTAGGGATAAATTTAACAGCGTGTATGTTCTGAACATTATTGTTAAACCTACACATGGTCTTTGCATTTTTACAGGGGTAGTATTCTTTTACTGAAAACTCTTGATTTTAGTTTCTTTATACTCCAACTGCTTTCAAAAGGGATTTGAGGCAGAATTTTATAACAACCACTTGCTTAAGCCCGTAACATATAACTGAAAGTAATTAAGCAATAAATGATATTAACCACATCAGAAAATCGATACTTAAAAGAAGATGCTTCAGTTGAGTACAAGTTTTAGCTCCGAGCTTGCCTAGATGCCACAGCAAAGAAGGTAAGGTGATGAATCGTGTAATTCTAATGATCTAATGAACAATATCACACCAGTTAATGGTTTTTTTTTTCCCTTTTCCTAGCTCTCAATTTTGAAAGACATTTATGACATGGGACTTAATATAAAGGACTCTGACCAATAGAACAGATATATGTCAAAATATTTGGAAATAAAACCTGATTGGAAAACCTTAGATTCTTTAACTACTTTCGCAAAGTGTAGTCAGCAGGTTTTATTTTAATGTGCCAAAATTTTATTTTAATTTATTGAGAATTCAGAAAGCACAGCTGCTTTGAGAGATCCAATTTTGTAGATTTTACAAATTAAAAACATTTTAAGTCATAAATATAGCAAATTCTAATACTATCATTATATGTCCATTCCAGAAACCCTTATAAAATGTCTTTAGGAAGTAAAAATTAGGAACGTGGCTGAGACTGGAAATAGTTTAAAAGTTAATGCTGCGATGTTAATTCCAAGTGTGCCGTTACTCTTTCTCTTACACCTGATTCTCTTGTCTTCTGAATTTATACTATAGAAAATTACAAGGAATAATAAAATCAAGTGGTAATTTGGTCCAGGTGTGTAGGATGTTTGTACCTGTACTAAAAAGTTCACATCCTACCTGTGTAACTAAAACAGTATTTCATCATCAATATTTATTCACTAGTATCATTTGCTTGGTTTTGAGCTAGTAAATATTTTTATTTCTTTGAGTCACACTGGACTGAGTGCTTGGGTAAAGCAAGCTATGTAAACCGTTGCTGTTAATGTAACCCCACGTTGTGTCCCCTTCTCCCTAGTGACACACACAGTCACGTCGGAGTGGTTGCCTGGCCTTCCAGCTGTGTACACACAGCGCTGGTGCTCACCTGCTGCAGCTCCGCCTTGTGTGTAGTAGAGGGAAGACGAGTGGAATTAAGTGGTTTTTAAGTATTAAGTGGGTTTTCCTGCAGTGTACATAATGTTTAATGTCAGACATTAGAAGAGTTGGTGAGAAAATGCTTTTAACCATTCACTTTATTATTTCACAGAAGGAAAATAAGACATTTCCAGTGGTCTTGTGGTAAAACCACAATCACAGTTTTGAATTTACCTTTTTTAGATGAAGTTTCATAGTATTAATCGGGGCGCTGATTTTAAGATAGCCCAAGGACTTTTGTGTGCATTTAAAATATAAAAATAGAGGCTTTCCTAACTAAGCCACTTTAAAAAGCCTATGGGGAAAATATTGCTTTTGCAAATAGGACCAAAGTCCTTCTCATATTTTGACATGGATGCATTGATGGGAAGATCTCATTTTATTAGTATCCGGTAGTGGTGGTGGTGTGTCTAATATTACATACGAATTTAGTAATGTATGTTGTTTTATATAATATTATATGTATTACTGTGTAGAAGAACACTGTTTCTTACAGACTTAATTAGGACACATAAGAAGATGCCCTTTCGAGTCAAGTTTACATCTTTTGTAGGTCACCAGTTTTCTTTATCCATTATACTTCTAAAATTCTGTAATTACTTTCATCGTATAAGCACAACAGTAGCCTATATACCTACAATTAAACTAATACAAATAACCTGGTCCTCACTGTGGAGAAAATTATGTTGTTTAAAAAACAAAAAACAGGTTTAGACAAGGAAATTGATTTCTCTAAGAATGATCCATTTGTAGGATTATTACACAATGAATCTATCTAGTCCTGTGCATATTTTTTCAATGTGGCAGTTACCATGGAAACCACATTCTATGGCATGTGGTCCACTTTTAGATAAAGAATATTCTTTTTAAAGATAAACCTTCCAAATAACATAAAGTATTCCCTTTGAATTAGCAACTTCATGTCAATTAATAATGATTGCTTTAAAAAATCTATCTTTTCTCATTATGTTTAATAGATTTTTTTGCAATATTAAAATTGTTCTTGAAGGAGTAAGTAATGCTGGAGACACATTTAAATAAGGAGTATAATGTGGTAAATCTACAGTGGTGAAAACTGAAGAAATTGCAAGGGAGCACAAATCTGTGTATACAGAATGTTCCATCAGACAAGAAGCTTTTAGTCGTATCAGGCGTCTTAAGTATTCAGCAGTAATATAGTCAGATTATGTAATCCAAAGAGATGATCACATCCAATTACTTTCAATTTACAGATAAGGAACCTGTGGTTCAAGGACAATATCTTGCCCAAGGTCACAGAACTAGCAAACTAGGGCTTCTTAATCTTAATTTAGTGCTCTTTCTGTATCTCACAGCTTCTTCCAAGAAAGATTTTAGATTTTTGGAGAGACCTAGCACGGGAGAGAGACACTGGTACTCTTTGTTCCCATTAGATTCACCACATAATGTGCATTTCTTTCACTGATTTGCCATACTTGCCTTTGCTGCAAAGTCATAATTGAATCATGCTGCTTGAGTCCTAGTTTTAGTAAGCAGCACCTCCTAGAACAACACCGAATTTTTATGCTTGTGTGTGTTTAACGGCAGCAGCAGCAACAAGTATTTATTGCATCTTCCATGCACCAACCCCCTTGCTATGTCCTTTACATTGCATTATCTCATGCAACACTTCTAATACCCTATAAGGATTAAATTTTCTATTTGGAAACTCCGTTGTAACCTTCTTACATGGGTCAGAAGATGACCATTTGTATTTTTGATTTATCGATGAAAAAAGGTTCAGAAAGTGTAAGTAAATTGCCCAAGGTTACATAACCTGCAGTTAGTTTAGCTAAGATTAGGGGCAAATGCCCCTGTCCCATATGCCTGCTTATATATGAGCTCTCTGTTGCTGAATTTCGTTTATTTCCCATAAATTCCATTATATTTTCAATTTTGGGTTGTTACTACAGTGCTAGATTTAAAATACTGATACTCATAACTCAGATTGTATTAATCCAAACCAGGTTTTAGCAGGCATTTCAGTCTTTCTCCAAAGCCATAAGCCATGGTTATGTCTCTATTCTGAGACAAATTAAACTCTGAAAAGATAACACATTTCTTAATATTTTATGTGGAATAGACTTCCTTTCTACAAATTTCAGAAATAAGATATGTCCAGAGTTAGAATCTCGTTAAGTGTTTAGGTCATTGGGGCCTACCAATCTCTATAAAAATTGCTCAAAAATTTACATTTCATCCTGGTGAATATGGTTTGTTGTGAGTGGTTTATTATAAGTGAATGTGTTCTTATATTCACATATTAATCTGGAATATTACCTATGACCCACTCATTTTATGGAATGAATCTTTAAGTTTCAGAGACTTCAGTGTTAGTATTTTTTCCCTAAAGTAATCCTTTAAGGATCCTATTGTATGACAACTAGTCAAAACCTTTTAGAAGTGAAGTCAAGTTCAAACCAGAGACTTTTTCAATAGAAATACAAGAAATAATTAGACAATGTGTTTGTTCTAGAATCCTCAGTAACAATTTATGTTGATACAGTTTTTACTTAATTCTAGAGTTATTTTGGTCAAAATGAACAGTATTCAAAGGAATTTATTATTATTTTTTACATAAAATACCACAGAGATAAATCACTGTTCCACATGCTGAATACATTCTCATTGACATGAAGAAAAATACTTTAAACTATTCTTAGCATACTGCTCTTGCTTCTCCTCTTCACCTTGGTCTCAGTGTAATTCTAAGAACATTGGCGGAAATTATCTTTGAGGAAGTACTGGGTGAATAACTCCTCTTCCTTCATGTCTTAGAAAAGTCAGTTTTGGAATTATGACTCAGTCAGTTCTCTAAGAGACATCCCTGATGTCGTTATTTGCCTTTTTGAGGTTATTTTTTGTGACAGGTCGAAGCCAGAGTGCTAGAAATGATTGGCAAGATGATGATATCACCTCATGTTCAAAGAGCTGGCAAATTGAAGCGTATTAAGCTGTTGTTTTGTCTTCCATTTAGGACTAATTGGAATCATGCCTAGTTGCATGATCCAAAAGATATTTAACACCTGAGCGTTTTTTATGAGAAAAATGGCAGAAATTGATGTCAAGGAGACCTTAAACTCCTGTTTGAGGAAGAGAGCAAGGCATTATATAAAAATAATAGCCTAATTTTAAACTAATATTTGTGTACAGAAAATATTTGAAAAATATTGTCAGTAGGAAGAAACTTCAATATAAAAGTTGGTCTAATTGAAATTGAAAGCATTGAAATTGGTGGATTAATGTGAAACTTAAGATAACGTTTTTTAATTGAAAGAAATATTAAAATTCAGTGAAAATTATTTTTTTCACTTGTTTTAATAATAATTTTAAATCGCTACCTGACCTCTCAAGTACTTTTGGATATTTGTATATTGGGAAGTTGGGGAAAGATCACCAGAGGTCAGAAAGAAACAATACACAATTAGACTCGCAGCGTTTGAAATTTTATTTTCCAGAACTTTTTAATAGTGTTTGAAAATGAGTTAACGAGTTCATCCTCAGAGAATGAAGTTCACTCCAGTATGTGTCCTGGATCTGGGGGTCTCTTCCTTTGTTAATGGGGGCGGTTGCAATGCAGCATCAGTCTCAAAGTGTGTGTGCATGTGTGGTGTGTGCACACACACGCACATGTGTGTCTGTCCCACTGATAACCATCGCTCTGTGGTACAGAGCAACTTTCAGTGAACGTGGAACCAACAGTCCAGCCAGACCTAGCATCTCAAAACAAGGGAATTTTCCAGGGGAAGGACTTGAAAGCTATAGACCTTCAAAAAGGTTAAAATTAAACTGGCAATTCATTCATCTTAAGTTTGCTCTTTAAGTCAGTATTTATTAATGAAACAAACCCCAGATCCGTAGGGTCAAGTGGGACATTATTTATTTCGTTATTTGCAAAGATGTCATTTAATGCACCAAATGCATGTGTTCACCAAATGTTTCCTGAACAGCTAATTTTTTGTAATGTAAACGTTATCTTCGCTTGGTGGGCGACTTTTATAATAGCTCCAGATAAAGCGATGTTGGCATATGCAGCAGGAGAAGTGGAGTGTGAGGGCTGAAAACTTTTCGTTCTTTGTTCTTCAGTTATTCAAAAGTGGCTGCCAAAGCTGTCGTTAGACAAAAGCCATGAGTTCAAGAGGTCCGATGTCCCCGCTCCCCTATTAAAGTCAAGCCTGATGTGCAGTGGCTGGTTCGGATTTTGGGAAACATGGAAAAAAGTGCCCCTGTCTTCCACCTCTCTAGCCGTTTCTAGTGACAGGCAGTAAACATCACTATCTGTTGCCATAAGGGCTGGTGTTCCTTAAAAAAATAATCATTCAACTCAGAAATAAGGACAGTAGACTAAATCTCATGAAAATCATGATTAGTTTGAACTATTCTGATGGCTCTTTGAACTGTCATTGTTCCATATCGATACTGACAAAACGGAACTCTGTGACTTTTACATTTTTGTAATTGTGACTCTGCAGATAATATACGTCTGTCAGATTTCCACATAAGTTTCCCTATCTGTAAAAATCAGGCAGAACTATGAATATGGAATTTCCTCGTTACAGCTTATTCAACATGATTTGTTTATTCGATAAAGGCTTTCTGAGTGCTGTTCTGTGCCAGGCCCTGGGGCTTGGGTGCACACCCCGATATGTGTGAACTTCCCACACCCCGATGTGTGTGGACACCGCCCCAGTGTTGTGTAGGGCGTGGCTTTTTAGCACTAAGGAGATTCCGGCTCTGGGTACAGCAAAGAACGGGATAGACCAGTGCTATGCTGTAAAGTAACTTCCACTTGAATTAGGGGAAGGAAGGCCGATGAAAACACAAAAATTAAATGAACAAGGAGACTATCGCATAGCAATAACTGGGAGGTTATTAGAATGGAGAGATAGTATGGTGACCCAGCAGTTGTGCTGGCTGGCCATCACCGAGGACGTCGCCAGGGAAGGGCTGTCAGAGCTGAGGTCTGAGTGACGAGAAGCCAGCCAGACTGAGGGAGCCACTGGCACAGAGGTCCTGTCGGAGGATAAACTTGGTGTGTACGAGGAACGGGAAAGGAGGCCCGATGCTGATGGTGTGAGCATGGCGTGCGCAGGGCAGGGCAGGGCCTTTGAGGGGTTGGTTCGATTATAAATGTGATGGGAAGATAGTTGGAGGCTTTTAAGCAATAAGGTGACATGATCTGTGTCAAGTGTTTAAAAGGCCACTAAGTGTTGTGTGGTCCTGGATGTCCATATGACGTATGAGGTATGGGGAGTAAAGGAGGGAAGAACTCTTCAAGGTTGGGGTTTGAGCAGCTAGGTAGATGGTGGTGTTATGTGAGGATGATTGGGAGGGAGTAAAAGCAAAAGCAAGAGTTCTGTAGTTGCCAAGCTAGGTTTGAAGCTCCATCTTAAACATCCAGATGGAGATGTTTCAGACAGGAGTTGGATATGCGGGTCAAGATTCCAGAAATACGAAGTGGACATCATTGGCAGGTAGATAGTAACTAAAGGATGGACCTGGATACAGTTGCCAGTTCCTTGTCAAATATGAAGACTTTGAAGATGCTGGTTCCTGGTTGGTCTCTACCACTTCCTGGCTCTATAAATCCAAGTTAACTAACTCACTTCATATCTCTGATTATCATCTGTAATATTCATTCAATCATTTAGTGTCATCTGTGGCGCTCCCACTATGTGCCAGACATGACACTAGACCTGGGGATGTTAAAAAAGGAAGAGTCCCTGGCCTCCAGCCTATAGCTCGTGGGGAAGCAGGCACTGCGCATCTGTCACAGACGGCGGGCAGGGAGCTTCCTCACAGCCCGTGACTCAGTCTGAGAATCTGGGCATTTGAGGGAGCTTCAGAACAGCTCATGATGTCCTTCCTCCTGCTGGCTGATGCCAGGCTGGGTACGTTCTCCCTCTCATCTTAGATCCTCAAGCCCTTGGCTCTTACGTAGGCCCAGATCAAATGTGGTCCTTTTTACCTCCTTGGGTGAACCTGACAATGAATCACTGCTTCTCTAGGTGAACCGTGAAATCTTTCTCTATACCCCCAGCAAGGCTCTCTGGGAACCCTGAAACCCTCAGTGCTCCCAGGAGGCTCTGGGCCGGTGTGTGGCTGATCCTCCCCACATCACTGAGGAAGCCCGGTTTGGCGGTGCCTGCAAATCATGCCTGACCCTGCCACTAACTGCCTGGGGGGCTCCATCCTTCTGGGTCTCATGCTTTCCATCTCTGAAATGGGGTCTCAAAGTCCACTTCTGGCTGCAGATTGTTCTTTGGTTCAGCAGTTTGTTTATGGTGCTCGCCACAGTTCTCATACTGAAATAAACTAGCATTTCATTTTCTCACAATCCAGGACTTAGGTACTATTGTTGTTTTTTTTTTTCTGTTTCCTGAAATACCACTTTTTCTTGGTTCCCTTCCCATCCTTCTTTACTCACTTTCTCAGTCTTTTTGTCCAGCCCTTTCTCCTCCATCTTCCCTTAGGCAATGAGTGTGGTCTCTGTTCTCATTCTCCCTCCTTACCATCCGTCCTGGGGACTCCCAGATCTCTATTTCCAAAGAAGAGCTCTCCCTCGAACCCAGTTCTGTATTTCCAGTGGCCTGAGTGCCGTGTCCTGTGGCGCGTCAGGCCGGGACGCTGGACCACCTCTCCCCCTCAGTGTCACATCAGCTTTCCTCATCGCCAGCACCTTAGCTGAGTCCCTTACCACCTCTCTCTGGGACGACGCCTGACTGGTCACCCAGCATCCAGTCTCCCTGCCTTCCACTTCTTAACCCTCCGTTCAGATTCTTCAGTGACTTCTGATCATTTATAGTTATGATCTAGACCTTTTTATTAGACACTCCTATCATACAAAATTGGGACATGCAACCCAGGGTGCATATGTACCAGTCTGTAACACTATTAATACAAAATTAATACACTATTAATACAAAATAGGTTTTTTTAAAAGATTAAATACAGGTACACTTAAATGGAAGTTTTATTTTTCCCCCCGTATCCTGATAGACTCTACTTGGGAGAACACTCTTCCAGATAATAACCAGCAGGTGTAATAAGTGTCGCAGGTAGACCATCGATGTGGAGAGATGGGACAGGCAGGCGTGGCAGCATAGGTAGCATAAACCCCACACAGGAGACTGGTTTTCAGGGGGATCCAGTTCAGACTTCTCCACACGGCACGAAGTGTGCTCCAGGTACTTATCATACCACTCCTGTTTAGAATGCTTTCCCCATTCTAATTTGCATAGCCAATTTCTACTCATTTCTAAAACTCAGTGCACACGACATCTCTTTTAATGCAGCCTTCTCCGATCACCTCCTCGGAACCCATGTCCCCACACCACACATAAGACTACCATATCTTCTTTACTTGGAATCAAAACACCTTTATCACTTTATTGTGCTTTGATATATATATATATGTATATATATATATATATACATATATATGTATATGTATATGTATATGTATATGTATATGTATATGTATATGTATATGTACGTTATATATCTGTGACTCTGGAAGGCCTAAAGGCTGGGCCTGCTAGAGAAGGCCACAGAATATAACCATCCATTTCCATGCTGATATTGTTACCAGTTCTTCACATCTGGTGGGGAAGGCGGACATGTAGGCCAAGTTCCCAGACAGCAGAGAGGGGCCGGGAGGGTGTTAACCTCCCTCCACCCTATAGAACAAATGGGAAAGTATCTTAAGAGCCTGATTAAATCGTCACACCAAGCAGGTTGTATAATCTTCAAGAAGGTTCCTTCACGGGGACTTGAGGGCCAGGGCAGCTTGTCCTTCTGACAAGGCACACAAAGACACATAAGGCAGAGCCTGCCCCTGGCAGAGTCCCGTCTCGCCAGGCCACGTAGCAGCTACACAGAGCACTGCGGATGCGATCACTGCTGTTACCTGTTCCTCCGCCCCTCATCCCCGGTCAGAAGGCTGCCTGTGCCTGAAGGAACCAGGCAGGCCTTCATAGGGAGCGAGATCTAAACAGTGGTGCGCTAGAGTGGAAAATAACTGTCACAGCCACCACATCGTGACATTGTTTCTAATTAAATTGCTCTCATCAAGCTGCATTCTGTTACACTGAAGAAATGGGAGTTTTGATGGATGGAAAAATTGTAAAAGGAGAAGGAGGAGGAATGTCGCAGGAAGATGATTTCCTGGGACGATGCCAGGGGCGGGGAGTGGGGTGTCGTGAGCAGAAGGCTTGGACATCTGGGGCTGAGGGGCGGGGCAAGGAACACTTAGGATGTACAGAGAGGGAGGGGATGCTTAAGGCAACCTCCACCTGCTCGAAGTCATGCCCGGGGGCAGTAATGACGGAACAGCAGTCACATAGAGAGAGACACAAAAGAGGAAACAGCCCCTCCCTTAGGAAAATAAATGTCAAGATGCTCTTAGCCTCATAGTAAACCTGCGGGGAGGCGAGAGACTTGTAGGTCGACTTCTTGAGGGTAAGATCATAGGCCATCCGCCTGTGAGAGATCCACGCACTCTGGGTCAGGGGGTCACTGCTTATTCCTCCTCTCCACTTCCCAGGTCTGTGTCCGATCCTGATGGAGAATGTTATTTCCTCCCCTGCACCCCAGCCCCGGCCCCAGTACCCCATCCTCAGAGCTCCCTATGAGTCCTCGCAGGACTGGGCTATGCATTAGGTGTCAGAAGCAAACAGGTGCGTGCTTACGGGTTTGTCCGGTCATGGCCACGCAGGGTTACGGCCTGGGGAGGGGCGGCACGCCGAGCCGCGGGCCCGAGACAGCGGGAAACTGCCCCATCCGCTTTCACGAGAACCGTCTTTTTACTCTAACAGAATTCTGCCGTTTAGAGAAATGTAAACATGTTCAACTAGAAACGACCAAGTTTATTATTATTTTTTGTCTTTATTCTGAGAAAGGGAATTGACCACAGTGTTATGTGCTCGACACTTTCCCATACTCTCTGGGAGGAGGTCAGTATCATCTGTTTTTACAGAAGGGAGGGCAGACCGAAGCTGGCAGCTCTTAAGTGAAAGAGCTAGCATTTGAACCCAAGACTGTCCGACTTAAAAGCCTGTGAGCGTCTCTGCTCTGAGCCTCATCATGGTGTGTGTCGCAGGCACACCCACCCACCCACCCACTCGTGGTGCGTGTCACAGGCACACCCATGCACCCTCTGGTGGGACAGCCTTATTTATGCTGCTACTCACAGGTGACGTGTGGTTAACCTTCATGAATAATGTAAGCCTCGCTTCACAGAACCGATCAAATTGACATGTTGGAACTATTTAGAAGGGCACATAGTGCAGGGACCCTCCGAGTCCCTCCCCCAAATCCTAGCAAAGTGTCCCCCAGCACTTTACACATGGCATTACAGCTCTTTTTTTTTTTTTTTTTTGAGCCTCTATTAATGTCAGACTGTAGTTATGGCTGCAGCTTTTTCCCCTAAGCAACTCCTTCTCTTCTGAAACCCTATGGCAGCCTGTGGCTGTTTAGATTGAGCTTAGGAACATTTTTAAACATTAATTTAGTTTGACATGAGTTGGTGCACAAATTAATTATTCAGGCACATATTGTTCCCTGCACATGAAAAGAATGACACTGTAGAGCATCCCATTCAAACCACCACATGTGAATTGCAGTGTTACCAGCAATCAGACCGTTCGAGAACAAAAGCTGGCAACCTATAGTCACTCCGAATTTGGCCAGTCCCACATAATTAGCATAAATATGTGCAGCAATCAGAACGGTTTTGGACTTCCTAGGAAAGTGTCCCTATTCTTATCTAGTTCTAAAAGAATGTGGAATAAACTATTCATTTAAGCAAGTATAAAAATATGTCTGCTATGCAGTTATAATCATGTGTCATTAATCAGAAAATACTGCAGAAACTCTGACAAATTAAAAACACAAGGATGTGTCTGCAAGGGTTTTTTTTTTTTTTTTTTTTTTTTTTTTTTCGCCATTAAAAAGCTGCTTCACCTCTCAGGCAAGCTCTTTTATGGCAACTTCTTGCTCAGTGTACTGACATCTTCAAAGACTCTGACATCTGTCGGCCTTTGAACTACCATTAAAAAATATTATCCCATTTCCATTCTTTTATGCCCATTTTTTTAATTATAGCCCTTCTTTCAAGTCGGGAACATGGTTGGTTTAAATGATGCTGTCCTTTCGTTTTCAGCCACCCAGCTGCGGTTTGAATAAATTGATGTAGAATCAAAGGCGGGACTTTAAAGGAAAAAGGTTTGATGGACTTGGACTCCGAACCAGATGAGGTTTTATGATGAAAAGGGTTTAATCCCAGCACAGGCATTGCTTCTATCAGTTGAGCAGTACAAAGCAATTCATATATATAGGTTCACGCGAAATGATCTATTTTTTTTTTTTAACAGCACAGATCTCTTCAGGACTTGCAAATGTGGCATTAGCTAATATTCAGAGAGCTGATTTCCTTTCATCCAGCAGAAGCTTATGATTATAGTACAGTTCTCGAATTGGAAATGAGAGCTGCAACACAGATTTAAAGCTGTGCCGTCTGATTTGTATTCAATATACATGTCACTGCGGGACAGGCTAGTCTGGGCCAAGCTGGTTCAATACAAGGAAAAACAGTTTCATCATCTGAGATTCTTAGTCAAAATATCAGCAGCTAATTAAGACGGCAGTCTCATGACTATTATCGAGGTGTTTGGTTGATTGGTATCTCTTAAAACTTGACAGGGAGGATTTGAAAATGCATCCTCTCTTTTATTACATATTCTTCTTGCAGCGTTGATGTGTCCAAGTGCATTGCGGGGTAATGAAGTGTAATCAGATAACTCGAACCACTTTTTTTTAAAAAAAGGAAAAGGACAATTTTAAAACCATTATTTATTTTGCATTAAGATATTTCCCCTCATTTGATTATTGACCTTGAAAATATTCATTCATGAAAGCAGATGTCCACATTGTCTTTGTTTGGTACACTGTTGAATGATAAATATTAGCTTGAGCCAAGTTGTTAAAGTAACTAGATACGTAGTTGAGGATATTTACAAACCTAGAACACAGCTCCACGTCCATCGTAAAGTGAAAAGTGATTGCTTTCTAATTTTCCGATAGTAATTCAGGATAAATGGTACTTCCAACTCATTAGAACATTTTTATAAGGTAATGTGCACTAATGCTTTACATTAGAAATTTGCCGTTTCTCAGAATTAAAAAAAAAATAGTTCTTCCATTTACTTAGAAGCTTTGGTACCTTTTAATTGTACAGATCTGATCATTCAGCACCACTGTTTTCATCTTCAAAGAGAATTTCTGTTTTTAACTATCAATATCCAAACCATAGTTTAAAGAAATTCTGACCATGTACAGTTTTAAATTAGCAAAATAGATGTCGGTAAGAGAAGCAATACTTTGGTTTTTCCTTTACTACAGTTTATCGTCGACCTTGTATTCTAGAATGTTTAATGTTCTCTTTTCTCCTTAGAAGAAAATATGGAATAAACGCTTTCGTATGGGATTTACCTAGTCCTTAACTATTTTTTGTTGATTCACAAGCGTTTACCGAGTTACTTGGAAGAAGTTGGATTTTTCTCAGTATCATCATTGTTTTTCACTCTGGGATTCTATTTTAGCTTCTCCCCTCCCCCCGCCCCACCCCACCCCTATTTAAAAATTATTCTGACCTGCTGATCTTTCACTGCGTTTAACTACATAGTTAGGTTTTCGCCACGGAGTGCATCCTTCTCACTCTGCCCTACTGCGTTATGTCTGCATCTTCCCGATGAATCCTAGTATTCCTCCTGCTTCTCCCACTTCCTCCTAGTTTCTTTTCTCTACTAGCTCCTCTACAACTCCTCTAAATATTGGAGTCTGCTCCCCCTTTTTATTCTCTTCATTCTTCTGTTAAGTGATCATCTACATGCCAGTGGCCTTAAATAACAACTATATGCTAATAACCTCAACATCTCTCATCTGAGGGCAGAGCTCAGATAGCCAGCCTTCTGCTGGCATCTTCTGGGCTCGCTCACAGACACTTCAAACTTCACATGTTCACAATGAAACCGCCACACCCTCTTCTCTGTCTATAACTGGCATTACTGTGCACGCCGCGCTCAAGCCAGAACTTGGAAGTCATTTTTGAATGGCGTCCTGTTCTCTTAATTCATTGGTAAAATTATAGATCCAACCCCCCCAAACAGATCTCTCATCCACCCACTCCCACCCATGGCCCTAGTCCAGGCCGCCACCCTCGTTCACCCAGACCTTCATACTTGCCTCCTGATAGTCTCTCTCTGGTTCTTCTCCACGGCCATAGTGATCTTTTTCAAAATGTTTATTGGATTCGGAAATTTCCCTGCTTAAAATCCTTCAATATCTTGTACTTAGAATGAAATCCAAACCTCTTAGCATGGCCTAAAATACCCAGCATGTCCTGGCCCTGTTGCTACCCACCCAGCGTCTTCTCCAGCTCTTCTCCTCCTGCCGCCCGTGCTTGAGCTACGCCAGCCTCTTTTTAGTTGCTAGGATATGTCATACTCGTGCTTGCCTTCAGACTTTGGCCCTTGCTGTTCCCTGGGACTGGAAGGCTTTCCCTCTGCCTCTCTGTGTGATTGGCTTCTCCTCATTCTTTAGGTCTTAGCCTAATTGTTAACTCCTCCAATAGGACCTCCCTAATGGCTCCCTCCAGAAGGGGCTTCCCCTGCAGCTCTCTCTCGGAGCACTTTGTTTGCAGGGAGGCAAAAATGAATCAGACACACTTAATCCCAAAGGTAAAAGCCAAACGTAAATGTAGGATGGCGTGCTACGTGCGGTGTTAGGGACATCATGGGGGACATGGGCCATTCTGGAGGAGGGCAGCGAGCAGGGCGCTCCATCTTCCAGCAGTGCAGGCTCCCTGGGGACGGCTCTTGTGGCGTTTCCTCCCATCTGAAGAGTATGTTATTGTTTCTTTAAATAAAACATTATTTCATCTCCATATAGTCTCGCCTTGTAGAGGCTGCCGTGCCCATAAGAAGCAGGAACACAATCAACAAAAACCTTTTTTTTTTTTTTTTTTTTTTTTTTTTTTAGTTCTTTGCTGAAAGCCACTGTAATTAGCCAAGGAATGAATTGTGCTCCTGATTCTGTGGTGTTAGAACAATATTCGAACATAGTTTAATGTTCCTCTCCATAATTTATATTAAACTCTTCAAAAGGGGAGTCGATACAGAGGATGTCTTTAACTCTGTGGTCTTCTGTTGGTTGCAATTGGTATGGTTTTATTTTTGAGACTTTCTAGGTGCTTTGGTGCATAAACTGGATTCAGTGTGCGGCAGTTCTGCTCCCTCACCATGGAAGTGTTGCCACTTTAAGGACAAATGTGGTAACTGTCCTGATGTGCTACGGGGCCTCCGAGCCACCGCTCGTCTTTTTATCCCTGTCCAATGGGTACGATGTTATAATTAAGGATAGCTAGTTGGCAAAGGGAACACAGTCTGAGATCATCTGCAAGAACTTCTTTAGCTCTTTTCCAGGCAATAAATTAACTTTTAAGGGGTAAAATAATAACTTGGTTGTTTGAAGCTATGTTTGATGGCCAAAAGGAAAACATACACACATGCACGTGTGAGCACACACACACACACACACACACACACACACACACACAGCCTTTTTTCATCCTTGCCTCTGAAGTTAATGTGTGGACTTGGCTGCATCTGTTCTCATAAAAATAACACAAAGGGAAAAAATACATCAGTTATAATAAAGTGGCGTTACTCAATGCTACAGAGCCTTGGACTTCCTATTCCTGTTTTCTTTTCCCAGTAATCATAAACTTTCTCATCTGAGATCAAGAGTGTGGAATGAATAAATATTGTTTTTCACTAGGCAGAGACTCTGAGGGGGAACAGTCAGGAGCCTTTATCACTTGAGGAAGAGAAGTTGGGACATTTAACTGGATTTGAGCACTGTCCACATGTCTCATACTGTGGTCAGAGGTGGGGGTGACCGTCACCCTCCGTGCTCCGCACTGCAAGGGGGTTAATTGCCTCTGTCGTGTTTGTTCTGTCTCTAAATTCAAGATGTAAGAAGGCCTCCGTGACTTTTTTTTTTCTCGAATTTTTCTTCATTTTGTCTTTTCACTCTGTATTTTTGCAGATTTCCTTCTCTTTATGCTTAACAATCATATTTTTTAAAGCCTAAGAAGCCTTTTTGTATTTTTTTATATTACAGAGCATTTTGTTTTCATTTTATAGGTGTAATAAATTTTTCTCTCTCCAAGTTTATGAATTAGAATTTTTTTTAGTACCATTCTTTGAATTATCTCTTTCCTTCAAGGAAATTTTCTATGTATCTTTCTATTTGTCTTTTATATTTCTTTCTCTTAGCTTTTCTTATATGCTTGATAATATTTTGCTTTCTATTCACATTTATGAAAGATGGATGGTTTATTGGTTTTCTATTGCTGTCGTAACAAGCTACCACAACAGAAATGTACTATCTTAACGATTCTGAAGGTGAAATATCTGAATTAGTCTTACCATACTAACCTCAGATTGTCGGCAGGGACTATTCCTTCTGGAGGTTCAAGGGAAGAACGCGTTTTCTCGTCTGTCTCCCCAGGTTCTGGAGGTCACCTCCATCCTCGCGCCTGCGCCCTGCACACGTCACCTTTTCTCTTGCTGCTGCCATTGTCACACTGCCTTCGCTGTGCCTCTGGCTTTTCTCCCTTCCTTTTCAAAAAGACCCTTGTGAGTAGATTGGGCCACATGCATCCTCTAGGACAATTTTAGATCTCAGGATCCTTAATCACATATGCAGAATCCCTTTTACCATGTAAAGTAACATATTCCCAGGTTCTGAGGATTAGGATGTGGACATCTTTGGATAGAGGGGGACATTAGTCAACCTGCCAAAGACAGGATTGCAAGAGAGCTGATTTGTTGTAAAATAGAGTTTCCCCCCACCCCACCCACCTCCTAATATGACTTTCCCGTAAAAGGAGATCAGAGTGAGTTCTGGAATGAGGGGTGACATTTAGATGGAAATGCTGGAATTCCTCATTTATTCTGCTGTAGACTCCACACTACAAGCCATAGGTGTCCATGTATTGTTCCTTCATTCATTTGTTTTAAGGAACTGCCTTCTGGTTTTCACCCACGGGCAATCCAGATGAAGGTTGACTAGACATGTGAATAGAAATGTAGCCTGCCACTCTGGTGTAGTTTTACCTTACAAAGCTCATCATTAGGAGCTTACTCGGGCATGGTATTGTGGTGCTTTGGGTGATTCTGAAAACAGAGCCTGATACAGGAGTTAGCGCACAGGTAGTTTATTGGGAAGAGGGGGAAGGAGAGGGGAGGGGGAACTCCAGGAATCTGAAGTGAAGGAGTAGGGAGACTGGAAAAGCCAGCGAAGGGTGCCTTATTTATCAAGTTACACTGAGAGCAAGGGGGACTCCGCTCTGCTGAGGACCCTGGATCACCTTTGAGAACACAGCACAGATTGTCACACCAAAGATTGGGAGTCTGGAACACTTATCATGGAATTCTGGCTCCTTTTGATGGATGGCGTCCCTAACGGGCGGGCATCTGCTTCTGCTCCTGCTGGCTGCACCCGCGCTTGGACGGAGTGGCCTTCTCTGGCTTTGGAGTAAGCACAAAGTGGAGAAACTGAGTCACACCTTAGCCCCGTGAGGCAGAATCGAGCATGAGTTGCCTGCCTTAGCTCGGCTATGATCAGACAGGTCAAAGAGATGTGGCCCAGGACACCTGAAGCATCCGGAATTGAATGGAAACAGTGAAAAGGGAACCGAAACATAAATGCATCTCTCTTTACGCAATAGTTGTGTCAACTCTGCATTAACTTATTAAAACAACTTTCAGAGTTTTGAATCACTTTTTGAAATATACCCATAGAATCCCCCCATAGAAGATTCTATGCCCATAGAATCTTCCATACTGGCCCTCTTAAGACAATAACCAAAGTCATAAAACTACCACAACAAAGAGAATACAGCGATGGCCATCAGCAGACAGGAGACTTAGGCACGTTTTTGGAAGCAGTGCTGAGATAGCCAGCATCTCGCTGCTCGCGATGGGTGTTACAGGAAAGAACCTGTCTCCCTCTAAATCCCAAGAGAGACTCAGGGCTCAGAGAGCCCAGGAAGGAAGGGTGGCAGAAGGGACACGTGAGGTGAAAAGCAGGATTCGTTGAAAGTCGGTATACAGAATAAAGCGGTTTATCTCTCCCACTAGGCCAGAGTGGCGGGCAGCTGGGCGTTCTTTCCCCAGGCTGAGGGAAGTGAATGACCTGTGTGGGAGAGTGCAGGGCAGCTAGGGTGGGAAATGGTGCCTCGGAGCAAAGCCTCATGCTCTGGAGCACCTTGGGGATCTGCATCACAGCATCTTCGTCTCCTCTGGTTCACGCTCACGCACACTGGCCGCACACGTACAGAGTTTTCCCTCCTAGATCTTGAGTGTGAACAGACAACCTTGGATCATCTGACATTTCAAGTGTGCCTCAGAGGCATGAAAGAGAAAGACTACGCAGATGACTCCACAGTACACAAAGAACCACAGGGAGCAAAAGGTAAATTTAAGGAAAGCAAAACTGAAATACCAAATATTATGGTGTTATTTTAATAAAAGAACAACAGGTTGCTATGCAAATTTAACAATCAAAAAAAATAAGAAAGGGCTCTGAACACTAAAAATTATTTTAAATGTTTGTCAAAACTAATTTTGAGACAATCTCCCACAATAGAAAAACAAAAAGCACAGACAAAAACATGAGTATTAAATATATTTTTAAAAGGTGAGGTGTTGATGAGTAAGCCAGGATGCTCAATATTTAACTGGGGTTCAAAAACAGAAAATAGAGAGGAGGAGTCATCAGTGTGATAATCATTGTGAAGTTCACAGAGCTGAAAGCTGTGTCTTCAGGTTAAAAAGTCTCCTTAGTACCAGCACAATGAATGAAGAAGACACCTCTGCACTCAACCGTTGTTAAATCTCAGAGTAGAAGAAATAAAAGAGAGATCCTCAAGCCTTCCAGAGAAGAGTTAGTTCCCCCACCAAGAACAAGACAGACTGGAATCATTTTTCCAGTAATAAATGGTACAATATAATAATGCCTTCATTAGAACGATGAAAGGGAAATTTTTCAAACCAGATTCCAATATACACGTCAAGTTCAATCAGTCATGAGATTGGAGAAAGACACTGCGAACACGCAAGGATCTGGAAAGTCTACTTCCTGCGTTTCTTTGGAAGTTGCTTATAGATGTTTATAGATAAACGAAAGGACTAAATATAAAAGAGAAATCCAAAGGATTCATCAAACAATGGATTCAGACAGGGCAGGAGAGAAGGGAAGTCCCAGGGGGTGGCTGCACAGTGAGTCCAGAAAACATCCAGCCCATCTTGGAACAGATGTGGAGTGAGGGGAGGAAGCATCCAGATACCACTCATGAGAAATAATATCGTCAGGGGCAACGACAGAGCAACATGCAGCAGAGAACAAAGAAAGCTAATTAGAAGCCTTGGGGAGTCAGGGAGGAAAAACTGCCAAAAGCAAAATGTGGCTGTAAAATATGTTACCTGGTTGTGTTTTGAACAATAATTAGACTCTTTTTTTGTAATTAAATTTGACCATTGGAAATCAATTTATATATAAAGGAAATTTATTCGAGGTTACAGACACAATATAAATATTACCAACCTTAACAAAATTATAGATAACAGAACTGAAAACTCAGAAACTTAAGGTTGTGAGAATGATTAGGCAAAGCAAAGGTTAGACGGTCCTAACCAAGTCATCGAACTAAGTGGGGATTTCAAAGAGAAAGGAACAGTTTAATTATTTTATTGAAAGTTATTTTTTTAACTTGGGGGGAACCTCCATACTGTCTTCCATACTGGCTGTTTTCCTTTTCTCGACATCAAAAAATAAAACTAAAACTACCATATCATCCAGCAATTCTATTTCTGGTCCTGTATCTGAAAGTAATGAAATCACTATCCTGAAGAGAGATCTGCATCCCCAAGTTCACTACAGCATTATTTATAATAGCCAGGACGTGAAAAATAGGTGTTCATCAAAGGATGAATGGATTGGGAAAATGTGGCATGTATACACAATGGAATACTATGCAGCCCTAAAAAGAAGGCAGTTTTGTCATTTATAACATGGATGGACCTTGAGAGCATCATGCTGAGTGAAATAAGTCAGACAGAGAAAGACAAAAACCATATGATCTCAGTTTCATGTAAAGTCTTAAAAAACCAAACTCATAAAAGCAGAGGACAGATTGGCAGTTTGCCACAGGCAGGGGATTGGGAGTGGGGAAATTGGGTGAAGATGGTTAAAAGATATAAATTTCAAGTTATAAACAAGTTCTGGGGCTATAATGTACAACATGACTGTAGTTCTTAAAACTACATTATATATTTGAAAGTTGCTAAGAAAGTAAATCTTAAAAGTTCATCACAAGAAAATTACAACTATATGAAGATGGATGTTAACTAACCTTTTTTGTGGTGATCATTTTGGAATATATACACGTAACAAATTATGTTGTATACCTTAAACCTATACAGTATCAAATCTCATTTAATCTCAGTAAAACTGGAAAAAAAAGTTATAAAGGTGACCAGTAAAGAACTAAAAATGGTGAAGTACAGATACAAGAAGTAATGTGGATAGCATAAGGAAGCTAAACCTCTATCTCTCATAGCAGGAAATAAATAGGAAGTAAATAAATTAAGTTTATTAAATATGTAATTGCATGAAGGTCGTTATCAGCGGAGTTAAGAACATAACTGAAAGTTAGATGTGTCTGCTTCTGGGGGTGGGTAGGTGGATTCGACATGAGAAATCAAACAGTAAAGTAGTTTTCATTAAGAGCACTTTTATACCCTTTGGTTGTTGATGTTTATTTAAAAATTTTAAAGAAACACTTGAGAAAATTTTATAAAGAAAAGTTTTGTCAATGCAATGGCCTAATTTTTCTATTTTCATCTACTCTAATTTTTATTTTCTGAGGTGTTCCACAGACATAGATTGGACAGATTTCTGACTAGTAAATTCATAATGCAGTTTTTCAGAGAAATTTGGAGATTGCAGAAGACATTTTCAGTTGTATCTGTTATTTTTGAAGTCAGTTATTATCTGACATCCTGTAAAACACCTTATGGTACTGTCATTTACTGAGTTATTGTAAGAATGGTCAGTAAGGTATTTCTGTCATTGGTGCAACAAAGGGATATATACCTTTCAGGGTTCGGAAAACAAGGATGAGTATCAAGTATCAATTAGAGTAATCATTGGAACGAATAACAAGACAGCGTTATAACATCTGCTCTGTAGTGATGGTCATAGATGCTTTAAGTAAGAGTAACACGTTTTCCTGTTGTCAAGGTGAATAACAGAACACAGGCATCGTTTCATTGATATGGAGAGTACGTTAGACAGTCAATGTCATAGTGAGTCGAAGGTACAAAGTCCAAGTGTAAGGGGAACTTAGAAGAATGCTCTGAGAAATGGAAACTGCATGAAAAACTGAAATATTGGCGGAAATAAATAAAAGTCTGGTTGAGGCAATACAATTTGAGTGAGAAACAGAATATCAGACTTTAATAAAATGACATTTGCAACAGGTTGTTCCCAATACATGGGAAATCACTCCATGTGGAAGAATTTTTTCCACTAATGTTATTTTAGATTTCTTTAACATTAACGTATTAGTTGAATAGTTTTTATTGACTCAGCTAGCAAGTCCATATATATATATATATATACATTTATATATATATATATATATATATATATATATATATATATAATAAAACAGGAGTAATGGTCATTAACAATTTTAATAAAAAATTTAAGAAAGTACTCCAGTCACTTGGAACTGAAACTCTGTGCAGAATTCTTTGAGTTCAAGAGCAAGGAGCTTTAAGTAACAAAAATATCGTGCTAGCTCATAGAGCAGACGAGGAAAATTAGAGGGTTGCCAATCTTGATTGTTACTTGAAAGATATGTGAACTAAAAAAATGCCTTGACCCAATCTTTTAGAGACCCATTTTATTATGTTTGATGAAAATGATAGTACCTACATTTTTATGATAAGGATTTCAAAGAAGTCTGTGAAGCTACTTGTAAAAATTTGAAGCGTATAGAACACAAAGACACACACATAATGGTTTTCTAAATTATAGAGTTGAAATTTAGAGGATTATTTAAGTGATGTGGTTTGTATTATGTATAACATTTTAATTAAAAGCATCCTTATGACTTTTGAAATTGTTGTATGGTAGATACCCATATTCAAGGCATCTCTTACTGAACAAAACAATAAAAACAAATGAATAACACTTTCTATAATTTTCTGCTAATAAAAGTAATATGTACTTTCTGATTTTTTTGATCACATTCTTAATAAAGTCTCTGCCACCTTATTGGCTGCTTTGCTTTGGAACTGCATCCAATAAAACTGAGGTCATAGATAGAGTTCCGTATCCTAGCAACATGTCTTTCTCTTTCAACACTTTGCAGGTATTTCTTTGCATTCAAATATTTTCTTAGGGTTTTCTGGTTTCTGGGAGGAGAGGGAGGTGGAGGGATGGAGAGATGGCTCAGTAATAGCCTGAGAATGAATCTAGTAATCTCAATACTCTAGGACATGGCAGAACGAGGAGACCAGAAACCTAGGTATCTGGGCATTAAAATGGATTGTTAAATTCTTAGGAGCGTCAGAAATGCAAGTAGGTCAGTTTTAGGGTAATGAAGTCAGATCAAGAGGTCAGGAAAAGGATTTTGTGAGTCCAGGTAGTTGAAACAAGATAAAAAGGATGTAATTACAGAGTCAAGAATCTAATCACAACAGATTTCATGTCCAGGTGGTGACCTTAATTTTGGAACAGGCATCGGATTGGGAATCTAAACCCCAGATTATGAAGCAAATAAGTATCAGATTGAGGTTTAGTTGGGCAGGTGACCCAAGTTCATGGATGGGAGCCTATCTTGGAGGCGAGATCTGCTTTGGCGAGAGCCCTGTCGGGTGTGCCCGCCCTTCTCCAGTGAGTGGCTGGGCAAGTGCAAGCGTGTGTCTGAGGTTAAATGGGAGAGAAAGGATGAAAGGGGTTTCTGAGCCTTTTAGGTTAATCAAAAGGAAAATAATCTTGTAAATCACCTAATATACTGTCAGGTGACTTTGCTTGGCACGCCGAGTAAATGCAGCAGGCAGCTAGTAGGCTACCGGTGGTTTAAAGGCATCAGCAACGTGGTGAATACTGACGAGTCAAAGTCGTATGCAGTGACATGGATGGAGCTTTTTAACCACAGAACGATTTGAGAAGAGCTCAGCGTTAGGTTGTGTAGACCGTTTTTGTTAACAAAACTGTCAAATTTTTTTAACCGCCAAAAGAGTTAACACATCTTAAAACATATTTGATTATTACTATTTAGTAGAAAAAATCAATTTACATGTTTATCAAAAATGTTAAGCTAATTGAAACATTAACGATTTTTTTTTTTCAGTTCATCTCTAAATTTACAGCATTTTCCTGTGGGTTTTGAAAAATCTGTTGGTATCCATGATCTTGAGCTGGGTAGCATTTGTTTCTTAGTTTGTTTTAAAAGTATTATGGTTAGGATAAGTGCACCTGTAGCTAAGCATTTGAATGTCTAAGGTACATGACTTTACTTAGATTTTATAACTGTCCAGTCTCACCAGGGGCAGGAATAGAATGTTGAAAAGGGTTTAACATTATATTTAGCAGAATCTTTGAAAATGCGAATCTAAATCCTTCTATAAATGAATTTAAAACCTTTCTTTTTATGTAATATCACTATTATGAATCATGTTTCTAATATCTGCATGATGATTATAGAACTATTTTAGACCTTTTGAACGTGCCCTTGAAAATATTCAAGAAAAACCTTTTTTATGCTTTGACAGAGTCTGAGCTAAAAATACCCCACAAAAACAATGTAATTGAAAGTAATTTTAAAGTGAAAAGGCTAAATTATTTAAAAAATTAACAATTGTATATTTTTTGTTTATAAGCAGAGGTAAATAACATCACCATGGATTTAGTTAGTGCATTTTTTCTCAGTTATTTGTATTGGTTTTATCCACAAAATGTCTGGTTATACTAGGTGGATTTATTTTAATGAATAAAGTCAACAAGTAACATATACAAAATACAAATCGTTATAGTAAATTAAGTTATTGTTGCAGTCTTGTGGTGTTGCTGCGTCTGTGTCAAAATCCTCAGGATGCTTTCGCGGACACTTTCCTTCTCTCTTCTGTCTCTCTGTCCTAGACATAAGGTGAGATACTCTGACACCAAAGGTAAATTGGGGAGGCCCAACTGGACAGTAAAGCTGTCCTTTAAGGTCAAGTTGACCAGGGAGGACACTGTGCTACTGTACTGGAAATATCCACCACCGCCAGTGCCTTGCTGGCTTTAGAATGGGTTTCCTTTAGTCTGGGTCTTTGAGCTTATTTCAGAACTCCTAGGATCTATCAAGAATTATACTACTTCCTGCCATTAGTGAAAGGAATATTAAACTGGATATCCTCACATGTAATCTAGTACTTGGGGAGAAATGGCTGAAATAATAACTTTTCAGGTTTATTCCTATACGTAAGATTATTAACTCATGTTTTTATTATACACTTAAATTATAAATGGGATTCTGGGATTTACACAGTACTGACTCAAAACGTATCACATGATCCTTCTGTGTTAGTTTCAGTATATATTAAAAGAATTAGTTGCATGAAGTGTACACAGTGCACACAGAAGTTTGCATAATGGGAAGGAAACGCTGTTAGAAGTGATAAGGGGAGGACGCCCCAGGTTTGTTCTGATGGAGGCGGCCGCTGAGTCGGAGGCGGATGCAGTCAGAGGCGGTCACCGAGTCGGCTTCTATCCACAGGGCACAGGGCTCCCCTCCCTCACCAGCTCATTGTTAAAGAGTCATCTCTGCATGCCTCAGAATGTTCTAGAATTTCTTACATTTAATTAAGCAGCCCAAACTTTAGAATACTTTGCTTTAGTGAAGTCATATGATCGTTAGCCCAGTAATTAGTGTTTTCCGAACGGCACTCATGTAGCATGTGGGCTGCTGTGACCTTGGGGTATACAGAATGTTTGGGTAGAATGGCTAATACAGAACTGGCAGAAAACCTAGTCAAAACTTAGCTTTTTTGGAAAGTGGAAGCATAGTAAATGGAAAGAGTGTTGAAAATCCACTTTCCAATTACTTGAATGTCATTCTTTAAAGAAGAAGGTTTCTAGTGAAGAAGTATTCAGCCTGAATTTTATTCTTCTTCCAAGGCCAAGTAGGTTACCTGTCACTCCTGGAAACACTGTCAAGAAAATAGCTTTAAGTGTTTCAAGATGCTGCAAATAACATCTTCCCGAAATGAAGTCCTGTTCGTTAGCCCTGATGTTGCACCACAGTGAGCTGTGGATAATACGTTTGTGTTGGCTTTTTAATACTCATGTTTTGCATTCTCGAGATGAGATTATTAAAAGTGCTGTTTGAAGATACTGACTTTTAGTGTCATTTTTCTCAAGTGGAATATTTTCACTTTTACGATTCCATTTGAATCTAGAAAATGTATACATATCCATGCTTTTTGCTTTCATTAATTATTAATATAGTTTATAGAATAAATGCTTATACATAGTTGTTTTAAATGTAGTAGCTATTGATTTACAAATTTCCAAAAATAGGTCAATGTGTTATGAATCTTCTTTTTTCTGTTTTAATCATAACTTAATCTAAAAGCAAATTGCTGTGGGGTTTTAGTCCCTTTTCTCAAGAACTATTTTCAGTTAAATGATTTGGGTGGTTCTTCTAGAATAAAACTAGACATTTCAACATCAGTTATGAATTTTTAGCAGTATTGTCACTACTCCCAAAAACAAATGCAGCCATAATGTTTGCCAGCTCATGTGACTCATTACATGTACTACTTCTTCGTTTTCTTTTTCCAAATAGGCATGCAAATTAATGAATGCTTTTCTTTCGTACTTTCATCCTATTTCTTTTTTCTAATTCTCTACCTAAGTACTCTCTTCTTTTGCAGGTCAAAATATTTTCTCATTCTTGATCTCAGTCCTTCAGTATGTTTCAAAACTGACTGTTAATAGCTCTAAAGTTTTTAACCAAATTAAAAGTTTTTTTGCCTTTTCTATATGTTAAGCTCTGTCTTCTCTATCATCATGTGGTTTGGTAGTGTGGTTTAGTAGTGTCACTGTGACCAACGACACGGCCTTTTAACTTTGTGTACAGAGTTCCTTCCAGAGTAAGCTAGTCTTCTGGAATCTGGGGGAATTTAAGTCCTTTTTCCCACCTTTATAAGTGTTGGAGGGAATATTTTTACTGAAACACAAGGTGGGCTCATTTTATTTTTAATTATTACATCTAGTAACTGTTGATCTGAAAACAAAAACGTACTTTAAATACAGCAAACATGCATTCTCAGAGAAGGTTTTGAATTGCTATAAGGGAAATCTGCTGGCTCTTAGTTCTGAATATCTTTCAGTCAGATAAGGGGTTTAAGAAAATATTTTCCATTGTATCGAACACAGTCATTATGTCAAGAAAGTTCTACTTGTAGCTTAGGTGCATTACGTTAAAAAAAGCAAATGTGCTGCCCTAAGAATCTTAAGACCTGGTTTCTTACCCAGACTTTTATGTGCCTTTACCTTTAATGAGTCTCTTGTTCTTTTATCAACCACCTGTCTTTCCCATGGCATATGGGAACACACTTGAAAAGCTTTAGCCCTGTAAAAATCTATATAAAAATATAAATTTGTATTCAAAAACTCCACAAAAAATTACCTCACATTTGAAACAACTCTATAACACTTGACTTAATTTGAAATCATTAATTTACAAATTATAGTAAAAGGTATATTATATGTTTTAGGATATAATTATTCAATAACTAGGGTTTTAACTAGATGATCTTCAGTTTTTAATTTATTATAAACATAAGATTTTATATGAGATAGTTTTATGCATTATATAAATTTAGTCTATAAAGTAAATTGATGTTAGACCTTTTCGAAATACTATTTTCATTCAACAAAATTTTCCTATTATTGTCAACCATTGGCTTTCTGATGTATATGTTGTCTTTCCTTGAAGTCTGAAAATCAACTTTCACATCAATTCTGTATACTTAATAAAATCTCTAATATTCACATTTCATTCAATGTATTTCTTTCATTAAGAAATAAAATGATATATTTTATTTTGGTGGAGTAAAATTCTAGAAGAATAAGAGTGAAGTTTTGCTTCAAAAATAACTTTGACATAGGCATGATCACAACCAAACATAGCAAAGAATACCATTTATCTGTTTTTTTAACTTTTAGCATGTAATAATTCAAGCTAAAAACATATAATATAAACTAATAGCAAACGTATTATATACTTAGATTATATATCATAAATAACAAAAATTTGTATCTTCAAACCTAGTCATCAGGGTTTTTTCCCCATCAAAATTATTTTTAAAACCAGTGGCGGGTTAAGTCTTGCCCTTCGCCTGTGTAAGCTGGCAGCTGCCAACACTGACAGTTTTCTCCCAATATTTTCCCTTTGCAAAGGTCTCTGTGAAGTTTTAGGGAATATAATTGAGGACAAATTTTTGGATATTTACATGAAACATTTAAAATAGAAAACATAACATAGTAATAAATAAAGCTGTTATTATATAATAAACTCCTACGTTATTTAGAATCTAAAGCAAAAGAAAGCAGTAAGGAGAATGTAAATGTATACACTCCATAAAAGTAAATGGCAGATAGCAAGAATTTTTTCGCCAAAATTACTTATGGGGTATCTATCTGGTCACCTTAGATTAACCCCAATCCCTTAAACCTTACACATTTATATCACTTTACAGTGATAAATGGTGTTTATAATGATGACCTTGAGTTATTTTACAGTCCTGGAATATTTTCAAAATCTGCAAAGAAAGATTAAAGAATTATAAGTGTATATAGGACAACTTACTATTCTCAGGACAGTACGCTCATTTCTTGCTGTATGTGATACAGTGAGTTAATCTTACTTATATACAGACCATGCAGACCAACAGCCCTAGTCCTTCCCATATGAGATAAAATGAAAAGACTGAGTGAATAAAAGGTGAAAAAGAAAATACCTAAGAAGGCCCCAGGGGTGTGTTACTCGGACCATTTCTAGATGATGTAGCCAGCCAAGAAATGAGGTGATCATTTCTTCAAACCTTTACCCATCTATGCGGTTTTCATTCTTGTGGCATTTAAGTGTCCCTTTCTTGAAATGATAAAGATACAAGTGCTTTACTGCCCTTCCCTATGACCAACAGAGATTCGCAGGCACACCTCAACCCTTCCAATCTTCACTCACCCACAAACAACCCTTCCAGTTTATAAGAGACAGAGGTATATTTGAAATCAGTGGTGTCTTGCTCTTGAAGCCTCATAAAGCAGTTATAATGTCTGCCAAAGATCATCCACTTCCTTATGAAGCGGTTATAACATCTGCCAAAGGTCATCCACTTCCATACTCTAATTCTAACGCATGTGACCAACCCAGGAACATCTAAGGAATGCAGGAGAACGGTGTCAGGGCCGCTGTTTGTAGGTTCCTTGTCCTCAGAGGATATTTCTGTTGAGGAGGAGGCTAGGAGCTTGGACTGCTTCTCTTGAAATAAAAATCCCAAACAATTTCCTGTGAGGATTCTTCCTCCTTGATAAACCTCTTGGAAAAATGAGAACACAGCTCTTCAGAAATGGATACTGAAGATTCACTAATTGATGTAGACTATCCAGCTCCTTAAACCATGATTCGGTGAGATAGTGAATGTTTAGATGGATGGATACACAGATGGACAGACAAACCAGTGACTGACATAGCTGACCAAAGAGCTATGAACGACCTAAGGGTCAAAAAAAGTCTTGAAAGGCTTGGGACCTGTGTCCAGGCAAGAGCTCACCTGGAGCCATTCTACGAACACCTCTGCCTCAGACAGGTCTGAATTCAAACCTTCCAATGCTGCCTTTTTACCATTTTGTTCCTTTTTAATCCTGCTTATCCATGTTGTCTAACCCTGCTACTGCCTCAGCTGTGGTGTTCAATACACACAGTTGTCCTCCTTCAGAACAACTGATTCATGTTTAATCATTGTATTTAATTCGCTAATAACTCACGAATCATCTATCATTATTTCTGGTACATTTTTCTTTGGGAGACAAAAACAATATTTTGTTACAAGGTTAAACTCTTTTTCATGCTAAAGTTTATATGGGAGTTGTTTACAACAGAAGAGAAAATTCTGTTGCATATGATATTTATAAAATAATGTTAGAAGATTAAAAGACCATAAAGTTTAAATAGTTCAGCATGATGAAAATAGAGAAATTATTTTGATCAGTTTTATATGACAAAATAATAAGTTTGGTGGCTTTAATATTAACCACTAATTGTTAAAATGTATTCTAGAACTATTAATGTTCTAACGAAGATACATTCTTTTAAACTATAATTTCTATGTGATAAAAATAAAGAATAATGAACTAATGTGGTATTCAAAGATATAATTGAAATTGAAGATGTCCTATGAAATATCCACAACAACAGGAAAATTTGTTCACAGGATATTTGCATTTCCATAGTAAATAGACTATATTAAAAATAATTATTATATTCACATTTAAGAAATGTTTCCTTTTTAGAAGCATTCTTCTGCCACCTGGGCTTAAAATCTTTGCATCATCTTTTTAAAATTTTTTTGTTATATTGTGTCTGATACAAACAAATAAAAGTATGTCAAATAATGTTTAAGCACTAAGGTGTAAAAACAAAATGAACATAAAGGACTGACCATCCAAATAGGAATTAGAACATCATTAGAAGCGTGGCCTCTACCTGTATGTTCCTTTCCTGTGATCCTGTCACCTCTGCCCCAGAGGCACCTGTTGTCCTTAAGTGTTGAAACTTACCTCACATCTTTTCAGGATAGCTTTATCACTACAGCTTTATCACATGTATCTTTAAACACAGATTGTTTACTTTTGCTTGAGTTTGAACTGTATAAAAATGGTTACATGTCATAGGTAATCTGTCATTTGCATTTCTCACTCAACATTTTTTTTTTTAAGAGTTATCTGTTGCCCTGTGTGCAGCTCTACTTTATTCATTTGGCTGGATACACTGTCTAGTTCTATGACAAGAAGTCGATTAATCACTGAATATTTGGGCCGTCTCTAATTATGTAGTTTTTAAAATGCTGCTGTGTACATTCTTGGACGTGTCTCTGCTGCACATGTGTAAAAGTTTCTCTACAAAATGTTGGGACATAGTTTATGAAAATGTTCAACTTTTCTGGGTAGTTTCATATTAATGTACACTGGCGTTTCACCATTTTGCACTCATATCAGTTCTGAGTGAGAGAGCCACTGATACCCGTCCCTGTCAATGTTTGTTACTGTCAGACCTTAATTTTTATAAAGATAGTGATGGTAAAATGATATTACACTTCCTAATGGCTAGTGAGGTTTGTCTTTATTTACTGGTTTACTTAAGAAATTCTGGAGACTCTTCTTTTGTTAATTACATATGTTGTGAATCTTTCCTTCCGGGTTTCATTTTTTCATTACCTCTGTGGTGTCTTTCGGTGAACGAAGGTTCTCAATTATATTGTAGTCGAATTTATTAATCTTTTCAAGTTAGTGCCTTTCAAGTACTATTTATGAAATCGTTTCTTATGTCAAAGTCAAAATGTCATCCCCATATTTTAAAAAATGTTGTCTTTCATATTTGGTCTCTAATCTACCAAGCGTTGCTTTAAAAAAATAATAGTTTTTTGAGATATAATATCCATATCATACAATTCACCCATGTAAAGTGTGTTCAGTGGGTTTTGGTGTATTCATGGAATTGTGCAACCATAATTCCTATCAATTTTAGAACATTTTATCATCATCTCTCAAAAAACTCATGCCCATTAACAATTACTCCCCATTCTCCCTCCCCTCCCAACACTCCAGTCCTAGGCGGACACTAATCTAAACTCTCTCTCTAAATTTGCCAGTTCTGGTTATTTCTTATGAGTGGAATCATACATTATGTGGTCTTTAAGTGGCTTCCTTCATTCATTATGTTTTAAAGGTTCATTCACATCACAGCATGTATTAATTAGTTCTCCATTCCTTCTTATACCGAATAATCCATTGTTTGTATATACTGTATTTTATTTGTTCATCAATTGATGGACATTTCGACTTTTTCTATATTTTGGCTATTATGAATAGTGCTGCTGTGAATATTCATGTACAAGTTTTTGTGTGGAGATGCATTTTATTTTTCTTGGATATATACCTAGGAATGGGGAGAAAATTGATTTTTGTCTATTGTGTAAAGGGATCAGATTTCATTTTTTCCTGTGTGAATAGACTGGTTTGTTATTTACCCACTAAACTGCGATGCCACCTCTGTCCAGTGTGGGCTGTTCCTGGGCTCCTCATTATGTTCCATTAGTCAAGTTTTTCTATTCTCTAAGATAATATTACGCTGTGTTAGTTTCAGGAACATTATTTTAGTTCCTGATATCTGGTATGGAGTGTCACACCACCTGTCTCTTCTTTAGGAGAATTGTGGTACTGTGTTCAACCCTGCACATTTTAGATTCAGCTTGTCAAATTTCTGGAAAGCTTTTGTTGAAATTTTCATTGAACTTGGATTGATTGATGCTGCAGATCAATTTAGGGAGAACTGATGGAGAGACTTTCCATCATCGTGATATCTCTCTCAATTATTTAGACCATTTATGTCTTTCAAAAAAGCCTTATATAAGTAGAGTTTTGCACATCTTTTGGTAGAATTTCCTGAGAATCTTATATTTGTTATAGTTGTAAATGGTGTTTTATAAATATTTTTCTGGTGTATAAAAATTAGAAATGGTTTTTTAACATTGATCTTTTATTCAGACCTTTCTAAACTCATTATTTTTAATAATTTGTACATTCAGTTTGCAGTTTCTCTGTAGACAGTCATACCATCCATGATTAAAGACAGTTTTATATTTATTTTATTTAATTTTTTGCTCATACAGTTATGAATACAAGTAGTGGTAGCATATCTTAATATATCTTAAAAGGGCTATTTTAAAACTTCACAATAAAAAATAAATTAGCTGAGTTTTTAGTAAATACACTTTATCTGATTAAGAATGGTCTCTTCTGTTCCTGTTGTGTGAGGAGTTACTGCCGTGGAATTTTATCAAATGTTTTTCTATGTGTTGAGATAATTGTAAGGCTTTTTTCTCTTACTGCTTTAATGAAGGAGATCATATTGTAGATTATTTTCTAACATTGCATCAGCATTATGTCCTTTCCAATTTTTTCATGATGTATTATCACTGGATTCAATTTCCTAATAACTATTGAGATTGACCTGAATTTTTTTTTTTTTGGAAATGTTTTTTAATTGATGTTATGCTAGTCATAAATTGAGTTGCTGTATGTCCTTTTTCTATTCTCTGAAAGAATTAGTATCAGAGTGAGTTATTTGTTTCCTAAATGTTTGGTGGAACTGGCCAGTAAAGCCATCTGGGCTTGATATTGTGTATCTGGAAAGATTTTTTATTACTATTTAAAATTTTCTAACGGTTATAGGATGATTTCATATTTTCCATTTTTTCTTAGTCAGTTTTGGTAAATTTTTATAGCTTAAAGACTTTTCCTTTTCATTTAAATTTGATATTTATCAGCATTTATAGATTTTTATAAATGTTAAACAGCCTTTGTATTCTTTGCAACTTAGCAATTAGATATTTTATTTTTATACTTTCCCAGACTTGTTTGTTAATTAATTATTTAGGATTTTTATGTTTGTGTTCATGAGTGAGTCAACCTATAATTTTTATTTCTCTTCCTATCCCTGGAATCCTTCACTATCAATATTGTAACTTCTAAAATAGTTTGAGAGTGTATTTACCTTTCTGTATTCTTTGGAAAGTTTATAAAAGACCAGAATGATCTATCTCTTGGGAGATTATTTTAGAAGTCACCTATAAAATTATCTGAGTTTAATGTTTACCTTGTGGGAATGTTTTAAACTATCCAGTTTCTTCAATTTGTTTAGTAGTTCTAGTTTTTTTGGCATTTTATATTTTCCTAGAAATTGTACCTATGTTCTTTAATTATTGGCACAATATTCTTTGGTATTATCTTATTATCTTTTTAATCTGTGATGGGACTGTAGTATGTCCTTTTTAAATTTTAATCTTATTAAAGTTTTATTTTAATTAATTTATTTAGCTGTTACCCATTTTTCTAGATAAGATTGTTAATTTACGCTTTTTAAAAAATTTCCTTCAGTCTTACCAAAAATTGTTCTATATTACCAATTTCTTAAATTGGTTGCCTACTTCATTAATAATTAACCTTTTAAAAATATGTAAGTAGCACATTAAGGCTACATGTCTCATGCTTTGGCTTTATCCTTCAGGATTTGATGTTACATTTTTATTATCAACCATTTCAAAGAATTTTTACTTAAATGTTATGAATTTATTAGGAAATCTGTTAACATCAACCAGAATTTAAAAGTCACAAAAGTAGATACACTAAAATATCTCCCACAGTGATGAGAAAAACAACTTGCTGTCTACACATTTTATAGTGTAATAACTCTGCTCACACCCAGAATCTGGACATTTAGATAAGGACTTGAGCTTAGGATTCCTGCCGTAAGTACCTGCTTTGCTTTTCCTAGTGTTCCTTTAAAAATAACTGTTTACAGTTAAGCCTGTGAAAAGTTATTGAACTTAGTTTTTACCTAATGTCTTTTTTCTCTTCCAAGATCCCATCCGGAATATCATCTACATTTAGTTGTCATATATACTTATACTTAGTGTCCTCTTTGCTGTGATAGTTCGTCAGATTTTCCTTATTTTTGATGACCTCAACAGTTTTAAGGGGCGTACCCTTTAGGAATTTGTAAAATTTCCTTCTATTGTAATTTGGAATTCTTCTGCAAGGAAGATTTGCCTCTTCTCCCTCTTTTATTAATTGATTAAGCAATTTATATCAACATGTACTCATGGATATTTATTTTATCCTTTGGGATGTAGGCCAATACTTGTTTCTAAAATCGTTGCAGCTTTGGCCGTTGGGAACTCCCTCAGTTGGCCCGTCGTCCCTTTGATATGCCCTCTTCAATTAACACTTCCTTTTACCCAGCACTGTAAGATGCCACAGGCTTGTTGTAGGGATTCCCTGCCCATTCCTAGAATCAGGCACTTGTCCAAGGACCACCCGTCCCTTTAGTGGAGGATGGTTCTAGAAACCACAGTCTGGGCACCTGGTGTGCTCTTTGCTACTGGGTATGTTTCTTCCCTCACTTTGTCTACTTTTAATTTTTTGACTTTTGTATCTTGCTATTTCATTACCTAGTATTTAGATGCAGATTTCTTTCCTTTCTTTTATTTTTCTTTCCTTTCTTTACTTTTTTTTTCATCCTGCTTGATAACTATTCTCACTGTTTCTATAGATTCTTGCTTTTCCTCAGTTCTGGAAAATTTTCAGTCATGATCTTTTCATATCTTTCCTATCTTTCCTTCTCTCTCTTCTTCTAGAACTCTAGATATATATTAAATCGCCTTATTTTACCTTCTATAGCTTTAAATATCTCACTTATAGTTTTTATCTCTCATATTACTGTGCTGCATTATGGGTAATTTATTAATATCTCCTGTTTCACCACATCTCACTTTTGCTATGTTTAAATTGCCTTAACCCATTTTTTCCTATTTTTTGTAGAAAAGTTTTATTGTTGGAAATTATGTTTGGTTCTTTCTCCAATGTGGTAATTTTTGCTTAATTTTTTCTAGTGTATTCATTTTATAATTTTATCCTTTGTTTCTTTAAATATTTAATACATGTTTCTTTTATTCTTCTTAAATGCTATTTTTCTCCTTTCATGTGGCTCATTGTTTCTGCCAGAAATGTCCTATGTATCTTTCCCTGTCCTTAAATGGTACCAATTTATCTCTTAAGGCCTATCCTCAGATACATTGTTATATTTAGTTTTCCAGAATTCCTCTTAGCTCAAAGTAACTGTTCCCTCTTCTAAACTCTTATGGCACTTTGTCTTCTCTTATGGCTCTCGTGTGTGTGAGTGTGCATGTGTGTGTGTGCACATGCACGTGCACGCACATTCACAAATGTGCATGCATGCACATGTACATGTAGCTCATGTTTTATAGTCTAATCTCTCATAGGGAAAATGTTTTTCTGGAAGTCACCCACTGTGGTGGCTTCCACATCATAGATCCTAATAAATAATAAGTTATACGTAGTTATAAATTAAAGAGTAGAGAGTCTGGAAGAGTGAGTGCTGAACTTCTGATGAATCCGCACTTGTTTTTTCTAACTCCTCACCCCAGCAAGGCGTCTGCTTGCCTTGGCATGACTCAGCTGATAGCAGCACGATGTTGGCGTCTTTCTTCTAACACGGCGATGGGACACCTAAGATTGTCCCCTGGCAATGAAAGAGAGAGGTGAGAGCAGGAAGCAGACCGTTCTTTTACCGCCACCCCCTTCGTGTGGCCGCACCTCCTTCCCCTTAGCACACGGAGGGGCCAGGTCGGGCCAACCTTGGTTCTTTCTCCCCAGGAGCTCCTCTGAGGGTTTTTGTCTTTTCATTTTTGTATTTATTGTTGTCATTAGTAGTATCTCAGATTCATGCTTCCTGTGGTTTCTTATGGTTGATTCTGAGAGACCAAGTCAGTAGCCCATCCTAGTCTGTCTGCCACCTTGACATCACTGAGCGTTTTTTTAAAAAGAATGTTCTGATCCCTAGAAACATAACTGTTGTCACTGCCTCAGTCGTTCTGCTCTTGGAAGATTGACCACCTATGTCATAATGTGATGAAATTGACAATGTCTTCTCTTATTAGGCCCAAGTATTGAGTTCAAAGGCATAAAACAAGGAGTAGAAGGTGAGAGACTGTTTTCAGAATAATAGGTCTACAGCTGTCTATCAATATACAGATATCAATACATCTGTTAATTCTTTTCACTGCAGGTTTACTGCATGTTCCTTTGGTACTGTCCTAAATCAGCTTTTATAGAGAGACAGGCTGAAAACGGAGCACTCTGTAACCTCCAGTCCCCAGGGCTCATATATTTGTTATTATCGAGCCTTTTGTCCTCCAATATAAATGTGTTTGGCCAGTCATCTGTAACTCATGTCTCTTCCAGTCTAGTATGAAGAGGGAGTAGGGTCAGTAGTTGAACTAGTGTGCACTGACCACAATCCAAAATAAGGAAAAGCTTTGTGTATTAATAATACCCATCATATTGAGTTGTTGCAAAGATTATATAAAGTAATCTACATAAGATGCCTGTGCAAAGTAAATACTCAAAATTCTAGCAATTATGTAAAAATTGTTAATATTTAAAATAGAATGAGTGCAGGATTTTTACTGAAAATGAGGTAGTCACTTATTGTAGGTATTTTGATTATTAAAGCAACCTCTCAGCATAAGTTTTGTATTCCTGTTGTAACTTTGCTATTACTGTCACTTTTGGATTTTCTGGTTTCTGGTTAGGGAAATATTGTTTTATGCATTGCTTGTTGAAAGTATGTCATGCATGAAATGGTTATCATGTTTCAGAAAATATTGTATTTATAGCTAATGCATTGAAAATAATTGTAATCATAATCATGAGTTCCTTTAGCTTGACCTAACTGTTCATCTGGTGGCACAGAATACTAGGTTCCTGATCAGCTGTCCCTCAGAAAAAACTAAAAAGGCTAGATAAAAAAAAAAATGAAAAAGAATACTCTTAGTACTAAAAGAAAATATAGTGTATCACTTCTAAACCAGAAAGGAGAAGGGAGTTGAAGAAAGGGAAAAAAATTATTCATTTAGAATTTTTTAAAAGGCAAAAATATAAGACAAAACAAAAAACAAAATATGCAAAAGACAGAGCAAATAGCACAGAATAAGAAAAAAGTAAAGTTAAATATGTTAGCATATACAAATTAATTGACTAAACTGGACTAAATGCTCCATTTAAAAGATAAAAATTGATTAGATTTTTTAAAGAATTCAAAATATATATGCTATTTATAAGTAGATATATAAAACTTGAGGATGCATGATTGATGTCCTGAATTGATTGATGTCTCCCCAAAATTTCATATCCGCTCAGAACCTATAAACGTGACCTGTTTGGAAGAAGAGTCTTTGCAGAGTTAATCATATTAAAATAAGGTCACGGTGGATTAGGGTGGGGCCGAAATCCAGAATGACCAGTGTCCTTATTTGAAGAGGGAAGTTTGGACACAGACACACAAAGAAAGCCATGTGATGATGGAGGCAGAGATTGGAGTGATGCATCTACAAACCAAGAAGTGCCAGGGATTGGCAGCACACACCAGAAGCTGAGAGAGGGGCATGGAACATTTTCTTCCTCTGAGCCTCCAGAGGAACCAGCCTCGCTGACACCTTGACTTTAGACTTGTAGCCTCTGGAACTATGAGAGAGCGAATGTCTGTTGTCTTAAGCCACCCAGTTTGTGGTCCTTTGCTGTGATAGTTGTGAAAAACTAGGATACCCCCCATGTTTAGAAATTAAAAAGCATACTTCTAAATGACTCATAAATGAAAGAAAAAATTGTAATGGAAGTTTTTAAATGTTTTGAATTAAAAGAATGTAAAAGTTTTAAATGTTTTGAATTATAAGAAAATACCATACATCTAAACCTAAGAGATTAAACTGAAGTAGTAGTTGCCAGGGTATATTTATTGTCTTAGGTTTATAAATCAGAGAAGAAGAAAGGATAAAAATAAATGAGTTCAGTATCCAAAATAAGAAATCAGAAGAAGGAATATGAAATAAGCCCAAGAAGGTAGAATGAAAGACATAAAAATAAAAGCAGAAATCAATGAAATAAGAACAAAAATACTATTAAAAATAGCCAGTACTAGATGAATCTCAGAAACAGAATGTTGACTATCTGAAAAAGCAAGTTGCAGAAAGTACATATGATCTTCCATTTACTAAATAGTTTGAAAGAAAGAAAACTGAGTATGTCGTGTATGGGTAAAATGTTCTAGGCAGTATTTATATCCGAGCTAGGATGGAATGGCATAGGGTTGGAGGATGAAGGAAGAAAGAAGGACAAGAGGGAGGGAGGAAGGGGACATTTCCGCATGTTTGTTGTCTTTTGCAGTTCTTTTATAATTTTCCTGTTCACAGCCTCTGCCTACTTTTGCACTTTTGAAAACAAGGTTATTGCTGACATGGAGGCCCAAGTTCACAAGCTGAGAGAAGAGCTGATCAGTGTGAACTCGCAGAGGAAACAGCAGCTGGTGGAGCTCGGTCTTCTTCGGGAAGAGGAGAAGCAAAGGGCTGCGAGGGACCACGAGACTGCTGTCAACAAGCTGAAGGCTGAGTCAGAGAAGATGAAGATAGAGCTGAAAAAGACTCACGCTGCTGAGACAGAGATGACGCTGGAAAAGGTAAGACACACAACTTGACAACTTGGTTTTTGGTAGACAATTGAAATCCATGCCACCCCCGTATTTAATCTCCAGGTGGTGGACATAGAATTACTCTTCAGAGTAATGGGTGACTTAAGTATCTTGCAGTATATATAAGTACCAGTAAAATAATTCAGGGTGTTTCCTAACTCTTCCCTTGACTTTTCATTGATTGTATAGATTGTATGGAATAACCCATTTTATAGTAATTAAATACACATTGTGATAAAACAGTATTATAATGTCAGACATTATACTGGTTATTATATTATATTATATTATATTATATTATATTATATTATATTATGTTATGTTATGTTATATGTGGGCTGTAGCCATCAATTTTCTTAGGTTAAGACTAGGTTTCAGGTCATTACGAGGTTATTTAATAATCATTTATAGATTTTACAGGGTTTTACAACAGTATAACATAAATAATGACATGTTTTTCCAGATGGATATTTCAGATTAAAAAGTTTCTTTAGAATTATATATTTTTGAAATAAATGTCCATGTAATGTTTACACATCTTGAATTGACTGTTCTTCCCAGGTACAATCTCAAATATTCCTTCTTTTGATGTTCTGGAAAAGTGTAAATATTTCAGTTGGGTACTTAATGTGAATGACTGTTAATCTTAACAAATGTAAATTGTCCCTTGAGTTTCCGAAAATCATTCTATATTTTGGGATCAAAAAACTTGAAAAGCATAATTTAAGAATTTTCTAATTCTGTTTAATTTTTCCCTTCTTTGTTATTAAATGATGTTCAACTTTTCATGGAGCAGGCATACTACACCATCTAGGCACTACTCCATTGATTTCCATGGGTCGGGATCCTAAGATGCTTGCTTTATACAACCTAAATTTATCTGAGAGTCAGATTTTGGCCATCATTACCCTTGACAGCATAGCTCTGAACTCAGAAATAAATAGAAGAACTCTAAAGAGACGGCAGGGAGCCTGGCTTTTCGGAGGAACAGCAAGGAGACCACTGTGCCTGGAAGTGATAATGGAGGAGGAGGAGGAGGAGGAGGAGGAGGAAGAGGAAGAAGAGGTGGTGAGCTCAGGGAAGACACCCCAGAGGTGGACCAGGTCCCATAGGTGTGTCTAGGCCTTTGAAAGAGTTTTTTTTTGACATTCCATGAGTAGAAGAGGCTTGATGTGATCTGATTCGCATTTGAATAGGACCTCTAGTTCTGCCATTGCTGAGAACAGACTGAATCGAGGGCAAAGGAGGAAGTAGGGAGACTAGTTTAAAGGGCATTGAAAGAACCTAGACAGATGCTAGAGGCGCGGGCCCTGGGCAGTCATCGTGAAGATGATAAGTACCGATCAGATTTGAGTCATGATCTGAAGGTAGAGCTGACAGGACCTCCTATTGGTTCAGATGCAGGGAGATGGGGAGAGAGAGGGAGGAAGGGGGATAAGCAGGGGAGAAATAAAGGGGTGCAGGAGAGGGATTGAGCAGTCAAGAGTGACCCACAGTGACTTGCTGGAGCCAGTGGACAAAGGAGTCACCCTTGCTGAAGGGAAAAAGGTGACAAAGGCAACATGTTGGCCGCTGGGACACATTCCAAGTAGATGCCTTTTCTACATCAAAGTGAGGGTGATAGAGATAATGCATTAAAGCAGTACAAAATGATGTTTTGATGTTAAAATATGCAGAGTTTCAGGAATTAGGGAAATTTTCTTATATGGAATAGTTTTAGCCCTCTGACAATAACAAATAGAAGACTGATGGAGAATGAAAATGCTGTCGCACTTATCTTTTCTGGTAACCCTTACACACACCTCACCTCGGCTCCGACGATCTCCGCCACCAGTTCACGGTGTTTCTGAGTAACGTTCTTCAGTGGCGCAGATACCAGTGTAGCTCGATTTAAGAAAATTGGACACACCAAAGCTAGACTTAGATGTACAATTTAGGCCTTGGTTTTCTTACATTCTATATTCACAGTTTAAATGTTTCTTTTTAATAGATGAAATTTTTTAAATATTCACTTGATTTTTTTTTACTGTTGTAATTTCCTCCATACTACTTATAAGTTAAATACATAATTTTTTTTCAGATATGGTTTTAATTTTAGTAGACATTTGAGTTCTTACTATGAAAGTTTGAATTAATACTAACAAGCCGGTACGTAATCCTGTTGCTAGACTGTTTTGTCTTGTGCATGTTACTTGAATTCTTGTTGTAACTTTTAAAGGGTTTTCTCATGTTTAAATAAATCTGAAAGGTAAAATACCTAGTCAGAACTGAGGGATTTAGAAATTAATTTTCTATTATTAAGTATGAAATTGATGTTCAAGGAAGAAAGGAAAATAACACCAGAATAATGAGTAATTTCAATGTGACATTCACTGTGGTCTGGGCCGTTTCGGTAGCCCGTTCAATGTTAAGGTTAGATAGGAATTCCTAACTCCAGATCCCGCCTCACTCCTGTCAATGGTGATTCACACCTAGATGATGTCTTCTTATAGTTTTGAGTTAAGTAAAATACCTCCACAAGGTCAAAATTCTTGAAATAGAGAATCCGAAAGAAGAAATGATTGACATTTGCAAAGTGAAAGCTGCCTTTTTAGTCTTTTAAAATCGTTTCAAACCAAATTGAAAGTCCATAAAATATGAACCTTTGAAACACTGAAGAACATTACTATTTAAATTTTGCCATATTCAAGAAATCTATTCAGCTATTTTAAAAAATCACCTTTCTTGAAATAAAAGATATTTTAGAAAATATGGAAAATAGAGAAGTGTAAAATTTCCTGTTACTACCACCTCCCAGAGATAATCAATGGTAATAATTTAACATGTTTGTAAAATAGCCACATCAGCTGACTGAGATCGTACTAAACAAACAGTTGTGTCTTTTGCTTTTTTAAAAACTATGCTAAGAATATTCCAATATCATTTGAAATTCTTGGAAAATATAGTTTTCATTGTTTTATGGTATTCCATTTTATGGATATAGCATAATTTATTGTGCTATTTTTTTATTTTTCAGCATTTTTAAGAGCAAGGTCAAATGCTTATGATAGATTTGTTATTCACGGGACATTTTCTGACAATCGCCAGTTCATATTCTTTGTCAGTTTCTCTTACTATCCTGATGTTTTTCTCATCACCTTATATAAACTCATTTTATATTCAGAATAATAAATCTTGGTGGCAAATATTTTTGGTATTTGCCTTTTAATTTTATCATTTGATTTCATGATGCACAAAAAAATATTGTTTGTATTTAGTGTAATCTGTCCATTGTTTCCTTTGAGGGTTCTTTATTGTAAATAGTAGTTTTAAGCTCCACGATTTGATATTTAAAAACATATGATCACATCAAACATTTTCCACACTGTACTAAGTAAAAAGCTCTTATGAAATTGACCTAGCATTTACCAGCTTGGGTTCCTGGGCTATAATTTTAATGGTATCTGAAGGATTATACTGGAATTCTGCCAGCCTGAAGTCATTAAAAGGCTTTGAGCAACAATTCAGCATCTTTTTTAAATTTAAGAAAAGCCCCATATGGCATAATTATTCAAAGCTAAGGTCATAGAAACTACTTAAACCTTTGAAATTTATAATTAAAGGATTAATATTAACTTAGGAAGACATTGTCATTTTGGCTTAAAATGGATTTTTAATCTCAATTCTGTTCTTTTTACTTTGATCTTTTCCCTGTCTTTTTCCTTGCTAAAAACATGAAATTTTGTATTCTTAAAATTTTAAATTAAATGTTATCCTCAGTTTAGATTTATAAAAATTGCTTGACAAACAACATCCAGTATGGTTTTCACAATATTCCACAAATGTGGATGAACTTTCTTCATCTGGATGTATAACTATGCTACAGCTTGGACTATAACGGTGTCTCTAAACATAATAATAAATGTACAATAGGAAAAACCTGCACAAATGACAACTTGGGAAACTTTGGGTGTGCACATAATTTGACTGGGATGAATTGGTGTTCATTTTATTAAGGTTTGGAATTTTAAAGTGTCTCCAAATGACCTTCATATTGTAACCTTTGAATGGTGAAAGAGGGGCTATGTCTTGTCTTATACGAAAGCTAAGACTTTTTCGGTCATTTCTGACAATATGTTCTAATCAAACCAAATAGTTTAGTTAAATCAGTCAAGAGGAATTGTGTGTTCCTTAGAGACTCGGTTTTATGTCAATCCCCAGCTCTCTCCTGCTTTTTCTGATTCTGATGTGAGGCACCTGTTTCACAGTGATTTCGTTAAGTAAATACTGGAATGCTGTCTGGGTGCTTGTTGATTAAGCAGAAGAGCAGAGTATCTGTCAGCATTCATGCTTGAATGTTTACATTGTCAAGGTTTTACCGTCTCTACCTGAGCGGGCCTGCAAAGCTCAGTGCCACGGTGGAGCCTCAGACATGGTAGATGGAAAAGCTCTGCTCCCTGCTGAGTGGCGTCCGCTGTTTCCCAGAGACCCCTTTGCCGTTTCTTCCTCTGCCTCTGCCTCTGCCGCATATTAAAGAGCGCTCCTGTCTTCTGACAGTCTGGGAGGGCGAATCAATAGCTTAACTTCCAAGTCTGGTTTTCCTAGGCTAGAGAAGTATTTTACTTGGAGAAAATTAAAAGGTAATATATTTTATGTTAAGATTCTTTCAGAGTAAAATTTAGAATTATAAATGAATCATTGCCTATTTTTAAAGTTAACGTTTAAAGTTTACGAGATTAATCCTACCTGTCGTTCTCTAGCCCGACTTTCTAATATTCTAACCATTATATTTGGAACTGTTGCCATTCACCAAAGTTGTTGGTTTTATCCTTTTGGACTTTCTTAAGTGAAAACATTTCTCCCTAGAATAAAAGAAAAATGTCTTAGGTCAGTGCAACAAAATGTAGTCATTTGACTTGAGAAGTTATTGAAAATACAAGCTTTATTCTCCATCTTCAGAGATTAATGTCCAGACAGAATTTGGAACAAGTAAAATATGCAGGTGTTTGTCCTCAAAGGCATTTGTGTGTGTGTTCATTCTGTTTTTCGTGGGGTTTTGGGATGTGTGTGTGTATGTGTGTCTGTGTGTGTGTGTGTGTGTGTAAGATTAATACTAATAATTGTATGATCTTTTTGATACTTTTCAGCTTCATGGCCATATTTATAGGAATGTTATTGGACAGTGTGTCTTTTTTCCATAACACTGAAGAAAATATAATAAATATATATTTCAGTATTATCTTCATCCATGATGAAATGATTACAAGTAAGAACGGAAATAATAATTTATAGCACCCTCTTGATAGATTACCATAAATAGGGTGCTTACACATCCTTATTTGCCTGGGAAAGTCCCAGTGTGCTCCTGTCGTCCAGGTAGCCCATATGATTTAGCATTTCCCCCAATTTCTTTCACTCTTAAGCATGTGCTGGCTCGCATGCTAAGTTATATGATTATCCTAACTATGCGGTACTTTCTGTGTAGAGGAGACACCTCTCCCTCTTATATCTCTTATGACTAAATTGTTGGACATTATAATGCTGACTGCATGTTTTGAATGAGTGCCTTTTTACTAGTAATATTGAACTAAGGTTATAGAGAACTAGACTCTAATTATTACCATTCTAGCCTTTACTGATTTTTTTTCACACTCTGCAAACATTTCAGTAGTGTTTTACGCCCTTGAAACAAAGTATTTTCCCTTTATTAGAAGGTTCCAGGAAGCTGGCACGTGGGGACAGACCCTCCCTGTCCACACCCCTGCCTCCTTCTTTCAGAGATTTCTGTGCGGGGAAAGCAGGGGGCGAGCTGAAGCCCTGGGTGCTGGGTGCAAGGGCCTGAGTTCGCAGAGGGGTCAGAGGCCAGGGACGAGCCCTGGGCTGAGAGTCAGTTCTTGTTCTAACCACTGTTCTAATGAAAGGGAAGCAGTTATTCCATGTGTAATACATTTTCTTGATTCAATATGATGAGAATCAACTAAATTTAGCTAAATTAAATATAGTATGGGATACAGTAAAAAACAAAGTAAGTGACCAGAAAAAGTGCCGTTGGCTTAAATAAACCTCTTCGTTCTCACAAGCGATCAAGGAAATAGTAATTAAGACACTATTTTTCACATATTAAATAAGCAGATTATTTTTAAAAATAGCAAGTATTATTTTTAATTAACAATACCCAATGCTAAGGGTGGAGTGAATAAGTGTCCTAAAATACTGTTACTGGGAGTGTCAATTGGTCCAACTTTTTTGAAAGCCTTTGGTAATCTATATTTTGGACTTTTAAAATATTTCTCTCTTTTGACTTAATAATCTGTTCCTTGGTTAGCATAACATTGATATCAAAACCCAAAAAACATATCCTTCTAAAATCAGATTAATCTTATGTTATAAAAATTTCAAATAAAATATTAGGCAGAAGAATCCAGTAGCACATTTAAAACGTCATCCTCCGTGACCACATGGGTTTTATGCCAGGAGTGCAAAGCGATTTGGTATCAGGAATGCTATTAGTATGATTCAGTATATTGATAAATCAACAGAAAAAATTGTGGTCTTTTCCATATTCACCAGGGTGAGCTTAGGCTTCTGTAAAAAAAGAACCGCAAAATACAGTGGATAAATGACATTGGGAAGTTTATTTCTCTCTTACATAACAGCCCAGAGGCTTCGGGGTGGCCTGCTGTGGGAGCAGTAGGTCATTTAGGAGCGCATGTTGGCTGGAGGGGTGCCTGTGTCCCCTTCAACACAGAGCTTCCCTCTGTGCATTAAAGGCTGCTGTCGCCATTGGCCATTGTCACCATTTCCCATCCAGCAGGAAGGGGGAAAAGATGAAGAGAAGGAGTGATTTCCTCTTCAGTTGCACACACCTTTTTCACTCACATTCTGCTACAGGAACCTTAGTGCAAGGGCCTCATTGGGGGAGCAGGGACTTGTTAGCATGCGGAGCATTGAAGATAGGGGAGCTTGTTCATTTAAAAGCAGCAGAAGAGTGCTTGCTGCGGGGGAATCGCAACCCACCCTCAGTGCCTTCAGCATTTGAGGTCTGTTTTGTGTGTGGCAGCCCTAGACTCTTGTGCAGCCATGAACAAAATGGAGATATTCCATGGAGCCTCCTCAGAGCTCACATTTCAGCAGAAGAGACAGACAGTAAGCAGTGAAAGTACTACATAAGTAACTTATGTAGAATTTTTAAAAGTGCCTAAGCGCTATTGAATAAGATGTGATAGAGAAAATTAGGGGAGACTCTAGGGTACCGGGATCTGGTGGCACCAGAGACCATTTAGATTGTGTGGTCAGGGTTGGCCTCACAGAAGGCCAATGGAAGAGTTGGGTTAGCCAGGTGGATATTTGGAGGGAGGAGTTTCTGAGAGAGGGAACAGCCAGTGCAGAGACCCCACGGCAGGAGCACAACCAGCATGGTTGAGGAACAGCCGAGAATCCAAAGTGGAGTGGACAAGGGAGAGAGTGGGTAGGAGACAAGGTCTGAGGGGTCCCAAGGGTCCTGACCACGTAGGGCCTCTGAGGCTGGTGCACGGACTTGGACTTTAGCTTTGAGTGATGGGAGGACATGAGGATATTGTGCCAAGGAGTGGTGTGATCTGACCTAGGCTTGCAAAGATCATTCTGGTTGTGCGAGAACCAGGGTGGGAAACCCCACAAGGGCATTGAAGTAATGGTGTGAGTTCAGAGAGACGCTGCTGGCTTAGGCCAGAATGACGCCAGTAGAAGTAGTCCGATTCTGCACGTAGTTTAAATTTGGAGCCAACACGGCTTCCTGGTGGATTTGATAAGGGGTGGAAGACCACAAAAAAGAAAGCCACAGACAAGCTGACACAGTGGGGGAAATGAAGATACTCTAGTTCATTTATTTGTGAGATAGGATTATATGTGAGTTTTAAGTTGTATCATTCAGTCTTTTCTAAATGTTTTCTACTTTAACCACTTTGTAAGCTGAACAGTGATGTATAAAAGTCACCACCTAGTTGCATTGCTGTCCTGCCCTAAGTTCGAGGAGGGCATCTTCACCCTTCTGTCCCTTTTGTTGCCACAATAAAAAAGGCTGTGCTGGCCCTCCAGCCCTGGCGTGACATTAGTTGACCTCAGAAAACAAGCAGTGTGATTGTGATGTCACTGGTCCCTGCTCACCCCTGCCTGAGAGGCTGGAGGGTTCTGTCTTACCCTGTCCCCTGGCCCAGGTCATCTTTCTGTCAGGGCAGGGAAGCTGTGCCCTGATTAGCATCAAAGAGAAGCTTTGCCTGGCTGAGCCTGCTCTCATCTTCGCTTCTGCGACCTTAATGGGGGCCGAAGGAAATGTGGAACACTCTGACTTTAGACTGCTCGTCTCCTGCCGAGAGCCAGGTCCCAGGGCTGATAAGAATAACAGGAGGAAATGGTAATGACCCCAAGACAGAGCAGGCTGATGGTCTGAGGCCCCTGAGGGATACAGGACCATCTGGCCCCAAAGAGAAGAAGGTAAGACTGAGATACCTTCTGTGTCCCTGAGAAGGGGCTGTGTCTGAAAATCTAATCTACTGGGCATTCGCAAAGCAGAAAGAGATTTATTTTAGTAGGTCAGGGATAATGGAACAAATGAAACTGTAATTACATCGAACTGAAATTAGAGCCATGCCCTGGGAAACACCCAGGAAGGTGTCTGGAAGTTTGTGGGGAGGGGTAGAATCAGGCAGAACCTTCTGGACAATACAGATTGTAAAGTAATGGCATTTCCCTCTCTTGCTTAAGAACATACAGGGTGCCATTGCCCACAACACAGCGGAGCTGCCGTAGCTCCTGAGCTGTCTAGCTAAGGATGAGCATGATCCTGTTTTTTTTCTCTTCTACTTGTCCTTGTTGTCCTCATTTAATTTAAATAGTTTTTCAGCACACAGTTCAGTGGCATGAAGTACATTGTTGTGCAGCCATCACCACCGTCCATCTCCAGAACTTCTTTCGTCTTGCAAACCCTAAACTGTACCCATTAAATGCCAGCTTCCTCTCCCCTCCTCCCAGCCCTTGCCACCACCATCCTCCTCTCTATTCTGTGTATGTAACTACTCTAGGGGCCGCATTTGAGTGGCAGTCTTTTTGTGACTGGTTTATTTCACTTAGTAGAATGTCTTCTGGGTTTACCTGTGTTGTAGCATGTGTCAGAATTTCCATTTTTTAAAGGCTGAGTAATATTCCACTGTGTGTGTGTCAGACATTTTGTTTCTTTATTCATCCCATCAGTGAGTGGGCACTCGGGTTGCTTCTGCCTTTTGGCTATTGTGAGTAATGCTGCTATGACTATATAAGTGTACAATATCTGTTTGAGTTTCTGCTTTCAGTCATTTTGGGGATATACCTGGAAGTGGAGTGGCTGGATCATACGGGAATTCTGTTTTTGCTTTTTTGAGGAGCACGTCCTACTGTTCTCCACGCCACTGCACCCTTGATGTTCCTCTCAGCAGTGCACAGACGCCTCCACATCTTCGCCAACATTTGTTTTCATTTTTTTTGTTTGTTTGTTTTCATAGTAGCCATCATAATGACTATGAAGTAGCATCTTCTACCTTTCTGAACCGTGTCCCCCACCACAGATGCTGTGCTCACTCCCGTGACTCCCTTTTCCACATCTCGGCAGTGGACATCCTCCCCCTCAGGTCCCACATGTGCTTTTCTCTCCACCTGGAAGACCCGATGAACTCATCATCCTCTCGGAACGGTCCTCTATCTGTCTTCCACCTCCTACGCCCACTCAGAAAAAGTCATGCTCTTCCCTGTACTCCTGTCACTCTTCATTCATTCCTCTCTCCTTAACACATTTTTATCCAGATATAATTTACTTAGATTATGTCTAATTCTATAAGTTTGACAGACTATCACCACAATCAAGTTAAGGAAGTATTCCATCACCTCAGATATTCCTCCATACCCTCTGTTGTCAACTCCATTTTTTCCCCTTTGCTGCAACTCCTGGTAACCACTCATCTGTTTTCGGTGACTACAGATTTGCCTTTTTTGGAATATGTGCTAAATGAATCGTTCAGTATGCTGCCCTTTGAGCCTGGTTTCTTCCGCTTAGCATAATATACCCGAGTCACCCGTGTCGTGTGTGTCAGCAGTCCATCCGTTTTTATTGCTGACAATACTTCATTGCACTGATGTACTAAAGTTTATCCATTCTCTAGTTGGAAATTTTAGGTCGTTAAACATTTATCTAAAGGTTTTATGCGAACATACATGCTTTTTTTTTTAATTCACTTGGGTAAATAGCAAGGAGTAGGATTGCTGAGTTGCATGTTAAATATATTTTTTAACTGTATAGAATTTTGCCAAACTCTTTTTCCAAAGTGGCTGTATCGTTTTGCATTCCCATCAGCAATGTGTTCCATTTGCTCTATCTCTTCATCAGTACTTGATATTGTCCAGTTTATAATTTTATTTTAGCCATCCTAATAGGTGTATCCCGTCCCATACATGTGTATTTCTCTAATAACTCATAATGTGGAACATCTTTTCACGGGTGTATTTGTCATCTGAATATCTTCCTTGGCAAAGTAAATGTTTTTCAGTTTTGTATTTTATTATTGAATTTTGAGAATCCTTTATATATTTAGGATACAAGTCTTTTATAAGATACATGATTTGCAAACTCTTCACTCTCAGTGGCTTAACTTTTCATTCTTTTAACATTATCTTTCAAGAGCAGAGGTGCTTAATTTTTATGAAGTCACATTTATCAATTTGTTTATAGATCATGTTTTTGGTGTCACATCTAGGAAATCTTTGCCTAACCTGAGGTCAAAAGATTTTCTTCTCTTCTAGATGTTTTCTAGTTTTAAGTTTTATATTTAGGTCTGTAGTCCATTTTGAATCAGTTTTTTTTCTTTGTATGTGTGAATATGCAAGGTATAGATTAAGATTCAGTTGTTTTAGCACTATTTTTTGAAAAGATTGTCCAGTGAATTGCCTTTGCAACTTTGTTGAAAATCAATTTACCATACACGTATGATATGCAACTGGACTCTATTTATTTTGTTCCATTGAAATATATGTTTGTTCTTTTCCAATACCATATTGTTCTGATTACTGTAGTTTTTATAGTAAATCTTGGAGACAGGTAACAAGTTGTCCAACTTTTTTCTTCCTTTTTAATATGGCTTTGCCTATGGTAGTTCTTATGCTTTTCTTAGAATCTGCATAAAGATAGCTATACAAAATTCAGCTAGGATGTATTTTTTTAATTGTGTTGACTCTATTTCTCAGTTTGGAGAGAATTAAAATCTTGTTTTTTAAAGATTTTTATTAAAATATTGCTAACATACAATATTGTATTAGTTTCAGATGTGCATCATAGTTATTCAACATTTATATACCAAAAGAAGTGATCACCATCATAAGTCCAGCAACCATCTGACAGCATACAACACTATTATAACTTTATTGCCTATATTCTCTATGCTGTACACAAGTTCCACATTACTACTCGTTTTATACCTGGAAGTTTGAACCTCTTATTGCCCTTCATTTTCATTGTCCCCTTTTTGATTTTTTAATGGCAGTTGACATTCAATATTACTTTATATCAGCTATACAGTATAGTGGTTAGACATTTATATAATTTACAAAATGATCCCCCTCACTAGTCTGGTACCCACCTGGCACTATACATATTTATTACCATAGTATTGACTATCTTCCCTATGCTTTCCTTTGCTTCCTCATGACTATTTTGCAACTACCAATTTGTGCTTCTTAATCTGGTCACCTTTTACACCCCATCTCCCAACCTTCCTTTCATCATCAGCTTGTTCCCTGCATCTATGAGTCTGTTTCTGTTTTGTTTATTTTGTTCTTTAGATTCCACATATAACTGAGATCATATGGTATTTGTTTTTCAATATCTCACTATTTTACATAATACCTTCCAGGTTCATCCATGTTATCACAGAGGTAATGTTTCATTCTTTTTTATGGCTGAGTAATATTCCATTGTATCTATATTCTACATCATCTTTATCCAGTTGTCTATTGATGGGCACTTAGGTTGCTTCCATGACTTGGCTATTGTAAACAATGCAGCAATAAACATAGGGGTGCATGTATCTTTTCAAATGAGTGTGTTGGTTTTCATGGATAAATACCCAGAGACTTTCAGTTTTTGTCGTTTCCTTTGCTATGCAAATCCTTTTTAGTTTGATGTAGTCCCATTTGTTTATTTTTTTTTCGTTTCCCTTGCCCAAGGTGACATATCAGAAAACTATTACTCAGAGCAATGTCAGAGAGATTACTGCCATTTATTTTTATTAGCTTCATAACTAATTATTTTATGTTTTCAACTTCAATTCACAATTGTTTGTTGTTAATATGTAGAAATAAAACAGGTTTTTTTTAATATTAGTCTTATATCCTGTGACCTTTCTAAACTCACTTATTAGTTCTAGTCACTTTTTTTGTAGATTCTTTGGGATTTGTACATAATCAGGTAAATACCTATTACTTAATAGTTTTTTTCTATGAGGGATTAATTTTATATTAATAAAGCAGCATATGTCAACATAGTTTATTTCTTACAGTAATGTATTTTATTACTAGACTGGTGAATTTTAGAAAATAACTTCTCAAAACAAGCCTAGGATATGAAGAATCAAACACACCAATCAGAGAAAGTACATACAGGATATGGAAACAGGAACATTTGTAATTTCCTAGTTTATTTTGTTGTGTCTTATATATATTATTTTTTTAAAATAACAGTAATATTTATAAACATATGATAAGAAAGTAATAGATATTTTTAAATACCTCTTTTTAAGATACTAGTTATTCTTGACTCTCCATACTAATTATTTCTAAAAATCAAGATGATTTTAAAATGCTTTAAAATAATATAGTTAATGCATATCTTCTAAATATTATGTTGAATCGAGAGCCTCTCCTACTTTGATATTACAAAATTTTGCAAATACAACAATATTGAGATCAGGCTCAAAATATATTTCTTCTACACACATGTTAAAAACTTGGTAAAAAAAAAAAAGGAACTGTTGTTTGTGATATGTAATTCTCTGTGAATGCAGGACCTTTCTTTAAAAACAGTATTTTGAGCTGTTCACTAAGATGACGCTGAAAGTGTAGAAGGAAGCCCCTGCCTCTTCCTAAAGCCGAAGCCAAAGGAAAGGCTTTGAAGGCAAAGAAAACAGTGTTGAAAGGCGTCCACAGCCACAGAAAAAAGAGAAGATATGCACATCACCCACCTTCCGATGGATGGCCCAGGACGCTATGGCTCCGAAGGCAACCTAAATATCCTCAGAAGAGCGCCCCCCGGAGAAACAAGCTTGACCACGGTGCTATCATCCCGCTCCCCCTGACTACCAGGTCAGCCATGAAGAAGACAGACGACCACAATACACTTGTGTTCATTGTGGATGTCCAGGCCAACAAGCACCGGGTCACACAGGCCCTGAAGGAGCTCTTTGACACTGGCGGGGCCAAAGTCAGCACCCTGATCAGGCCTGACGGACAGAGTAAGGCATATGTTCGCTGGCTCCCGACTCTGATGCTTTGGATGTTGCCAACAAAATTGGGATCATCTAAGCTTAGTCCAGCTGGCTAATCTAAATCTAAAAAAATTTCATTGTCAAACAAAAACAAAAACAAACAATATTTTGATACTTGAGAAGTATTTTTTAGAGTATTAGGATCCCAAATTGTGAGGATTCTTAAAATCTCTTTAACTCCCATGTTTTAAATTGTAATCCTCTCAAAAATATTTATTTATTTTTATTTATTTATTACGTATTTAGGGTACATTTTAAACTTTATATTCTGAGTCATAACATTTCTTGCTCACTCTTTTCCTCTCTCTCTTTTTATTATATATATATATATATATGTACATATATATAATATACATATACACACACTTATACATACACATATGTATATAATAGTAAATGTACACACACACATATATTCACAATTTAAAGTACACTCATCAATTCCGATAATGGTATGGGCTCTATCATTGCACTTACAGCTAAAACACCAGTTAAGCAACCAGGTGTAGAGTATTGTATAATTTTTTTTTCCTATATTTTAGAATGCATTACAAATTATTGAAAAAAAAGAAAGCTACATTTTTAAGTGTGTGCAGATGTGAAGTTTGGCTAGCAGAACTGTTTTTAATATTCATCTGCGGTATTTTCTTGGCAAAGAAAATGGACATTTGTTCCCACTGCGTGAATTTAGCAGATCAGTAGACTCTAAGGAGGCAACCCTGGGTCATGGAAAATCTCTCATAAAACATCACTGTCTTTGAATCTTCTTTGCGACAGTTGCTTATGTTATACGTTTCATGTTATTATTGAATGAGGAATTTTAACAGATTTTCAATGAGCATTTAAAGGTTTATAATTTAGGCCTATATTTTTATTAATTAATGCAGTTCTAATATGGCTTATGGTGTTTGTTCAACCCAGATGACTTTATTAAATCAAAGGAAGTATCATATCTTTCAGAGACTTCCTGAGAATAAGCGATTATTAGAATCGCCATTCCTAGATCATAACTGATGGTTCATTTAGTTCTGTATTTGGTGTCTCATAGCACATGGAGGTCTCTGGTTTCCTTAGTACCTTGTGGGTGAATGAGGCAGCGTAGATGTAACGAGCAGCGCATTTACTGGATACTTAGCTCATTGCTGATCAGAGGATGGAATGTAACTTTGTCTCTGCTTTCTGGAAGCTTTTTTATTGTGGTGATAATGAGAAATACAAACATAAAAGGACTTTTAAAACTGTATAACTGTGCACAATAAAATTCTAGATTAGGCTACAATGCTGGGAAATCTGAGAAGGTCTGTAGTCGGCAGAGGCTGTTTTATGGAGAAGGTGGTCCTTGAAATACAATATTTGAACTGGCACTAGATATGAAGAATTTTTTGAGGTGGTCCAAGGGGATAAAATAGGAACCGAAGCATTTAGGATGAATTGGGGGAATGTCAAATAGTAATTATGAAAACCTACTTATAAAAAAATAGATGACTTTTTAAAACTTCTTATTTTTAAACTTTTTATTTATACTACTGAAAAGTTTCGAAAATAATGCATAGAGTTTTCATACACCTTATATCCAGCTTCCGCCATATCAGCATCTTATTATCCATAGTGCAGTCACTGAAACAGGAAATTAACGTTCGTAAAGTGCTTTACACTTAACACTGGCAGATAACTACGGACCTTATTTAAATTTCACCAGTTTTCCACTAATCTTCTATTGTTCCAGGATCCAGTCCAGGACCTCACATTGCATTTAGTTGTCATATCTTTTCAGTCTCCTTCAATCTGTGACAGTTCCTCAGTCTTTCCATACCTTTCATGACCTTGACACTTTTGAATAGTTATTTGGTAGAATGTTTTTCACTTTGGGTTTGTCTAATGTTTTTTCATAATTAGATTGAGGTTATGCATTTTGGGCAAGAATACTATAGAAGTGATGTTGTATCTTCTCAAGTACATTGTATCAAGAGGTACCTGATATTGAAATGTCTTATTCCTGGTAAAACTGACATTGATCACTTAGTTAAGATAATATCTGCCCGGTTTCTCTACTGGAATGTTATTTTTTTTCTCCTTATAATATGTAAAATATCTTGAGGACTGTAAATATCCTATTTCTCCTCAGACTTCCATCCATCAATTTTATCATCCATTGGTGAATTTTGCCTACAAAATTATAATTTTTTAATTTTTATTTTTATTTACAGTTTCTTTGAAGTTTTGGCATTTTCTGGCTTTAAGTAATGCAGAGGGTGTTATTTTTTCATTTTTTTTTATATAAACATATTGGAAGTCAAAGCTGACTTTTTAAATGCAAGTTTTTTTATAATAAGGAATTAAATTTAGGGGGAAAATAAAATAATAATAAGATGAAGCTAGAGTAAGGTTTATTAAAAAAACAATGCTTGCTGTGATGGTTTGTCTACCTCCTAGAGAGGGACCTCAATTTGACTCTGTATTTTCCAGGAGCAAACGTAAAGAGAACAGAACAGGACACGATTCAGCTCAATAAAAATTTAAAAGTCATTAGTTCAAATTCCTGGAGTTGAAATCTTCAGAGAAAACTTTACTAGAGAGTTTTTAGGAAGAAGGCAGCGTGTAATTTGGTTAGCATCCTCAGCAGCATGGCTTTGGAACATAACACTTTTATAGCTTATTTTCTTAATGGAGTCATAGTAAGTATTATTTTGACTTTAACTTTCTAAAAATAGAATGACTATTAAAGTGAGATCTCAGTCTTGTGAAATTATTTGGGGATTGAATAAATTAAAGTGAGATGTCAGGTTTGTGAAATTATTTGGGGATTGAACAAATTAATGACCAGGTACTATTACTTGAACAAAAATTAAATATCTGCTATTTGAATATTATTGTACTAAATAACCAAAAGCTTATTATAATAGTATTTTTTCTAGAGTAGAAATCATTTGATCTCAGACTATCTAAAGGGGATTAAATAGGGATGTCCCAAAGTAACCTAGTTGTAAGATAGTCTCACAATATTAACCTTAAGGAAAAAGTTGACAGAACTGAGATATGCCAAGCATTTACCTTATTTGTTACAATTTTACAATTCTTGGGAGATTTCTACTTCAGGTTTTGCTTCTGATGATAATTTTATCCACTGGAAGTGAATACTGAGACAATGTTAGGGAAATAGAGAAAAGATATTTGTATTCTGCTTAGATATCTCGTTAATTTTCTGATTCAAAAGAGCTAAAAAATAGTTATGATTTCGACATTATCTTAAAATGTGACTTTTGATCCACAGTGAAGGCTTTGCTGTTTTTAATGAAAAGCCTAAGAAACCTTTTCACAATATTTAAATGAATGGCTGTCTACCTGAGGTACAAAGTATGTGTGCGTTTAGAACAACTGTTAGTGAAGGAAAACTAAATGTGTAATTACTTCTTTCACTGGATATCACATTAGTCTCTGACTCTCTGGATTACTTTGCAAATTGGTACATTACCAGTTTAATTCAGTTGAGCTTTGTACTTAAGTTAGGCATTTATGGAGTACCTACACTGTAAGCTAGGGAATGTGCTAAGTTTGGCAGATATAAAGAAGAAAAATTATCACTATTGACCAGAAAATACATTTTGACATGGGGACAGATTTTTTTAAATTACAAGTTGGTTTTATAGCCTATAAAATATAGATGAGAATAATATAGCCCTAATCTAGTATCAGCCTGAATTAGATAAAGAGCTCACCCGTGGTAGGTGGACTACATTTGGCAGGGTCTGTCGAATTTACATGTTATCTGCATTTATTAGGTTATAACTGAAAATAAAATACTATAAAAGTTCCCAGTCATGATGTTTTGGCATGACTTTTAACTGCCCTCTACCATCTTTCTAAAATCTGTCTTGTATGGCCAGTGAATTCAACAGTCTTTGAAATAAAATACAGATGTGAAGATGTATGTTTTTAAAAAAAAAAAAAAAACTTGGTGAGACCTTAGGATAGAACCAAGTAAAAAATGTTCAATGTTATAAACTCAATGTTTACAATTCAGAAGCTAGAAAGAGCACAGTTTTGATGGACACTTTTGGAGACAGTCTTAGATTTGTAGAAATCACGTGACAAGGACTTACATGAGCATCAAAGTTTGATTTTGCTTTGATCAGATCTTTAAAAAAAGAAAGGAGGAAGTTATTTAGGAAACCTTTTTGTAACCCGTTTTTGGTTCAACAGCTATTGGTTATTTCAGCCTCATGTATTTCAGCCTTTACATCAAGTATTTCAGCCACTGTTTTATGATATTTTTAATTAGATAATCTTTTGGTTTAGTTCTTATAACTTAGGTGGTTTTATTAACTACCTAAGTAAGTGAACAGCATTTGTCAACATGCTGAATATTCATATTTATATTTAATTATTACTATATAACAATCCCCTTTATAATATTTGTAATATAACCTTTATATCCAAAATTACTTACATATTATAAATACATATAAAATTTCACTTACATTTTCTGTTCACACACAAAATATTTTAAGTGAAGTAAAAAAAAAACATAATCCAGGTAACATTTTATTTTTTTGCTTTCATGAATACTTATTTGGCAATCTCTTGAGGAAAGATTTTGAGACTGCAGATATCTTATTTCTCCTCAGATTTTCATCCACCAATTTTATCATCCATTGGTGAATTTTGTCTATAAAATTACAGTTTTTTAAAATTTTTATTTTTACTTACAGTTTCTTTGAAGTTTTGACATTTTCTGGCTTTAAGTAATGCACAGGGTGTTACATCTGTGTGCCAGTAACTGTGCTAACATTTCTGGAAGAAAGAGCTGTAAACAACTGCTTCCACAATTTCTTTACAGAATTATCCTAGGATTATTGAATAAAGAGATAAACAAATACATTTTAAGCCAGATGACTGCACTGGTGAATTCTGTCAATCATTTAGAGAAGAAATAACACCATCTTCACTCTTTCAGAAAATGTAAGAGGAGAAACAGGTTTCAACCTGTCTTATGAATTTAGAATCAGCCTAATGCCAAAACTGGACAAAGATATAGAAATAAAACTACAGACTACAGACACCCTAAAAGTTCTTGACTAACTATTAACCAGTCAAATCCAGTAATGTATAAAAAGGATAGCACATTATGATCAAGTGGACTTTATCCCGGGACTGCAAAGTTGGTCCAACATTCAAAAATCAATCAATGTACTTCACCACATTAAAAGATTAAAAAAGAAAAATTATCATGTCATCACAGTAGATGCAGAGAAAGCATCTGACAAAGTTTAACATCCATCCCTGATAATAAAGAGCAGATACCAGAAAAAAACCATCTATACGTAAAAGTATACTTAATGGTGACAGACTATATTTTTCTTACGATTGGGAACAAGACAAGAATGTTCACTTTCACCACTTCTTTCCTCTTCGTGCTGGAGGTCCTAGCCAGTGCACAAAAGGCACAAGGAAAAGGAAAAGAAAAGAAAGAGTAGACAAATCAGACAGGAAGAAGTACAACTGCTTTCATGTCCTCTACATGAAATAATCAAAATAAATCTACAAAAACACCCAACCCTGTTAGAACTAATAAATAAAGTTACCAAGGTCACAAGGTACCAGATCAATTTGCAAAATCATTTGTATTTCTATGTTGAGTGTGGATAAAGATATTTATTTTCTGAGTTTTTGTTTGCAAATAATTACTGTGTTTACTACCCTCCTTTCCCTTGTCATTTACACCCCAACAATTTGATTAGGAAATACAAGATTTTTTAAATAGAATTGTTCTTGTTGAAAGTTGACATTGCTAATGTCATGAAACAAACACATTAACTATCTTCTCTGTATTTATATGTCAGAAAACAAAGATCCTCTGTTTTGCATTTTCCTGTGTTCAAATAAATTCTCGAAAATAATTGATGTAAGTTAAAACAGCTGATGAGCACACACAGCACAGCCCTGTGGAAGAGGATGTTTACTGTGTGCCTACCACATGCAGGCCCTTTCGTGTACCTTATCTCCCAGCCCTTTGAAGTTTGTATTCCCTTAGACTAGCTGGAGATCCTGAGGCTCAGAAGAATTAAGCAGCTCACTCAGAGTTACACAGCTACAAGCTGCAGAACCAAGGTTCGAATTCCAGTGTCTTTCTCCAAACCTATGCTAAGAATTGTTTGCTTTCCGTGCCCTTAATCTGCTAACCTGGCCACCTGGTTCCATAGGTTACCATGAGCAAAAGATAGAAGTTCCTGCTGCACAAGGAAATTGGTTTAATGAACCAGTTCATGCCAATTGCCACCCTCTTCATTCCCAGCCAGACTCGGCTTTGGGTCCCTAACTCCTCAGCATCCACAAGTCTCCTTGCTGGTGTTTCTTATTTCTGCCTTGATTCGTCTCCTTGAATATTTGGTGTTTCAGCTCTTATTTGATCATTTTGGACTTGATCTCAGATCCATTCAACTCAGTGGAATCCTCTCCATATACCTTTTATAGGAGAATTATTGGTCAGCTCCCTAGACGAACAGCAGACCTTTTCTCGGTGTTTCTGTATGGGATGACCAGAAGAGGAATCCTTCCGTAATGTCCCGCGTCACCTGGGTTCTGTGGCCTCACAGGGATGTTCCCCCGTGCATCGTCTTATTTGAAATTTATGTTCTAGATGCTTGCTTTGTGCTTTCATTTGCACTATAGATTTTTACTTTCATATGAATAATCCTTTTTGGTCGATAATAGCTTTAGAAAAGCAATGTCTGCTTTTGCTTTCAGTCTTAAAAATATTAAAAATGAGCTTTTATCCTGTGCAAATTCTAAATTTTTATACATTTGTTTTTAAAAAGTGTTAGTTCCTTTTTTAAGTTTTGTATCGCCATCTGTAGAAATCTCTATCTGTTTAATCAGCAGCACTTGAAGGTCGCTTTGAGTTTTGAAAGCTGCCAGATTATCGATGTCTCTGAGAGATTAGGGATGCTCGTTTGGAAGGTTGCCTTTGTCTAAATGAAACTAAAATCTTGTTCTTCCATTGTAATAGTTCATTGTAATCTAATTGGTTTCTTATGGAGATAATATATAACAGGAACCAAAAATAGTTCAATAAAAAACCTTCAGTTACAAGTGGGTCGACAGTTGTTTGATGGCTCAGGTGCCCGGTGCAGCTGCCTGAGGCTGCTCTCTAGACAGACGTGGAAGTTTTCTGTGCTCCGAGGGTCTATGTTGGGACAGTGGCGTATTAAACACTTCTACTCCTTTTTTTAACTGCAAATCATCTACAAAGTGAAAAAGTCATGTTTCCATGTAAATATCCTGGAAAACAAGAAAATGAAATTGAGGGGAGTCAGATGTTTTTCAGTAAGAAAAAGGTGCTTTTAGTACATAGGATTGTGATTGGAAAACAGCAATGAAAAAAGTATATACTAATGGAGAGAAAAGAAGAATAGTTTTATGTATATTTTAGTAGTAAAGCGCCACTTGAATTTAGAGTTTTAGATCCAAAATGAGGCATCGTGTTATTGCAAAAATGTATGGCTCTTCATTTAGCTTTTAGTTATAAATAGCACATTGAAAAAGTTAAGAAAAAATTTTTTTTAATAATTTTCTTAGAAAATTTAGATGTTGCTTGAAACACTCTCATTCATATGGCTTGACCTTCATCACTGTATTTTGTAATGTGGTTGAACTAGCATGGAAGGAGCAAAGCGTGTCTAAACCCAAATCATAATTGCTCATAGCAAAGATGACATTAAATGGGTCGACCCATTGGGAGAATCATGACCACCCACTTGCCTCTTGGTCATTTGAGTTCATCACTCTTCTCCTCAGCTTCCTTCTCAAGGTTATGACCTAGAGTTCTTGTGAATCCAGTAACTGTACCGCCCTCGAAATTTGGTTTCAGGCATTCCATTCTTTCAGCCTCTCCCTAGCCCCCATCTTTCTAACTCATTTAGTTTAGGATCCTCACTCCAAGAGATGCCCCTCCTGGCCCCCTCCCCCCCTCCCCCACCGCCCCGTGGGACTTCCAATCCATTTACATCACCATTTTTCTCTTTTCATCAACTTCCTTGTCCCTTCATTTCCTCACTTAGATTTCATGGCCCATCAATGTAGTCGCTACTTTGAACTACCCTCCACTTCCTTGCTCTCTCTCCCTCTGCCTTCCTCACTGGCACAGTCCTAACCCTGGGTAAACCAAATACTCATGTACTCTACTCTCTTGCATCTAAACAGTTGATGTGGTTTGAGAGGAGAGACCCTTATGCTAACTGGTCTCATTTAAATGTAAGGCCAGAAAGCTTAAGTGGGCCCTCACTGCTGCAATAGTCAGTTCATTTTTCCACTAAGAAAATGCCATGCCTCTTTTTCTGCTTAAACCTCCAACATTGCCTTTTTATTCCCCACTCTCAGATGATGGCCTCTATTTCACTGGAAAAATAGAAGCAGCAAAAGTGAACCACCTCATCAGCCCCTCCATATCTATTTCCCAGCTACCTCTGTACCCCCCACCTGCCTTCCCTCCTGGAGGGTGCCTGAGCCTCTGTCCCAGGCCCTCACTGGCGCCCTGGGCTCCTCACCCCCGTGGAAGCGCTTTTCTCCTTTAATTAGCCATCTTTTCTCTTCTATCAACATTTTTCTCTCTACTGTATTATTTCCAAAATCATAAAAACATGCTATGACATTTTAAAGAATTCTTTGATCACCCATGCCAAATTATACTGTGGTAACAACTTGACCTCAAAATCTCGGTGCCTTAACAAATGTTTACTGTTAAGTTAAACCATACGTTAGTGATTTTCTTTAGGTCTGAGCTGGTTAATTATTAATTTCGTGTGATTAACTAATACTTTTGCAGATTGTGGGTCCATTGCTGTTCAATAGGAGAACTCCACAGACTTCATCCCAACTGACCTCTTGGCAGTTTTGACACCGTCGATCCCTTCCCCTTTGACAGACTTGACTCACGTTGTCTGTCAGGAGGAAGCTCATGCCTCTCCAGGGCTTTCTCCTAACCCGCTGGCTCCTCCTCCTCCACGTCCCTCACTGGCCCTGCCTCATCTTCACACCTCATCATGTTGCTTTACTCAGTCCCTAACTGATTCTGTTTCATCCCACAGCTTTAAATGCCATCTGTACACCAACAGCTTCCAGTCTGTATCTCTTCTCCTAGTCTCTCCCTCGAGCTCAGGCTTGTGTATCCAGCCCCTCCCTAGACATCTGCTCTGATGTTCTAGTAGGAGTCTCACACTTCACACTTCTGCAACAGGACTCCTGATTCTCCTGCAGTCTTCTGCAAGTCAGTCAGTAAGATTCAGAGTCATCCTTGACTGCTTTCTTTCAAACCCATGCTCCCTATCAGCAAGTCCTACTGATTCTTTCAAAGCACATCAGACTGCTTCTCATCATCCCTGCCGTCACCACCCTGGTCTAAAGTACCATCAGCTCTTGCCTGGACCATTACAGTAGGTCCCACCTGGTCTCCCTTCACACTTGTCCTGAGTCTTTTCTCCACAGTATTCCCCTGATTAAATGCTGCCAGTGGCTTCTCATTACTATTAGAACAAATGGAAATTCCTTAACTGTGGTATGTGATCTGGCCCCTGTTCTCCTCTCCACCTTACCTCCTACTCCTCCCACCTCAACTACGCAGATCTGGCCTGAGGCTGCACCATTTATAAATGAGCCAGGCTCCTTCCTACCTAAGGCCTTTAGACTTACTTTTCCTCTTCATCTGGATTTCCCCCAGATCTCGGATTTCCCAGTGACCAGCTGGTCCCTGCCTAAATGTTAGAGTCCCCTATCACTTTCTATCATTGTACCCTCCCTTTTTTCTCCACATTATTTCTTATTTAAGATTTATTCTTATTTTTTTTTACTAATTTATTATTCACTATTTTTTTTCTCTTGTGCCTAGAACAGTGCCTGGCATACAGTAGGCATCTAAAAAAATTTTGCTGCATTAGTAGATGAATGGATCGATATTTATTGCTTTTTCAACTAGAATGCCCCCATTAGACTGAAAGGATTTCATAAAGAAGAATTCTTGGGCCTGTATTTCACCAGCCAGTGAACTTGACACAGACACTTATAGCTTGTTAACAACAGAATAGAACAAAATATTTTTTCTGCTCTTGTATCATTTGATTTGATACAAAAGGCAGCTTAAAATTGTGAAAATAACATAGGACTGGTAAAACCTATGAAACAGCATAAGCGAAGTATAACTAAAGCAATAAAGGGAACGAAGCAGGTTCCATATGGAGATTTTTAAAAGTTTTCATTTTAGGCAGAAGAATGAGAGATTCTATCATCTGATTCTCTGGGACCATGAATGGGTTAATTCAGATTATTTTTTCAGCAAGGTACTATTCAGAAGAATTTCAAAGAGATAATTTTGAGACAAAAGGAAGTTCAAGAATGCCTCATTTATCAAATACTGTCCAGGAATAAAATGTTCCATGTGTCAGTTTCCAAATAACTGTGTATGTAATCCCAGTGTATGTGCCAAAACTTATACTTTGAAGGTTGTTTTTCTAACATATCCCCTGCTCTTTTAAATAAAAAATGCTGAAGACGTCAACAGTCCTTTCTGACAACTCAGAGCTGTCACTCAGCATTCCGGTGCCACAGTAAATGTCCCATTGCCATTCTGCTTCTCTCTCCCTTTTATGGTTCTCCTCACTCCTCCCTCTTCGTTCAGTTATCACTTTATTCTGATGGCAACGGCCTTCAATTTGTTAACTGATTTTTTACACCAATAACACGAGCGAGGGCCTCAAGGCCGCCCCTAAATAATACACGGGGTAGCTAGAACTCTGAGCTGTTGTGGTGGCAGGACAAACAGCAGAGTCACACAACCTGTGTTAAAATGATGGCGCTAACCAGTTGGCTCTTCCTGCCACCATAGAGTTTACTCCTCCGGTGTCTGTCCTTGGCTAGATGGATGTGGACCTGACCTGGCCTGGTGGCATTTAATGCTTTTCTGTTAATAAGATATCGAAGATATAATTCATATTTAGAATGACCATAGCTACCTATTTCAATGCATGTTTTCTCAGTATATTCTTAACACTCCATTCACTCTCAGAAGTTTTCCAGTTTTGAGAAATTACACATTTACCCTTATACAAAGAACATTTTAACTAATTTACAAAGTACTTTTTTTTTCATTCAATACAGAATATAGCTGCCTGAAATTGGAAAATAAAACTCAAATAAAGGATTTTTTTTGATGGCATCAGAAATTTACTTAGTGAAAAATTAGGCTCAATGTATTAAGCAAAAAAAAAAAAAAAAGAAAGAAAGAAAGAAAAAAAAAAAGAAATGTGAACCAAGGAAATTTTTTTCTGATACTCATTTCTTGTAGGGGAAATTTTGGCAGTTTGTACAGTATTCCCAGCATATGTATTAAATGAATGATTAGATTGATTCATCTACTTTTGAAGTGGAAAATACCTCAAATTTGTCTTTTAAAAAAATCTTTATAGATTTAGGATACAAAACAATCATGAGCATAAATTGTACATCTAATTTTAATAATATAGAAAAAACTTATTTTACTATTTGTGAACCAAAATACAAAGCTTTTCTTGTGCTTACTTAAATTAATTTTTCTTTTGGCTTAGGTAAACCAAAAAAACACATTTTTAGAAATTGTAGCTAATTAATCTCAACTCTTTTAAAACATGCTGAGAAGTTATTGAAAGGTGGCAAATTCTTTTGGATGAGGTTTCACTTAATGTTTAATTTCTCTTATCTGTGTTAAGTAAGCATCTGTTCTAAAGAAATATAATCTCAAGATATTAACAGCCATTAGCTTGAGGTTAAACAGGTGTTAAAAACAGAATTATTATTTCTGTCATTGTAGATTTGTCTACATCTAGGCTATATTAATCCATATTTAATACACGATGGCTTGACAGATGCAGGGGTGGAGGTAAGAAAGATGGGTAAACTGTTTTGTTTTCTTTTTTAGTTTAAATAAATTGAAAAAAAGTTGAACCAAAAAAATCTATAAATCTAAACTATTTATCAATTTATTAAGTATCACAAAGTGTGAGAGCAGTTCTCTCTGTGGCCACAGTTATCTGCTCTGTTCTTCTGGTTCATTCTTCGTGGTCCCAGGGGAGTCACCTTCCCACTGATGGCTCTACTCACGGGAGTCCCTGCTCACAAACCTCGAATACATCCCACTGCATCCATGATAAAATCCCAGTCTTCAGCCTGAGACTCCTGGATTTGGCCAGAATCCTGAATTTTTACCTCTGCGAAGTCTGAATTGAGTGGGAGACAAATAGGAATGTAGATAGAACCAATAATGAGGGATGCCTGGGGAAGCGGAGAGACCAGTGTATGGGGCCTTGTACTGGGAATATTTGAAGCTTTCTGTCTGTGCTGTCAAGGACGAAGTGTTTGCTGTTGGTGGATATTCCTGCAGATCTCTGTTGGCAGCCACAGGTTTTATTTCAAATGTGGGGGATAAAAACAAACCTATTGAGGAAATTGTGCATAGAAAACATTTTCTCTTTATTTTACCTCAAAAGAGAAGAAACACTGTAGAATTAAATATTACATTGTTATATTTAAACTTTGTAAAACCAAGTGAAAGGGAACATCTTTTTAGTCTATTTTGGGTTAATAAAATGTGTCTTATACCTTTGACCAGTCAAGGAAATTTAAACATTTATTTTCTTCCTGTTTAGATAGTAAATTCTTTAGCTCACATCTGTTGTTGTTGTTGTTGTTTGTATTTAAATATTCTGAAGGGTTGTGACCATTTTAAAAGATTAAGAATCCACTGAAGCACTCCAGAACAAAGTCTGGTTCATGATGTCCTTGCATATTGTTTTATTTGGTCTTTTTTTTTTTTTAATTGAAAACAGTAGTTATGTAGTTCATCAGAAAAGCACTTCAAGGATTTTAGTAGCCAGATATTCTAAAGCAATTAACTATGTAACCTTTCCAAAACAGAGACAGTAAAAATTCTTGGAATTTTTTCCAGTTTCTCTTCTGAGATTACAGTACTAGAGATGAGTGCTTGAGACAAACGCCAGGTATTAAGCATGCCAAGGAGGCTGGTTTAGAATGTGAGCAAAGTTATGTGCAAATCTAAATGTAACTGAATAATCAGTAGAACATAGAATAACAGATAATGCCGTCCAGGATCTAGGTTTCCTGTGGATTTAGTCTGTGTGAGTCAAATAACCCACACAGGGCACTGGCAACATTGAGCTTCTGAACCTACAAAGCAGGAGATCAGATTGTGATCCATGGTGGATTTGGCAGGTGAGATGCATCTCATGGATGGCGTCACGAGGAGTGCTTGAGAACTCTTGGAAGTCAGCCGGCCAGCCAAGCTGTTCCCAGAGTACACTAACCTAGATTAGAATCCTGCATTCAGATGTCTGTAAAAAGATATTGAGCTTCAATTGAATGGAAGTTATGTAATTATAGTTTGTCTTTTATAACCAGATATCTCGGAGAAGTGATAAGGAGGTGATTTTTCAGTTGATTGGAATCATAGGCCGACAGCTACCTAAAGATCCAAGAGGGAGGAGTCTGGGTAATGGAGAACCCCAGTGCTGGAAGATCAGTGAGATTCCAGGGGGAACTTGCAGCTGCGCAGACCCAGCTTCCCACATCTCTGAGCCTCCACTTCACACACCACCCAGTCATGTCCATGGACGCTGCATGAGTGAGCCGTGAGCATCTCCCAGTCTCTCCCACTTTGGCCAGGAGCATGAGAGACCCTCAGACCAGTCTTCAGCCTCCCCGCTACCAGAACCACCACGACCCTCTTCAGCAGTGCTCTTGTCTCTGGGTTCTCAGCGTCCGGAACAATGTGCTTTCAGTGTGAAGATCTTCACAGCTGGAATAGAAGTGGTGACCAGTACAAGAACCCTCTCTCATTTGGGCCTAAAAGATGACTTAATCTTTTGTGAACTTATTCACTAGATTCAGTGAAGTAGGTCAATGAGTCTTCCTGGAACGGGTTATTTCTAAACTATCCTTCCCAGGCTATTCCGGTTTATGGTGTGAAGCTACTGGAAATTTTTTAAGCAAAGATATTTCAAGACTGGAAACATGAGCCCAGGGCAACACGATAATGACACTGGGAATCAAGTGCAGAAAAACAGGCAGGTTGTTTGGGCAAAGGAAAATCATAATTTGAACTTGTAGATGCAGTAAACAAATATGACAGCCTGAGATCAGCTGATAACTCTTATCATCCCAAGCTGAAAATTAATAGACTTTTGGAGCAGAGAAGAGTGAGCAGGCAGACGGACACTGACCAGTGAGCCAGGCTTGGATGTTGGCACCAGGTACCAGAAGAGACAGCTAAGTCCGGAAGCTAACGTTGCAGTCCGTGGGCATCTCACCCATCTCTCAGCAGATGGGTGTCAAAACAGTGGTGTCTGGGCTCGGTTGGTGAGGATATGAGGCCACATGTTATGTTGCTCCAGCAAAATCAGCCACTCATGATGGGAGCCAAGGAACATGTGGAACAGAAGGCTCTGAAGTCACTGGTGGTGATCGTCATTCATAATATCCAGACGAGAATCACGGTACACATCAAGGTGACCATCTTAGATGCTGTCAACACGGCGTCTAACACAACAGTATGGAAGAAGATCTATACAGTTTTATACTTTTCTACTTTAATTGGTATTTTCGTACTATATAAGGTTTGGGTTTTTTTAAGTATGGTTCACATACAGTGTTACATGAGGTTTGGATGTACAGTGTAGTTATTTAACATTTATATACCTTACAGAGTGACCACAATAAGTTTAGTAACCTTCTGTCTTTGTGGGTTAATTACGGTTTAGTATATGATTTCTACTTAGAAGAAATTGAAATGTAATGTTCTTTAAGTATTGTTGGCCAATTTTTAACATAATAATAAATGTGCGCAAAATAAAAATACCATAGCATCTAGAATTTGTGTGTTTTCTTTCATGCAATGTTATCCTGCTTCCAAGAGCTCCTGGATCATTCTTTCAGTTCAGCTCAGCAGTGGTGGCTTTGGCACAAGACACTGTGCTGAACCTGTCAGGGAGATTTCAAGCAGAGTCCTGTGTTCTGGGGAGGCATAGTCCAGCAAAGGAAGACATACATACGTAACTCTGCTACCAGACAAACTTGTGTAGATGCCATCATGGCGGCCATGGTGCTTCTGTCATCAAGGGGAGAAGCAGAATGAGTGATTCTCAGTGTAGGGATCTGGGGAAGCTTCTCAGAAGAGATGTGATTTTAACAGGTTCTTCAGAAGTGTGTTGGAAAAATGACAAAGGCTTTCTAACTGGGGGCAGCTTGAACAAAGGACTGTTTGAAGTTCAGGACACTTATAGAGAGTGGACACAGTGCCCCAAGCTCCAGATGGAAGGGGTAAGAGCTCGTTACCCAAATGTGAAAGGCACTGAATGTCTGACTCAGTTGGAAGAACCCTTGTTGTTTGTGGATTATAAGCCATTGAAGGTTTTTGAGTGGAGCAGGTGATAGTTTTTAAGGAGATAATTCTGATATAGCAACCAGAGGTGGTCTGAGGTTTTGGAATTTGAATCCCCGCTTCACAGCCTGGTAATTTAGAACAAGGTATTTACTCTCCGAGCCTCATGTTACATATTTGTAAAATGGCAATAATACCTCTCTTGCAGTGTTAAGTGAAGTAATTACGTAAAGCCCTGGGCACATAGTAAGAATTCACTAACTGTTCCTTTTAGACAGAGTAAACAGCTCTTAAGGATCTAAGTAGTCTAGGGAGAAAGTCAAGAGTGCGCTGTGAGCCTCGGAGCGAGACTGATCCAGCCGCAAATCCCAGCTCTTGTTCTTAGCTCATGGCTTGTATGTTGATTAAATGGGAGAACATGTGTTAACAGGGTTTTATATTTCTGGTGCTAAGGAAATGTGGAATTTTTCCTGAAAACCTACCTTGTGCAGGTACTGTTGCATGCACCTGTAATACATCAGTGCATAAAACAGACTAAAGTTCCTACCTTGTGGACCTCACGTGTCAATGGTCACCGTTGTTAGTTATTGGAAGGGAGCACTGACCAAAGATGACTGCAGCTGTCTTGGGACGTGACGCGGAAGTTTGCTAGGGCAGTCGAGAGATGGAGGTGAGAGCCACAGATGGAGGTGATATCTGAGTGGGTGTTGGTAGAACGCAGAGGATCGAAGAGGACATCCAAGGTTATCATGCCATCAACCAAGAGGGGGAGCACAGAGGAAAAGTATATTCGACTATTCTTTCTGTTTCGTCAGGATCAGTTATTTGGCATGACCATTGTAGCAAGTCTTGGTAAGGATAGAGATCAAACTGAAGGAAGAAGAGAAGCATAGTGAAGTTAAAAGGATTATTGGCCAATAGTTCAAGATTATCTTTCCCAACAGCACTTTTCCAGGAATACACAAGTGGCATTTTCCCACAGAACAATTGTTAGAACTTAAGAATTTATTAACAAGCCCAGAGGGTAGAGATTTATCTCAATTTTACATCCCGTTTTCTTGAGTGATGGCTTAAGTCAGAATGAAAAAATGGAAATAAATGAATCTAGGTTTAAAAATATGTAGCGAATCAGATGAGCTCGCCACCTGCTGCTCAAGGACAAAAAAAAAATAAAAAAAGGAAAAAAATGAATATATGAGATGGCATTTAAGTTCTTGCAAGAGTTGAGAAACACATTTTTAAAATCACATGGGTGGAAAATTTATACGATAAACCCCAAATTTTTATTTTTCCGACTTTTTGGTTACAAAATACATAAAATAGATGGATCACTAATATTAATTGCCATCAGCAACACCAGACCATTCTAAAAGATTTAAAAGCATAGAGCACACTGGCAACTGGAGTTCAAGGAGGTCTAGAGGAGGTCAGACCCCGAGTGAGCGTGGAAGCCCTCGGGGAGGCTGTTAGAAGTGTCAGGTGCCCGCCCCAGACCTGCGGAGTAGCATCTCGGGAGGTGGGGGAATTCTGATGCACCGATGGGTTCTGAGGCCACGGACTGAGTTAGGGGCTCTGTAAACGCATTTCCATTGATGTGCAAGAGTATCTCCTATTCAAAGTTTAGAAATCGCCTTTTCAAGGAGTGAGAATGGACATAATCTGAGCTCTATACAAGGCCATTGGGTTATGGAAGAGCGGACCCTTCCATTCAGAGGGCCTGGACATACAGGTAGAGTGCGGGGCAGGGGTCTCTCTGCTGGAAACCCATTTAATCTTCATTCTTGTGGCTAATGTAAAGGTCAAGTCATTTATTTTTTTTATTTGTGTATTCTCTAGAATTCGATTGAACATAGGAACTTCTATTGGCTTTGTCTATTTTACATCAACCAGACATGAAATCACACTTACGTTAAGAAAACTACTACAATTCCTACATCAGTCTCGAGGGTCTTTGAAATTTCAGGTTGAAAGAGACGTAAAGTACACAGTCTGACATTTTCTGCCTGGCTACCGACTCGTGTTCGGGGAGAGGAAATTTTAGAGAAATTCACTTCTAGCAACTCTAAAAAGAGATCCTGAATTCATGTGATTTTGATCATTCTCTGTGTAGTACCTAGTTATCTAACTTGTGCATTTTCTATATCATCAAATATAAAAATTTTTAGTCTTGATTTCCATGCTTGTGTTACTTATTTCAAATTAAATGGAGAAATTTAGTCCTTTTCTTTGAGAAAGGAGCATTAGTATGTGACTAGTCCCACATTGTTTTAATGAGAACAAAAGCAAAATGTTCCCAAATTACTCGCTTGAGGCCACAAAGCACGTTTAAGCAATAAAAATACATGAGAAAAAAAGAATTGTTTTGAAGTTCTTATGATCAGCTTATATAGGTTTCATTGTAAACTGATACTAAAGAGCCCCCATTATGATCTGTATATTTTGGTGCCAAGAGGTTTTTTTTCTTATGCTGAATTATTAAGTTCTGTGAGCTGTTGGGCTGTCATATAGAGATATAGTAAATCACATTATATTTTGTCATGGATTACACGGAGCAATAAATTTGGGAATAAAGATCAAAGTAGCTCCACAATCACATCTGAGTGTAGGAGGGATGTTTAACTTGTAGAAAACTGATTTAGGTGAAGCTGCTGCAGTTCCTGCATGAATTTGAAGTGAATTTGGATATTTGCTTGAAAACGATTGAGGATCAAATGCCAAAATGACTTTCTATTTTTGTATTTAGTTCAGAGAAGTGAATTCTTAACACTTTGCTGTATGACTTGAATTAGATAAATAATTATGTGCCGAGAGTAATAGACTCAGTGAAAACTATGTATTTGCATTACTTTTATGGTTAAACAATATATTCCATTTTATACTTATTTGGCCTTTTGGGGACCTCATAATTAGTTAAATACTCTTGTAGTCATATTCACTGACTCCTTGGAGCTGACTGCTTTTCACACATTTAAAACCATTAAAAAAAAGTAAGCCAGCTTAAGATCACTAAGCAACCTTGATTATTTAGATCTTGATGCGTATTATCTTTGCTTTGTGTTACCATGGAAATTATTTCAGGGTTTTCAAAGTTGATGATATTCATTTATTTAAAATAGCCACTCTCAACTTGTTGGGCTCTTTTCACAGAAAAATCACAGTAGATATGAGATAATATAGCAGAAGTGTAAGCAGATATTATGTGCTTTATAAATTATTGTTCTTGCACTTTTATTTAAGAAAGTCATATACTTGTTCACTTAGCGCTGTGGTTCCCAAATTGGGCTGATCGATTATCAGAAGCAGCAGAGATAAGATCCTGGCCATTCTGATTCAGCAGTTGTTAGAATCTCAGGTTACATTTTTCTCCTGTCACTCTGGTGTCACTTCTCCTACTTTCTCCTTTTGTTGTAATCCTGTTTGGGGAAATATTTTTCAGTGTCATAGCTCATTAATAGACATTTAGGCTTTGCAAAATAATTTCTCGGGATTTTGGATTTCTATTTTCGTTTTAGTCTTCTGTTATCATTCTTTTATTGATTTTTTCTCTAGTGAATTTACACTAATTCTATAGCAAAGTGATCTAACATCAGATATAAACAGCACCACCACCCCCAAAAAAATCATTTTGAAGATTAAGACCTCCCCATTCTAAATGGGGTCAGAATAACGTGTAATTGGGATATAGGTATGATGGCCTGTGGTGCTGGTTTTGGTCTGAAAGTAAGTAAAAAGCCAGTTGGTGGGTGTATGCATCAAGTATAGACCCAGGGGGAAGTGTTAGATAAGATGGAACGCGTAACGGTGATACTGCAAAAGACTAGTCAGAAGAAACTGAATAGGCTGAAGAACTCAGCGTCTATAGTGGAGGCTGGGGATCACCCTTCAGAAGATCATGGAGAGTCTATTTGCAGTCCCCAATCTCTTTTAACAGTCTTTTTCTTGTGCCTTCTGATAATGCTATGATGCCTCCTAAGTCCAAGCCTCCCAGATTGGAGCCACTATTTTAGAGCATCCCCAGGAAAAACCAAAAGCAAGTAGAGCTTTCAGAGAATGACCTGAGCCTACTTGTTTGCTATACTTTTATGCAAGGGATCACAGGAGTTGAGGACTAGAGAGTTTAACACTGCAGAGGAAAGAGTTCAAAATTTTGTCCCCGCTGCTCCAGGCTTACTCAGGGGCTAGTCGCTTTACATTTACATTTTAGATAGAACACCAGATGAAAGGAGGTGGATATATATCAGATGGCCAAAAGAAAGAAAAGGTAGAAAGAATAGGACAACAGCTAGGAAGGCTATTGTAAAAATTCAAGAGTCTAAGAAGGTTATATATTTCTAAGAATTTGACCATTTCTTCTAGGTTATTGAATTTGGTGGTTTATAGCCTTTCATAATATTCTTGTATAATCCTTTGTATTTCTGTGCTGTCCATTTTAACTTCTCTTTTATTTCTGATTTTATTTATTTGAGTCTTTTTTTCTTAGTGAATCTAGCCAGAGGTTTGTCAATTTTATTTATCTTTTCAAAGAATCAGCTCTTTATTAATTTTTTCTATTGTCTTTTTGTACTCTATGTTATTTAATTCCACTCTAATTTTTATTATGTCCTTCCTTGTACTGATTTTGGCCTTCATCTTTTCTTCTTTATCTAGTTCTTTAGAGCAGTGGTCCCCAACCTTTTTGGCACCAGGGACTGATGCTCCTTTGAGAATCTAATGCCTGGTGATCTGAGATGGAGCTGAGGCAGAGATGCTAGTGCTGGAGAGTGGGTGCAAATACAGGTGAAGCCTCACTCGCTGGCCCGCTACTCACCTCCTGCTGTGCAGCCCAGTTCCTAACAGTCCACAGACCAGTGCTTGTCTGCAGCTCCAGGGTTAGATTTTAATTTTAAAAACGAATGCTACAAACTCCCTCTTAGTACTGCTTTTGCAGCATCCCCAAAATTTGGATATGTTGTGTTGTCATTTTCATTTTTCTGTGTATCTTTTGATCTCTTATTTCTTCTTTGACCGAATAGTTGTTCAGTAATATGTTTTTTAATCTCTGTATATTTGTGATTTTCCCCGCTTTCATCTTATAGTTAATTTCCAGTTTCATTCCACTGTGATGAGAAATTATGCTTGGTATGATTTCAGTCTTAAATTTATTGAGACTAATTTTGTGCTCCCAACATATGGTCTATTCTTGAGAATATTGCTTGTGCACTTGAGAAGAATGTGTATTCTGTCATTTGGGATCGAAAGCTCTACAAATATCAATTATGTCAATTCGGTCTAATGTGTCATCTCAGGCCAATAATTCCTAATTAACTTTCCGTTTGGATGATCTATCCATTGCTGTCAATGGGGTATTCAGATGAAATATTAACATTTTCAACAATATGGGTGGATCTTGAGAATATCATGCTAAGTGAAATAAGTCAGATGGAAAAGGATAAAATCCATATGATTTCACTCAGTTGTGGGGTATAAAACAAAAAGCAACAAACAAAACAAATGAACTCATAGACACAGACACGGTATGATGGTTACCAGAAGGACAGGGGTGTGGGGAGAGGATGAAGAGTGTAAGGGAGTCATAGATGGTGATGGAAGGAGACTAGACTTTGGGTGGTAAGCACACAGCAATATATAGAGATGACGTATTATACAACTGCACATATGAAACTTATATAATGTTATTAACTAGTGTTACCCCCAATAAATTTAATTTAAAAAAATCAAGAAAGAAATATTGAGGACCTAGAAGTAAAAATTGGCAGAACTGTCAAGGGTGAGGGGGAGGGATTCTAAGAAATTCTTCTCAGTTTCTGCTTTGGGTGAATGAAATGAAAGCGCCATTAACAAAGAAGAGGAGGAACAGATTTGGAGAAAAATGATGGGGTTCATTTGGGACAGTTAGCTGAGTGCCTACGAGGTATCTCAGAGAGCGCATGTCCCATATGAGTCTGATATGGATACGAGGGATGTCAAAGCCAGAGATAAAGAGTTAGAAGTTACATCAACAAAAAGGTGATTTAAAACCATGAGTGGATTTTTAAAAGGAGGATGTAGGTAGGGAAGAACAGATGGTGTGGGGCAATTCTTATTTAAAGTCAGCTAAATTACTAACTTTTTATAAAAAGTTAGTAATTTAGCAAAAGCAAAATTTAATTTTTTGAAAGACTAGTAAAACACAAGCTTTCTGAAATACTAATCAGAAAAATAGAAGGCATAAATAAATAGATAAGGGAGGAAATGGGGAAAATGCCTACTGATCCATTAAAGATTGAAAAGATGAATAGTATAATGAATGCCAATGAAGTTGCAAATCTGGATAAAATAGAAAAATTTTTTAGAAAATATGATTAAAGAAATAGAAAACACTAATAGTTCTACAGGTGTTAAATAGAACATTTAGTTTTAAGTATTTCATCAATGAAAACATCAGACCCAAATGAGTTTATGCTCAAGTTCTTATCCAACTTTCAAGGAACAGATTATTTTAATAATATATAAAATTTATCAGAAGAAAATGAGGGGAGTATTCCCCAGTTCATTTAAGGCCAGTATAATTTTGATATGAAATTATCAAAATTATCAAATTATCAGTAAAAAATTACATATCAGTCTCATATTTACTGTTAAGTGTAAATCTTCTAACAAAAAAGTAGGAACAGAATCTAGCAATATATAAAAAATGATTGTGACAAAGCTGGATTTAATGCAAGAATTCAAGGGTGATTTATTGTTAGCAACCCATTAATATAAATCCACCACATTACCAGATAAAAGGAGAGAGAATGCATATGATCATCTCAGATGAAGAAAAGATATTCAGTGTCATTAGTCATTAAGAAAATGCAAATCAAAACAAAATACCACTTCATAGCCATGCAGATGGCTATCATCAAAAAGATGAAAATAACAAGTTTTAGCAAGGATGTGGAGAAATTAGAACCCTCACACTTTGATGGTGGGAATGAAGAATGGTGCAGTCACTTTGGAAGATAGTTTGGTAGTTCCTCAAAAAGTTTAACGTACAGTTACCTTATGACCCAGCTATTCCACTGCTAGGTATATGCCCGTGGAAATGGAAAGCATATTTCCAAAAGAAACTTGCACAAGAATGTTTGCAGCAGTGTTATTTATAGTAGCCAAAAAGTACAGACAACACAAATATTCAAACAACTGATGAATGGATAAACAAAATGTGATATACCTACACAATGAAATATTATTTGACAGTGAAAAGTAATGAATGCCACAACCTAGGTGAAATATGGAAAATATGCTAAGTGAAAGAAGTCCGTCACAAAAGGCCACAGGTTATATGACTCCACTTGTATGAAATGTCCAGCATAGGAAAATCCATAGAGACAAAGTAAGTTAGTGGCTGCCAGTGACTTGGGGAGGAGAAAATGGGAAGTGACCAACAAGTGGGGAGTTTCTTTTTGAGGTGATGAAAACGTTCTGGAATTTCATAGTGCTGATAGATATAGATATATAGCTTTATAAATATACTAAAACCCACTGAATTGTAAAGATTAAAAGTGTGAAGTTTATGATATGTGAATTATATCTTACTAAAGCCATTATTAAAAATAGGAAGTCTGACAGTGCTCTAAGTATTATTGAAAATGTGGAACAGAAAAAACTGTTAGATACTGTGGTGAGAACATAAGATGTCAGCGGCGTTACACTGTGAAGTTGAACGTTTGATTTATGAACCATCAATTCAACTCCTTAGCGCATGCCTTAGAAACTCACAAATATGCACGAGAAGACATGTACGGGAATGTTCACAGCTGCATAGCTCATGGTGAAAAACACTTGAAAAGTTCAGATGCCCAGTAAAAGAAAAACGAACGATTTTGATCTGTTCACACAATCGAATATTCTAAAGCAGTAAAAGTGAAGGAAATACAATGTCAAATGAAACATAAATAAATCCTAGAGATAGTGGAGTTTGAGAAACAAAACATTTCAGGAAATTACATAGAGCATGATTATGTTTGTAGAAAGCTAAAAAAAATGGTAAACCTAAATCATTTGTTAGAGGTACTTATACATATGATAATGTTTTTCAAGCAAGGCAATATATAAAATTTAAGAGAGTGGTTTATTTAGGGAGGAGGCACCGGCGTCTAAATGCTGGATATTAAGTCATATGGTCATTTTAGAAGGGTCCTTTATCATGTTTTATAAACACACAAAATATTATGTGTCTTTTGTATGTGTTAATTATATAATTTAAACATTTACAAATAAAAGTTATTAGCAGTGGCACAAGCAACAGAGTACCCAGGCTTGGTGACATGTCTGGATGCAAATTGCTCCCCCACTAGAGAATCTGAGGTAAATAGTTATCTTCATGGGTTCAAAGTGGAAGAATGAGCAAGAAGGAGTAACTAGAAATGATTGCAAAAGATGGATTTTGATAGCTAACTTTTCTAAAGGCCTGACTCTCTCTATAGTTTTGTAAGCTTAGCTATAGTGAAGTAACTTCTCTGTTTCTACTTATTCATGCCTCAGACCGCAGCATTACTCAGCTAGTTCACCTCCAAGATCTCCGGCTCTCCTTCTGATCACTCTTGCTTGCCTTTTTTTCCCCCCCGTTCCCTCATGCTTACAGAACCTGGCCTTTGTCCTCATTCCAGTGCTCACTCACCACTCTCTGATCCCTTGCCATCTTGAACTTTGATCATTCCTACCTTGCCAAACCTCAGTTCCATTTCATCTTGATTGTCCACTTTATCTGCGAGTCATAAAATAATGCCAGGAAAATGAAAAAAAAAAATCTCCATGGTCACACCACCCAGGTTTAACTGCAAAGCTCATGCTGTTAACCACTGCACTTGACTGCTTACCATTTGGCAGTTGCTGGAATAGTCAACGTGACTTGAGTTAATGAAGAACGTGGTTGGAGTGGGTTTGAGGGTCTGGGTGATGAGAAATTCAGCTGCACAGCAACAAAACTAACCAAAGACCCTATGTTTGCAGATTGAATGCAGGAAAGGGCATATTTCATATAGGCATCATGCTTACTATTGTCACCTGTTTTGAATATTATTTTTCAGTGAATTGGTATGGTAATTCTATCTCACTATGGATGATCCTGGAAAACAAGATAAGCTCTAGGACATTTTTAATTTGGAAGAGCTAATGACTAAATCTCTAAAGAATGTCCTCTCAACACCTATTCCAAACTGCCAAATTACCCAATATGGGAAATAGAACTTTTGTTAATTATTGAGATTACTTCTTTATATTAAACTCCCTATAAATCTAACGTAGCAACTTCCTGGAATGCATTATTTCATTATTTTTTTTAATACAAATGAGCCAAAAAGTAGAAAATTTTCAAAAATAATTAGTAAAATATTAATATGATTTATGAGTATGCCAAATGAGAACATCTAATTCCTAAATTCAAACCTTATTTGAGATAATTTATTACTTGACCAATAATTTAGTTATACCATTTGACCAATTAATTTAGTTAATTTGACCATTGGAAAATGTCAACATTTTTTGGTATCTGAAGTCACATATTTGAAATGGATCTTCTATCTGTTTCTTAAAAGTACTATAACAAATGTGCCATTCATATGTAAATATATTAAGTATATTTAAAGTTATATATGTTAAAATTTGTTAAATGCAATAGTCATTTTCCTTTTATCAAATCATGCAACATTAGATTTTGGCGTAAAGCATAACAGTAACAAAAACAAAATTATTATACAAAGTAGAGATTCTTAAAAAAATTTATTGACCCCATTTACATTTGGTCTTTGATGATAAGGTTTTTCTTTTGCACATCAGAGAATAGTTGCTTCTTCCCTTGAGCAAACTAAAGTTTTTTTTTTTTCCTCCATCATTCTCTTCAAGTTTATATTTCTGCTCGAGTAATAAATGAGTTTCAGTGTTTGTGGCCTCTGCTTCAGTGCTTCTCTGAGGGTGAGCTTTTGAAATATGATTAGATCTTAATTCTTTAACTAGTTCCATAAGCTTGTTTCACAGTTTGCTTTCTTATTCAATGAGTGGGGTGGAAATTCATGTAAATCTTATGTGATCATTTATGGATGTCAGCCATGTAAATATATATGTTGCAATGGTGAGAAAATTAGTCCTTGTGAATTATAGTAAGAGCATAAAATCAACTGTCTCATGTTATTTTTTAGGTTGTCTGCCATTAAATACACATTATTTTAGTCCACAGTGTTGACCTCAGTTATTAATTCTGTGTGGACAGAGAATGTACCTAATACTGATACAGCATTTTCAGAAACAGGGCCAAATTCAGGAATATGGGTACTTTTTCTGAGACTGGATTTACAAGTATTTACTGAGTAGACAGATACTCAATAAATACTGCTATTGATAATGATACAACAGCCCTTTTCCTCAACTATCTCGTTTCTTCCTTTTTTAATAGAGGATGTAGCTTCTCTCTAGTGTTGTTAACAAAATAAACAGGCAGTGAAAAAAAAAAAGTTTGAGAGTTTCTAATTGTTAGATTCTGGTCCTGGGAAAAGCAACTATGTAAAATGACTCAATCATTTTTCCAGAAATGAATTAAAACTGAAGAGTCACTAAATAGGGAACAATGACATTTACAGATGTTTTGCTGTTTATACTAGTTTGCCATTTTCTCAAGTCAGCTTTGATTTTTTTTTGTGTATTTATTTATTTATTTATTTATTTTAATTTTCAAGGTTTTATTTCCATTCAAGTTGGAATTTATACATAATGGTAGAAAAGAACTAAAGAATTCTTTAAGGTACCCTTTCTTGTAATAATTGTATGAAACTGAGAACTTCTCCTTGACTCAAAGATTCAAAAGTCTTAGGATGCAACTTAAGGAACTTTATATCTTATTTATAGCTGTCTCCTGACCTGGCACGCAGAGCTAGGATCTGAGCCAAGTACCACCAAAGTCTCACCCTCACCCTTAATAGTGATATACCAGAAAAGGGCACAAATCTCGGGTCATAAATTTAGAAGTGCTTATTTTACTATAATCTCAATTTCTGTTTTGGGTCACCATTTGGCTGTGTGGCAAAAATTTTATACTGGTTTTCAGTCACCTCAGACCTCAGTCACTCTCCCCCTTCCCAAGGACAGCACGTAGGCCCAGGGGCTGTGCCGTGCCATGGTGTGGGATGAGGCATGGGGTCCTGTGTTCCTGGGTGCCACCCGTCCATGCAGGCATCCAGAGACATCTGTTGTCCCCGCTGATCTTTGGTAGTCGGTGGCTCCGGGTCACTTCTCTGTGATCCCTCCTTCCTGTGTGGGAACCTCTGAGAACTTACATCCTCTTTGCTGTGTCCACACTGTTCTCAGACATCAGGAAGTTTTACATTCTTCTTGCCCATGGTCAGGGAGAGGTGTGAGTGCACAGGGAACTAGCAGCCTTGCTGACCTGCTTACACACACACTCACATGCGCACACACACGTACACATGCACACACGCAGCCCTTTTCTCCTTTGGGTCCAGTGTATACACCGGTGTGGCTAAGAATGCTGGACCACACAGCGCCTCGCACCCTCTGGCGTGCGGCACAGGCTGCCCCGGCCATCCACTAGCCCTGCCCATGTGGCGTGTCCGTACTCCGTGCTTTCCCCATCCCGCAGGCCCAGCCCAGAGAATCAGGCCATAAACAGAGCCTATTCTCAGGAACAGACTCATAAGACAAGTATTTTCCCTTCACTTCAGACTGAGTCTCAATCATTTCTAGTCTGGAGCTGGGGAGAGAGTGGTGGGGAGCAGGCAGAGTAAAACGCACTTTGATTGACTTTTATGCCCCAATCCCATCAGCCCAGGTTATAATCAAAGGCCAAAAATTACCTGCTCTGTTTTCTGTGCACCTTGGCTGTGTTGTTCTTCCTGAGAGGCACGGAGGTTGGACACCAAGCTGCGGAGGGTTGAGAGGTTGACAAAGATACCAGGTTGGAAACTTCAGAAATCTTCTAATACATAAAAATATATTATTGCACATAAAAATCACTAAAACACCAACATCATTACTCTGGATGATAGATTACAGGAAATATTACATATATTATATACATGTGGTTTTCTATACTAAACATATACATAATTTTTAAAAACAGCTTTATTGTTACAAAATTTACAAACCATAAAATTCTTCTGTTTAAGAGAATGGTTAATGAGTTTTTAATAAATTTACAGAATTGTCTACCATCACCACACTCTGTATTTACTTTTATAATAAAGAATAGTGAATATTATTAAAATGGCCTCTGTGTACACAGTATAAGGTCATTGATGAGTTGAATGGAGGGAGCAGGGTCAAATTGAGGAAATAAGAATGGTTAGTCACCAAGCTTCTCGATAAATATGTCCTGAACTAACGAGTAAATGAAATGGAAGCAGGGGGTAGAGAGTCCTCTTCAAGAAATGTGGCTGCGAAGGAAGAAAAGATAGCTCGGTGCCTCAGATATACCATGCCCCTTCAAGATTCTGTCCACGTTATTCTCGTCACCCGGAATTTTCTTCTCTTTCTTTTTCAGTTCCTTGATTCCTATTCATGTCTAGCAGATAACCTTGAGCACGTTTTTTAACCTTCCCATCTCTGTTTTACTGTCCAGGATAATAATCTTGCCTATCTCAGAGTTTTTAAGAGAGTTAGATATGTCTAAGGCACTTAAAGAATATTTGTCAGTAGAGTAAGAGCAAAATAAATATTAGTAGTTTCGTTGTTGCCGTCATGATCATCATCGTCATTATCATCATCATCATTATCCTTTAATATTCATCTCCTTCAAAAGCCTCTAATGTGAAGTATCTCATAGTTTTTCCCTAATAACAACCTGTGCATAACTCTTTCATGACGCGTATGCTGTATATTAAGTATTTACCTATCTGTCTCCTCCCCAGCTATTTTAAATCTGTACCTCTGTAAATATACAGTGCCCAACACAGAGGAGGTGCTCAAAGTAAATGTTTGTGAAACCATCACAGGGATATACCAGGATTTCAGGGAGGGATGTGTGTGTGTGCGTGTGTGTGTGTGTGCATGTGTGCGTGTGCGTGCGCATGTGTATGTGCGTGTGTTTGAAAAACTAGCCTCTTTGTAATTACATGGAAAGGAGTCAATGTAAGAAAAAACAGTGGATATGAAAGGAAAGAAGACGAGAAAACTAATGGTGTTGGGCTTTTGATGGGAGGGTTCGCATTTTGGTGAAGGAACTTTAACCAGTTATCATGATGTATTTTCTGGAAGACTTTATGTGGAGTTGATATTATTTCTTCCTTAGATGTTTGATAGAATTCACTAGTGAAACCACTTGGGCTTGAATATAGGTGTGTGAGTGTGTGTGTGTGTGTGCGCGCGCGCGCGCACGCGCGTGCGCGTGTACACGCGTGTGTATAAATACAGAGGGATATAGGACTTTGAATTTTTTATTTCTTGAGTTGCTTTTGATAATTCATATCATGTAAAAGATTGATATATTTTGTCTAAATTGTCAAAAGAAATTTGGTAATGTGTTGTTGATAATATTTCCTTATTGCTCTATTAATGTCTGAAGGATTTGATAGCGATGCTCCTCTCTCATTCCTGATGTTCATAATATATGTCTTCTGTGTTGTTTCTCGGTTTTATTTATCTCTTCTCAAAGAACCAGCTTTTGGTTTCATTGATGTTCTCTATTGCTTTCCTGTTTTCTATTTTATTGATTTCTAATGTTTTGTTTATTGTTTTCTTCTGCTTACTTTTTTAAAAAAAATGCTATTTCAAGCTTCTTCAGGGGAGGCTTATGTCACTTATTTTAGATCTTCCATCTTTGCTAATAAGATAATTCAAGGCTAAAATTTTTCACTAAGCACTGACTTAGCTGCATTCCACAAATACTATGCTTCAATTTTCATTAACTTAAAAATATTTTCTAATTGCCTCTATGATTTCTTCTTTGACTCATGGGAATTAGGTGTTTATTTTTTATTTTTCAGATATTTTGAGATTATCAGATACCTTTTCATTATGGATCTCTAATTTAATTTTATTTTGTTCAGGGAATGTAGTATGCATGATTTCAATCCTTTAAAAGTTTATTGATATCTGTTATATGTCCCAGAATAGAGTTTCTCTTGATTAATGGTAAGGCTGGTTGACAGTGTTTTTCAGATCATCTGTTTCCTCATTAGTTTTCTATATACTTTTCTATCAGTTCCTGAGAGAGAAGGTTTGAAATCTCCTCTATTATAATTTGTGGATTTGCTTGTTTCTCTTTTCAGTTCTGTCCCTATTTGCCTCATTTATTCTGAAGCTCTTGAAGTTAGGTAATACACATTAGGATGGTTGTATCATTCTTACGCATTAAATTATTTACCATTATGAAATATCCTCTTTTTCTTCTGTTAAACTTCTTTGTTTTCAAATCTACTTTTATATTAGCATACTGTCATATTCACTCATGTTTTCTTCTATGGCACTGAATCTCTTGTCAATTCTATCCAGTGAAATTTTCCTTTTAGATAATAGATTACTATGCTCTAGGCTATTTATTTTTTATTTTTTATTTCTCTCATTATATTTATGTTTTTATTTAAATATTTGGGTTCACCATCTCTGTCATTTCTAGGTCTAATTCTATGGACTGGTTTTTCTCCTGCTTATGGCTCACACATTCCTGCTTTTTCTCATATCTAGTTATTTTTTATTGGATGCTGGACATTGTAAATTTTATGTTGTTGAATGCTGAATTTTCTTCATCTTTTTTGAAAAATACTGAACTTTGTTTAAGAAGCAGTTAAGTTACTTGTTTGATCCATTTGAGACTTATTCTCAAACTTTGTTAGAGCAAATTTAAGGTTGACTTTAAGGCTCATCTAACCCGTAACTAAAGTGTGACGTTCTGTGAGGACTCGTTCTGATTGGTCAGAACTCAGCTATCTCTCAGCTTTGTGTGAGCTTTGGAAAGTACTTATCTTAAAGCTCACCTGTCACTTTTTACTTCATCTTAATCCTATACATACACAGCTAAGTGTCAGCAACAGTCTCAAGGGAACCCGTGTAAACGCCCGGACTTCTGTGAGCTCCCACCTGTCTGGTGCCCTGCCCCCACAGTTCCAGCTGCCCCGCCGCACCCTCACCTTCCCAGCCTCTGGTCTTTGTCTCCTCGGTTCACAGTACCACGGTGCTGTGTTCAACTCCTTTTCTCTATGTTCGGGCCCAGAATGTACCTCCAGAAAGGACGGGGGCGTTGTAGGGCCTACTTCACTTTTTCCTTTCTCTTCATGGGGTGACAGCCCTGTGCTTCTTGTTTCCCAGCATCCTAATCCTAAAACAGTTTTTCTTATATTTTGTCTAGTTTTCTAGCTGTTTACTATAGCAGATTAAATGTGGTCCCAGTTACTCCATCATGGCTCAAGCGGAAATCATGAATTTTATTTGTGCTTCACAGATTTGTACCTATTTATTAGGAGATAAAATATAGAGATTTTCAAGTTTGAAAGTTCTGTAAATATTTCAAATCAAATTAAATATAAATATTTGTTGTGAATTCTCTGAATACTTGTGTTGTAGGGTAGTGACAGTTATGTATTAACATCTGGCACCAACTTGTGGTAACTATATATTTACAGTGTTTGAAGATGCTTCAAATAGATGCCTACAAAGCTTCTGAGTAGAAAATACTGCTAGAAAATAATAATTTGAACTTTATGCTACATTTCAAGAATCTTGGAAGCACTCTTTTTTTTAATCCTAAAAAAACAAATATTTTATTCAGAAACATATGCTATTACATTTTAAAGAAAATGATCTTTATTAGATCTGGGCTTGCCTTAAAAGTAAGTATTCTAGAGGAGTCTTCTAATTTTCTTCTTCCAAATCACCTTCCTGGAAATCATGAATGTCTGAATTTTCACTGTTAGTGAGGCACAATGCAAAGTGCCCTTTGAGAATATAGTAGCATTTTAAGGTGAATAACAGCCATTGACACCTTGGTGACAATTAGTTGGTTTGTTCTTTTCCAGTGGATTTTAAACCCAAGATTTTGATGGGCATTATATAGAGAGAGTGGATCAACCCAGTGGGCTCTTTCACAGGGAAGAGTGACCTGAGAAAGAGGCCCCAGGAGAGCAGAGGGGACTCAGTGCTTGGAGGAGGGCGCAGAGCAGACCCAAGAGTAAGCAGGAACAGTGAGAAAGAGCCAAAGATTAAAACAGCAGCAGCAGCAAAACAGCTCTGGTCACTTCAAAATTATGATTTTTATCTGTTCAGGCCATGCTGCAGACAATTGTTTGAAAATTGTTATTTTTCTACAATAACGATAGTTATGAAAATAAGACTTGGATTAAAATACCTAATCCTAACTTAGTTTTTTGTATGGAAATAAAATGTACCATCAGTGCCATCCTGAGAAGAAATGTATTCAAAAAAGTGTTTTGGGGACAGTTTGCATGATACATTAGCCATTAAGTTTCAGCCATGCAAAATCAGAGCCGTTTAGATTTATCTAAGAAGTTCATAAATTTGGGCAGCTTTGACTTAGGTTCAGATACATAGTAAAAACCTTGAAGGTTGATAAATTAATTTTATTTCTTCGATGACTCTCATTATTCTCCAGAGTACTGATTTTGCCCCATGTAGCTACTGTCAGTTCTAGAGGTTTTCATATCACCAGCTGGTCTCACTTTACGTTCAGTGTTGGTGACTTCAAGAACCATAGTTCTTCCTGGGGTCCTGGGACTCACAGTATATTCCTCAGTCCCTTCCCAGTTTCCCAGATGCCTGTTCATATCCTTCCCTCACACCTCAAATCTCCCAACAGTCTCTTCTGCCATCCTCATGCTGGATCTTTCCTTCTGCTCCACGGGGAAGATGGGAAGTTGCCACCATTGTGGCTGGGGATGATTTGCCCGCACTTTCCGTCAAAGGCCACCTCTTCCTCCCCGTGTGCTCTAGATCCCACCCCTCGCCTTCACGCAGGGACATGTGTCAGTAAATCTCTGGCATCGTCTGATTTCCCTTTCACGGCCAGCTCTTTCCCATAAGCCTACACTCATGCTCTGAGTTCTCTCATCTTAAAAAAGAAAACAACCAAACAAATCAGCCTTTTCTTCATCTACTTCACCTGAAAACTACAGCCTTTTTCTCTCTCTTTATAACAAAACTCTGAACAAATTGTTTGTATCTGCTCCAATTCCTCTCCTCACCCGTGAGCTCCCTCTAATCTGTCTTTCGTCCTCATCCACTCCACCAAAATTGTTTTTATCCCAATGACCGATGTCCCCCACGTGCTTAAGCTGTGTGATTATTCCTCGGTCCTCAAGTCACATGACCTCTCTGCAGCATTCGAAACAGTCAAATAATCCTTGGAACACTTTCTTTACTCAGCTTCAGGATTCCTTGATTTCTTATCTCTCCGGCCATTGTCTGCTTTCTTCCTCATCTCCAGCTTCTTCACATGTGCAGGCTCAGGGCTCAGGAACTTAGACTCCTCTTTTTATATACACATGTTGCCTTGTAGCATAGTTCTGTACACTATTTATATACTGATGTCTGTATTTATGCTTCTCCCTTAGACCAGTCCCCAGAACTCCAGACGCTAATACCTACATTCTCACTTCAGCACCAGATGTCCAATAGGCATCTCCAATCTCAATGTGTCCCAAACTGATCTTGATGATCTACCAAAACCTGCTCCACCATAGTGTTTCTGATGTAAGGTAGTGATGACAACCCCATTCTTCTTGTTGCTTGGGACAAAAATCTTGAAGTTATCCTTGATTCATTTCATCTTATCATATAGCATATCTAATTGGTTCTACTTTCAGATCTGCCAGAATCCAACCACTTCTCACCACCTCCTCTGTTACCATCCTGGGTTTTAGTGAGATTCTCAGATGGCTTCTCTACCCAACTCTTGCCCCAAACAAGAGCTAAGCAATCTGATGAGTATTTGTCAGCAATACTGACTACTCATCAGATTACTCATGTCGCTCTTATACGAAAACTCTTCAGTGACTCTTCATTTCACTCATCTTAAAAACCACATTCCCCACAGTTGCTTCCAACACCATGCAGAGTCTGACCCATTGAGCTCTGTTAGGCCTCGTCTTGTCCAAGGGGGACATTGCTCACTGATCCAGATACGCTGGCCACCGCCCTGTGCCTTGAGCACACCACGCATGCCTCTGCCTCTCTCTGCCTGGAGTTCACCATGGATCCCTTGTCTCCCACAGGTCCTTGCTTACATATCATCCTCTCAGCGAGTCCTTCCCTGACTTCCATATTTAAAATGTTATAAACTACCCCCTCCTTTTCATCACTTCTCATCGCTCTCCTGCTTTCTCCTCTCCATAGCCCTTATACCATCTAACATATTATTACTTTTATAAGTTGTTTTGTTTACTGTCTAGGATAGATGTTCCATAAAGGTAGGGAGAGACTTTGTCCTTTTTGTTCACTGTCCTCGTCCTGATTGCCTGGAATGGATGAATGAATTGGATGGTTAGCTGTGAAGGAACTTATTTGAGTTTGTGGGGTTCCGGGCTGGCTCGCATAGACTCATGAAGAGTAACTGCAGCTGAGACATAGGCTGTCCTGCCCTAAACAGCATCTCTGACTCCAACTTTTTTAGGGAAAAGCAACTTAATCTTTATGACATTATAATTTTTATATTTCCTAGTGAGTAAATATTTTTAAAATGATTAGAACAGTGCCTGGTACATTGTAAGAGCTCTGTAAGTGTTTATTAGATTAGCATCAAATGCTTTATCAAGCATATTGTGATTTCAAAAATATTGGCAGAATGTGAACCAAGACAAATAGAACCTCAAGAGGTTCAGAGTGGCCTTAATTCTGTAATGGAGAATGGCTTCGTTAATTACAGAGCTGGAATGTGGTCTGATGGCTTACCAGAAAGAATAACAATGGTCGTATACCTTCTCTATTCTCAAAACACAACACTGCCCAGTGTACCCAATGCGATTATAGATACAGAGAGATTTATGAAATGAACTCTAAGGAATTGCTTTTGAACTTAAAACACATGGCTGTTGTGTTAGCTCAGGTTCTGTGACAAAGCATCATAAACAGGTGGCTTATCAAGAACCGAAATGTGTTTCTGACGGTCTAGAGGCCGGAAGTCTGAGGTCAGGTGCCGGACGGTCAGTCCCGGCAGGAGCCCTCTTCCCGTTGCAAGCCGAGTCTCCTTGTCTCTCCCTCATGTGGCAGAAAGGTCTCCGGCCTCTCCTGCCACGGGCACTAATCCCATTCACACAGGCTTCATTCACCTAGTGACCCAGCCGGCTCTACGTACCACACATGGGGGTTAGGGTTTCAACGTATGATTTGTTCCCTGGCCACCCCTGCTCCCACATCTGACTTACTCTCTGGAGAGATGGAATGAGAGGACCCAGGTATGGCTGAGGACAAAAATGAAAACGGGATTGTGCAAGAGTCAGCATCCTGAACACCTGTGTGCCCCTCTGAAAGCCTTGGCAGCCAGATCTGTGCTGCCAACAGTAACGTGGGGGCCGCAGCTCTGGGCAAGACAGTCCACATACTGGTCAAATACTGACATGGGACAGTCTAGGCACCTCTGTGACACCTTGTGATAATGGCCATCTGTCACTAAACCTGTGCATTGTTGAGGGCCTCACTTTAAGTAAAAAAGAAAACCAGAGGGTACCAGACAATTGAGGAAATCATCTAAAGTAAAAAACAGAGATCAAACCAGGCTGGCAAAACAAATAAATAAAAGGAACCCAGAGAAAACACAGATACTCATCAGATCAGACAAAAAAAACTAATATGTGTGTATGTGTAGATACAAACATAGATGTTTAAAGGTATATATGAAATTAATAACCTCAGGAGAAAAAGAGACTCTGTTGAGAGGCATCATGTGATATGCTCTATCGGGTGAAGCCCCCACACTCTGCTGTTCAGGGTTGAGTCCTGGCTCCAGCACTTCCCAGCTGTGTGATGCTGGGCAAGTTACTTAACCTCTCTGTGCCTCAAGTTTCTCATCTGTCAAAAAGGGGGGCGGTGATGCTGTTCAGAGCATCAACAACAACAACAAACTCTGGAAATTACAAATAGTATGGCAGAATTTTTTAAATAGCCCATAGAAAGTTTAAAATTAAAAGTTGAGAAATCTCTATAAAAGATAAAAAAGACAAATAAATTGAAAATAGAAATGATAAGGAAATAGAAAGAATGAGAAAAAGCCTGAGAGGTCCAGCAGTCAGAGCGTCAGAGAGACACAGAAACGAGGGAGAGATACAGAGAGAAGAGAGGGTATCACAAGAGTAGTGGCCAAAACCTCTGGAGGTGAAGGACATGAGCTCAGGTTGAAAGGGCCCACTTAATGCCTGCACAGTGGGGACAAAAAAGGCCCAGTCCAGGGCATGTCACTGTGACACTTACAAACACTGAGGATGAAGGGAAGATCCCAAAAGCTTTGAGAGCACAGGAAAGCAGGATTGGGACTCCAGTGGCAAAGGACATATCAAGTTCTAAGTAATGCAGACGTATTCTGGCAAGGCCACCCTTCCTCCAGGACATACAGAATGTTTCATTCAGATATGTTGTCACTTCAAAAAATAGTTCTTGTGTGTTTGGCAGAATGGGGGCTCAGCTCCGCTCAATGAATCCAAGATTCTCCTGTCTGCCTCTGCCTGGGAGAATGTATTTATTTTTTCTCTTTAAACTAAGGGAATGAGTATTACGTTTTCTCCTCCTCCAAGTCCCGCTCTCCCTCTTTCTTTTTCTGTTTTCTTCTCCTTTCTTTCCTCTCCCTTTACCTCCCGAGCCTTCACACTCTTGCTGTGTCTGTTTCTGTCTCTCCTCCTCTTTTTCTCTCTCTCTCTCCACAGAAGTCTGTGTTTGTCTAATAATTGGCAGGAGAGGTCTTTTTTTTTTTCTTTTTCTCTTTGCTTTTTAAGTGATGAATAGTTGGCATTAGATCAAAGACGAGCCCTGTGGTTTTCTGGCTTCTCCAGAAGGGCGGAGCAGCTGGCATCCGTCCCAGCTGCCTGGTGATAGGCATGTGGAAGAGATACCACGCTCACAGGTCACTGTGTGTGTTCACGTATGTGTGTTTTTCAGGCCAACAGCAGGCTGAAGCAGATTGAGAAGGAATATACCCAGAAGCTTGCCAAATCTTCTCAGGTAAGAACACCCAAAGAAAAAAAAGCAAAACCAAAACAAACAACAAAGAAACCTACTCATAGAAGCATTTGTACTTGAGAATTAAACTTAATTCTCTTCATTGTCTCCTGGATTAGTATCATATTTTTTGATGGAAATATGGATAAATAATATATGCTTTTAATATTTCTTTAAAATTTTTTAAATTCATCATATTGAACCATTCGAACACACACACACACAAATCAAATGTTGCAAAACTAGCCTGTGCACTCGAACAAGCCCAGGCTGCCATGTATTTCACAAGGGCGGGGGATGCACACCTACGTTTGTGACAGCAGCTCGATACCATCTGTGCTTTTTTGCAATATTCCACTTTGCTAACTAAGTCTGAAGACTGCTTAACAACAAAACTCAAAATGACAAATATTGTGTGTTAAATTAGCTCAGCCGTTGACTCCTCTTGGGAAAAAGAAGAATTATAAGTGCCTGTACCCATATCTTGCTGTACGTCGTTACTAGTGTAGGTTTAACACAAAAATGACCAATAATTGGGTGCTTGTCTCTACTTGAACTGATGCTCAGAGTGCTTTTCCTGCACTCTAAGTTGTTATGATGATCCTATAGTATCATCTGGGGAATCTCAAACATTCCTTAGTTGTATGAGTAATTCGAAATACTCATTTTCATTTTTACAGATGGATAGATTAAGCCATTTAATTTTGTGGGCATCATAACTAATGACTTCAAAAATGAGCTTTTCTTAATATTTTTGCATGGTATGCAGTGATTTGGGGTGCTACACTGAAATTTATGTACCATTTCATGAGTTACCTCACAGAGGTAAGAACAGCAACACAACAAAATGATAATAAAATCAAGAATTTTATGAGGCACTACCATACTGACTCATTCAGTCTTCATTCATAATAACTCTGGGGTTAGGAACTATTATTGGCTCCATTTTTCCAGTTGAGGAAACTAAGACTCAGAAAAATGAGGTCACACAAGTTAGCAAATGACTAAGCCAGGACCCAACCTGGCTGTGACTTTGAAATGAAAGCTCTTAACCCTGACATTCCAAGCCTGGCCCAGTCCCTCACACTTTAATATGCCAAAACTTCTGTGATAATAATCATGGAATTTCTTAGATGATACAATTATTTCTAAAATGTGCTTATGTTATATAATTCACATCCCATTAGAGAAGCAAAATGTGTTTATTTGAAAGATGGTCACCTTGACTGTCATTATTTTAGACCTTCCTTGAGGAAGAAACATGGGAATATCCTTTTTTATTCACTGGGAAAGATTCTTATAACCAAGAGAAATCTGATTTCTCCAGAAGTTAAAGTTTAAAGTAAAACATGAAAACTCCACAGCTGACATACCCTTACACCCTGCTTATTCTGCTTTACGTGAAGTGGGGCGGCAGACCGAAAGTGAGATGTTAAGATAGACAACAATGCTTAAATAATGAGTGTAAACATGAGTATTTATGTTTATCTAAAGGAATGTATGAGGAAGCCTGATTAGTTCATATTTAAGCAAATTAAATATAAATTAGTGCAGAAGAAAGCCTAAGCTTTGGAGTTTAGCAGACCTGAATTTGAATACCAACCCTACCACTTACATGTCCTTGAGCGAGTTACCTGCCCTCTCTGGAATTTAGTTTCCTCATTTGTAAAATGGAGTGAGACTTAGGGTAGTCACAGGATAGTTTTAAGTGTTAGGCAACAGAGTGCCAAAAAAGTGCTTAGCCTAGTACCTAGTAAAGTATTTAATAACTGTTAGTACTTAAATAGTAGTATTAAAATTGCAATAGAGGAAGGAAAGGAGGAAGTGAAGAATAAAGAAAGATATGGAATGAGCAAGAAATTCTTTTACTTTTATTTCTTGTTGGGTGTTTAAAAATTGATAAAAATCTCCCTCCAAAATTTGGCGAGGCATAGGGTTGCTAAATATTTTTACAAGTAGGGACATGAAGAGGAAGAGGAGGAGAAAGAAGAAAAACCAATTAATAACAACTATCACATACTATTACTATCATTTCATAAATGAAAGAACAGTGCAATGGCAGAAAAGGAAAAAAAAACTTAGAAAGGATAAAACATAGTTTATTCTTCTCATAAAAGGTAGGATGACAACCTTACATTGATAATATTTTGTTTGCCTACCTCTAAATATGAGAAATACCAGCTGACAATCCAGTCAGTTCAGAAAAACAAATTATTTAAAAAATGAACATTATAAAACAGAACCATAGATTGATTTTTCCATTTTCCAGTTATAGTTTGCTGGAATCTCTAACTCAGAACGCCAGAAGCAAAGTTGCTTAACTGTTTATTAGGTTTTTAAAATTCTCTCTCTCAAAAAAATTAGTAAGATGAATGCATTAGTAATGAATGCATTGGTGCCCAGGAGACCATCAGCTTAAATCTGGAAAATATTTTAAATATTTTTCTCCCTTAAAGGAAGTTACTTGATCTTTAAGATGTTATCAAGTTGTTAGGACCTAATAGACCATGGACACCAAACCCTGCTGTACCCAGGACCGTGCCCCTTCTGGGATTCTCAGCGTTCGCCAGGATGGCGTCATCTCTCTGGGCGCACTCCCAAATATTATTCTATCAGAATCACATATTTATTCTTCTAAGGTTAATATTATATACCAACCTTGCCTTTTCAGTTTGAATGCTCTTTTCCCCACTCAACTGACTCACTTGGTAGCCATTTGTCAAAGAGATATTGCAGACTGCAGGGTTGTAGGCAGTTGTGGAGAAGACCAATGCTGGAATGCCAGCAGGGCCCACCCCCTGCCAGGGGACCAGCCTCCCCATCGCCCCACGCTGGCTCCCACGTGCAGATGCAGATTAGTGTCTGGGCGTGTTCACGTGCCCCCCACACCCTCATCTTCATGTCACTCTCCAGGGGGGCCCCCCAGAGTGCCCAAGGTGCCGAGAAGCCACTCTCACACTTATGTGGCAGTGTTCGCAAACCTTCCCAAGTACTCCTTGTCTTGTCCATTGTAGTTTACAGAAGAGCTTTTTAAAAATCTCATAGTCTGTGCTATGATCTGGAAAATCAGTAGAGTGGGTGAAAGGTGAAATCTCATCCTCTGTTTAGAATCTTCTTATTTTTAAGACCTGATAAGACCACTGACATTTATGCCAAGTATTAATTGCTTAACAATAATTAGTACCTGTCGTAGTTTTCATGGGTTAGGTCGCTTACAGCATCAGCCCAAGATAGCTCTCCTTTTGCTTCCCAAAATATTGATTTCTTAATATTCATGTGGAAATGTTCTAATCCACTTTTTTCTCTGAAGCTAATACAGGATACACATTTTGTTGAATTTTGTTTTGTGGTTTTTAATTATGATTTAATGAAAACTAGTGGGGTTTGATTATGATTATATAGATTAGTTCTCATTTTTCTTAGAGACTTTTTACATTATCATTCTGAGAAAAGGCAATATTATCTCAATATCGTATTTTTAAATTTTTCGAATTTACTATGATTATAGTCCCACTACTTAAACATTTATTGAGTTCCAGTAACATGCCCCTGAGCTAAGGTGAAAATAGTCTGTTGTCTTATACTCTGCGTCTACAACCAGCTGGGTTTTGTTCCTTACCTAAAGCATCTTCATCTAGTTAGTACGATTATTTCTCAGCCTTAAAGTAAATCTCAAATCTGTTTTGAAAATTATCTGTATTTTAGCCACATCTGTTATTTCCATCTTATCTGTCATCTCTCAGCCAGTTTATCTATTTATCCACTCAAGGTGTTTCACCTTAGTGTTTTGACGCTCTTCCTATATCATCTTCATAAGTTTTTAAAATAACTTTTCAAAGATAATGTCATTATTCCCCCCAAAAGAATCTCATTATTCCCCCAAAGAATGTAAGGTTTCATTTTCCACAGAAAAGCAAGCATGCTGTCCTCAGAACATCCTGGACTTTGCTTGTAGTTCCTTCCAAAACCTGCATTAATTTTTTTTTTTGATGTACTCTTTTGATGTCATAAATCTGAAAATGAGAGAGCCCTGTTTCATAACCTTGTGGTCATTTGAAGAACCTCAGTATTTTTATCAGTCAATTATAAAGGTAATCCAAATCTTACTCTTTTTTAAAGAAACAAAATTACTTTGTACTTTAAAAATGTATTGCGTGATTGTGATGGTATATTGTGAATCTAGACATGTGATAAAATTGCATAGAACTAATACACATGTGCACACACATGCACACACATACACGCACACATACGCACACATACATACAATGAACACATTATAGAATTAAACTCACCACTTCTCCAAACTTGTGGTTCACTCAACTTGAAACACTGCAATAGTCATTGAAAGAGTAAGTTATTTTTACTATCTGGCCCCACGTTCTTATAAAATACCAGTCTTAAGTTTCATGTCGGGCCAAGGAAATCTGGCTCCTCCTTATCTCTGGCTCCTCCAGCTCCGTGACTGTGAGCGAGCTGACTATTCTGTCCCCCGGTTTTTGACATTTACTATAAGAATTTAACCTTCCCTGTTTCATTAGAAGTGCGATGAGAATTAATGGAATTTATGCCGGAATGGAAACATTTCATCAAAATTCAAAAAACAGATGAAAACATCTTCATTCTCAGTAAACAAATTTCTCTACTGGTAGCAGAAGGTTCAAGTTTGCGTTCAAAAATATTAACTCACTCCTATTATATTTTGTTGTTTATTTCTCAGTTGTCTTAATAGTTAATTACTTACAAATTCTAAATGCTAAACTTTGCTAGGGAGTTCGCTCAGTTCTAAAAGCATGAATACTCCATACTTAATTGTAAATATGTTATTATTTATGTCAAGTCCTAATATTTTATAGGACTTGGCTTCTGAGAGACTCCAGAACATTTTTATTTATTGCCTTGTAATGTTGCGATCTAGTTTTGTCATCAAATAGTAATTGGAAAAACTGAGCTTCGAGGAAGATAAATAACTTGTCCACTGTTTCTCACCAACTATCCCTGCCTGTAGAACCAATAGAATTATGTTCCAACCCAAGAGTCAGGGTCTTTAATTAGAAGAAACAACATTTTCCTGCTTTTAAAAAGTCATCACTATTAAATTTGAAAGGAAGTAGATACAGGCAAATCAAAGGAAGAATAGCAACGCCAGGGATCCCATTGATGCAAAGGTCCGTCCTCACGTGATCACTTGGAGAACCTGGGAGGGAACCGCGTCGTGAGGAGAACCAGTTCTCAAATACAGAGAATACTATAGGAGGCTCTGAAATGACACTGTGTGGCCCCACACAGACTTTTATGGATATCTCACTTAGGAAGAAAGCAACCTATTTGGAACTATGTCATAATAAACCTCTCTCCAAAGCTTATCAAAAGAGAAACGATGTGGGCTAGTTAGAGGAACCAGTTAGTGCAGTGTTTGATCTGACTGCACGGTTCAAAGCCTGGCTTTCTCCTTGGCTGGAAGTCATCTTCAGCAATGTGAAATATGTGACCTCTTTTTATGTCTCTGTTTCTCCATGAATAAAAGTGGGCCGTATTAATGCTGGTCCCCAGTAGTAGATGGCATAGGAGCTTAAAGTGTTTAGCACAAAACACAAACATTAGTGAATACTCAAAAATGACTGTGTATAATTAAATAACTATGAAGAAAGAATTCTGTTCCTTATTTTCTTTGGTTATGCTAGTTCAAAGTATGAATGGCAAAAATAGCTTTTTCATTCTCATAAGTATATTTTTCGGTAAAATAAATCTGACGCATTTCATATTTTTGCAATCACAGATGTTCTGTTTTCTGATGAGTAAATATTGTGGAATGTTGGAGTGGAAACGTCTTCCAAATATATTTGGTTCGGCAGTTGTTCACCGTTCACAGTTCTATTATAGTCTTTTATTCTGTGGAATTTCATACGTTATAGTGTGTGATACGTTAATTGAAAATATTTAGTGGGCGGAATAGAGTTTGGCCAAATCCATTCTTTCGTGAAGCATAAATACATATAAAATAGATGCCTCTCGCTGAAGAATGTGAAGTTATAGCATGCTGTTTTCATTTTAGATCATAGCCGAACTTCAGACAACCATTTCCTCTCTGAAAGAGGAGAACAGCCGGCAGCAGCTTGCTGCAGAAAGGCGGCTGCAGGATGTTAGACAGAAGTTTGAAGATGAGAAGAAGCAGCTGATTAGAGATAATGACCGAGCAATCAAGGTAATCTGAAGACTTCAGTAACCAGTGGTACCAGCTGCTTTAATGTAATTAAAAGGAGGGCAGAAATCCCAGCAGTGGGCAGATGAATGCAGGTATCTGGCTTGTTCACACAGCCCGCAGTAATTCCATTCACTGGACGCCACCTTTGATGTATCCAGTGACTCAGGCCGACTTCCCTCTAAGAGATCACATGCCAGCATAAAAAGTCACTTTGGCAAGCCCAGTCCATTCACATCGAACAAATATTTGAAAAATACCGTGTCCTCTCTCTTGAGAACCACTTTGGAACTGTCTCTTGAAATTAGAAATGACTGTTTTAGCCCAGGACTGCTGGCTAATAAATTCAGAAGTCAGCTTCCAATTTACATTCTATTCTTTGCCCACATCCTTTCATTATGCATTCGCATAATGAGAAATAACCTGTTTGAGGTTTGGAATGCCAACCATTTGATGTGCTTTGACATCCTAGGGGGTGGATGAATTGCTGCTGAGAACCTAGCTTGTTTCCAAATGGCTTCAGAGGATCACACCTTTAATAGCAACAGAAAATTCCCTGAGCCCCTGAGTCTTTAGGTGATAGGAAGTTAGATCTCAAAGTGGTTTTTTCTTGGCTTTATAGCAGTAACTATTATTGTAAGTGTCTGCATCATGCATGCTGTGTTTAATCTGTGAGGATAAGCATCTGGAAACCTTTATAAATAAGATTTAAAAGAGAACAAAAATTTTTTTAAAGAATTCCCAGCAAAAGATTATTTTTCAGTGATTGCACTTTGTTCTAATAATGCTCAAAGCATTTAGAGCAATCATACAAAGCAAAGAAAAATAAAAGAAACATTTGGGTTTTGTCATTGCCCCTTTCGGCCTAACCCCTCTGTCTTTCTTTTCTATAGCCTATTATAGGCAATCTGAATAATTTAGGAGAAAGTTAGTGTTAAAGTAACTTGCTTTTTATATATACGCTATAAGCCTGGACAACACAATAGAATAAAAAGCCTTGAGATACAGAAGAAACCTTGGAGGCCATTAGATTCAGCCTCCTCACTTCGAAGGACAGGACTCATTTTATTTGGTTATTAATGACATTTTCCGTATAGATTTTCATCTTTGATCCCCTCCCCCCACATGTGATATAAGGCAAAGACGTTTCCTTTTTATATCCTGGTAATTTAAAGAAATCTTTGAAGCTCTTTCCATTTATAAATGCACAGGAAGTCTCAGTGAACTGAACTGTAGAACTGTTTCGCTTTGTATGAACTGAGTTGAATACTCTGTTTAAATTATTTTAGTTATATAAAACTTTCATTTAAGTGAATTTCTTTTCCAGTGGTAGGTAATTTCCAAGTTTTAAATAAATAATTGAATTTCTCTATAAGAGAACGGGAAGACATAAATGTCCCTTATGACAACATAGTTTCTAGAATTGTTTCATATAGATTTTTTAAAAACTTGAAGGAAATATAATTAGTATAATTGCCTACTTTTAATTATTCGGTTTTCCAGTTTTAAGCCATTTGCCTGTTGAAAGGGAAAAACATTCTGATCCTAATTTCCACCAAGTGTCAAATGGTTAAGACTGAATTTAAAAGATGGCAGTATGTGTGTGTTCATGCGTGTACAAAAAAGTAAATACCCTCGAAAACATAGGTACCATAGGTACCTGCAAATAATTAAAACTGCAATGTAGAGAAGATATAATTTAGTTTTGCTTCCCCCAGATTTTGTATAAAGTGAATGCAAGTTTTTGATTTTTACTAACCTGCATCTGATCATTCATTAGCATTCTTTGCCTTTTTTTTTCCGGCTATGTCACAAAAAAATAATAGGAATAATAGCTGATGTTTATTCAGCACGTACTTTGTACCAGACTCTCTGCCAAATATTTTCATTCATCTCATGTTTTATTGTCTCACTTAAGCCTTAACAGTAATCTTTATGAGGATCTATCATCCCCATCTTACAGACAGGAAAAGCGAGGCTCTGAGGTTAAATAACCAGCCCAAGGTCACACTGCTAAACGCCTGGCAGAGCCAGCCTCAAATCACAGTCTTTCTGATTAGAAAGCCACAGCTGTTAACTGTTACACCATACCTCAGTCTGTACTCTACGTTCTGTCTGTGAAGGTGAGTCAGTGGCCAGGTACACCAATGAACCTGCATATCAGTCCTCACTCTAATTTTCTGTCGGCCTGAATGATGATAGCACTTTTGCAACAGCTGTTTGATCTGGACCTTCTAATTTTATTTCTGTGTTTTGTACATATAGATAGATACATAGATAGATATACTCAGAGAAACAGTTGCTGTGAGTCTTGTCTTTGGTTTTCTGAAACCAAATACACTTGTCTGCATATATATTAAAATAAGATCAGATTTACCTAATATTTTGGAACATTAAACATTACTGTATTTAAGTATTAGTATTAAATTGTTCTATAAAAGCATGCTAATAGTGCAGGGTCTTTCCCGCCACCCTCTGGGTTGATAGGGTGCTGAGCTGTCAGGCTGGTGATGGAGAATAGCATTGGAGAGTGAATCTAGTCCTCACTCTGCCAGAGCTTACAGTGGCTCTGTGGGTGAATGCGCCTTTCATTAAAGTAATTCTGTAGAGAAAGATGGAGGTGTAAAGAAGTCTACTAAATCCACTCACTTGAAAGGCCACCTGTCAGGTGTAGGAGCACATGACGAAACATTTCTGGAGGATCATTTGACTATACCTGTTGTTATTACTAAATTGCCTGAGACACATGCCTAGCCTTTGACCTGTTTCCAGAGTTTGCCCTCAGGTGACAAAGAGTAGCACTAAACTTTGGCTGGCCAAAAAGATGCTCATTCTAGCATCCATGCATTTACCAATAACTGTTTATTGAGCTCCTATTACGTGCTTGCCTGCCACCACGCCAGCATTTTCTGTCTCCTTTCTGTACTTTTTCACCGTAGCACAAAAGCCGAAAACTATACAAGAGTGAAAATGATGTTGGGGAAGGATACATTTAAGGACATTGAAAATGTTCACTAGATAGTTTTTAATGAAAATGCAATTTATAAAACATTACATTCATATGAGATCACTTTTGCAAATAAAAGAACACTTAAAGAGAAAAATGACAGGAACCGTATCAAACTTTTACTGGTGGATATCTTTGGTGGAATTTGTGATAATTTTAAGTTATAACATAAGTTTTACAATAAGGAACAATAGAAATTGGTAAAAAAAAAAAAAAAGGACTTTTTTAACATTTTTTTCTGCATTCTTACAGGTAGGTCTTTTATGCTGTAATATACCCTATCTTAAAAAGATGGCATGAAAAAAAAAAACCTTTATCACTTGTTTACTGCTTTAGCTCATTTCTTAACTTCAGAGTCAAGCTTCTAAAAAGAGCTATCTCTGCTGCATACCCAACCACCCCAAAACTTGGTGGTTTAGAGCAACAGCGATGTTACATGTGCATAACTCTTTGGCTCAAAAATTCGGGCAGGGATGGGTGGGTTGGTTCTTCTGCTCCATGCCCAGCATTGGCTGGAGCCCTGCGTGGGGTCACACTCAGCAGGAAACGTGGCTGGGGCTGCAACATCTGAGTGGTTCCAGGCCCTCTCCAGGTGGCTGTGCTGTCTCTCTGGGTGGCCCTGCTGTCTGGGTCATCCGACTTTTTCCGCAGAAGTGGTATCCGAGAGGGGAGTGTTCAGAGGTGAAGGCAGACCCACACTTCCCGTAAGGCTGCCACAGGAACAGTCACAGTGGCGCTTCGCCATGTTCTGTTGGTCAGGACAGGTCCCAGGGCCAGCCCAGAATCCAGGGGAGGGAAATCGCCACCACCTCTCAATGGGAAGAATGACAGAGCCCATCTTAAATCCACCTCAGCTGCTTATGCTAAGCGTCCAGTTGTCACCTCCCAGCCATTCCTCACCTGCACGTGATAGTGAAAGAAGAAAACGCCTGTGTCTGTATCCCTGTCACCTGGGATCAACGCCATTAGTTAACTCTGTGGCATGTTTGCAAACATCTTTTTTTTTTTTTTTTTAAGAATGTCTCCCCTCTTGTTTTTGTAAAAATGAATATTGGCATATGCTCATAAATAACTTAAAATGCAGGGAAGAAAAAGGTAAAAATATTTAATGTCATTCCAAATCCCATCACCCATCGCATTAAGGCAGACGTTTCAGATATCTTACTGTGAGGGAAAAAGAAAGCCAGATAGACTTATAAAATGGGATTAATAATCTAGATTCTATATTTTTACTTAGTTTAGAAAAATAACATAAGTTAATTTTATTTAAATTCAACAAATAAAAGAAACTAGAATAAAACAGAAGGAATTGTTGAACTTTTGGATGGAATTTGGTTTTTGGCTGAAAAATGAGTGCATTAATATGCTAGTACTTCCGCCCCTCACTGCTCGTTACCGCCTTCCGCCTGGGGTAATAGTATTATTTTTACACCATCCAGGTTTATGATGTTCATAATTTGTCTTTGACCATAACCTTTATACTCATTCCATCTGTAATGGGTGTGGTACTTACCACCAGACCTGTTACTATAGCAACTTCATCCCCATAGTTTTTACTTGGATTTGGTTCTTAATTGGTTGGATTTCATGGTCAAATAGTTTCTTCAAGACTCATGGTACTGAGTTTTCTCATGTCTAAGAACATCGTCTTAGACATGTTAGAATAGGCACAGTATTCTTGTTCATGTTTTTTCTCCTGAAAACTATAAACGTTGCTCATCTAGCATTTGACATTGCTGTGGGGAAGGGAAGAAGGTTGGCAAGACCCCATGTAAATTATGTACTTTTTGAGCGATTCCTGGAGAAGTTTTTCTTTATCAGGAAAGTTTAATAGATGAACCAAGATAAATTCTGTTATTAACCAGGACACCTCTAAATGTCAAACCCGAATATCAGCTGTTTCTGAAGCATCCGGATTCTCTCCTCTCTGTAAGCCAGACGTGCTTGTAGCCTCTCTGCATTCTCTCTGACCTGAGGGGGAAGGAGGGTGAGCTGGAGCAGAGGCGTGTAAACAGGCACTCTGGCCAGCTGTTGTCCCTTGGTTCCAGGGTTCATGCACCTGAATGCAAGATGGCACCTTCTGTCCCTGTGGGATTTGGACTGTCCCAGTTTGGTGCGTGTCCCTGACATCCTGCACCCTCATATCTGTGTCTACTTCTCCCAGTCAGAAGAGGGAAAAGATGATTCTACTCGGTGTTTTTCTCCAAATTTGGTGATATTAATACGAATTCTCAGGATTTTGTTAACTCATAACAAAATAATGATTTGGGGGGCATTGGTAGATTTTGAAGTTGAGTCACTGTGCAGTTAGTTCTGTGGTGTGCTCTAGAATCGTGTTTCTTTCCTTGACCTCAGGCTTTTGAGGGTTTTTCGTATTATGTCGACCTTACTAGCCTATATCAGTGCTGTTGGTGCATTTTTTCCAGTTGTTATTGTTATTCACTCACTTCATTTGGTGTTGGAGAATGAAATTCCGTCTACTCTGATCTTAGAAGCCTGCTTGACTCCTTTATAACATTTGACAAGGAACCTGTGTTAGTCAGCTATTGCCATAATAATGCTACATGAGAAATAGTCCCCCGAACTTTGTAACTTATAATAACACTGAGGTGTCTCGGGTGCAGACTGTGGATGGGCAAGGTTTGACTCCAGCCTTTAGATTGGGTTCAGGCCGGTTCTACATGTCTCCACAACCTCCTTATACTCAGAGCAGTCTGGGCATCTTCCTCATGGTGGAGGATGTCAGTGCAAAAGGATGAGCAGGAGAAAAGTCTCGTCTTCTTTCACAACAGTGGACAGGGAGATGATAGGCCCACGCTCGGAAGGGACCGTGGGCGCCTAGGAACAATGATTTAATCTGCCACGTAGTCTCTGAAAACCCCCTTAGCTCCATGCCAGCACTCCTGTGGTTCATCAGCCCTTCTGAACCCTCTTTGCTGTTCCTGTGTCCTCTCTCCTCTCCCTCCTTTGAGCACTCAGTATTGGTGTGACTCAAGACCTCTTCTGTTTCTCTGTGTGCACTGTCCTGAGACAGTCTCATCCCTTCCCTGTAAGCATCCATGCACATGAACTTTGAATTTTCACCTCCACCCAGATGTTTTTCTCTGAGCTCTCAATCCATATTTCTAACTACTGTTACACATTTTCACTTGGATAGCCCATAATCTGCTCAAATTGGACATATTATGAACTGAATTTATCTTCCCCTCACCCTTCTCTTGCCCCCAACCTATTCTTTTTGTATTGATTATCTGAACTAAAGTACCACCATCACCCAACCCACCCAGTCACTCAATCAGATTCTGAAATACTCCTTGAATGAATTCTTTCCCTCCCTTACCTCTTTGAGGTCAATTCTTAGAAATAAAGCCTAAATATCTCCAAATTCTTACCTTATTCTCCAATCACTAGTTTCTGCCTTCTTGGTCAGACCTTCGGCATCATCGACCTTGCCCATTACGATCCCTCCTACGTAGAATCACGGCCAGTACCTGAGCACTCTTAAATCTATGCCTCATGCTGTCGCTAAAGTGACCTTTCTTAAAATACAGCGCATGTGGTTCACTACTTAAAATCCATCAGTGGCTTTCCACTGCCTACAAATAAAGTCATGCTTGTCAGCAGGGCATAAGAAACACTTCATGATCTAAACCAGCGGTTACTGAGGTGTTGTCCTCAGACTCCTGTGAGTCTCAGACCGAATTTCAGGGGTCAGAACTATTTTTATAATGCTGCGATGTCACTTGCCTTTTTCACTGTGTTCACGTTTGCACTGGTGGTATAAAAGCAATGGTGGGTAAAACCACTGATATCTCAGCAAATAACGAGGCAATGATGTTAAACTCTACTCGTAGTTACTGCTTTCGTCACCACCACATAGCTGTGCTTTAAGAAAAGGAAGCAATAAAGTATATTAATGCTCTCAAATCTCAACCCTTGAGAACAGATCTTTTTAATATGACGGGGAAGTACACAGAAAGCACTTCTGTGTACTAAAGGAGGATGGTTGTCTCAAGGAAAAGTGTCTCTGCGTGTGTTTGTGATCTGAACTCAAGTCCCTTGGACAGAATGATTGACAGGCAAACTGCTTATTCAGATTTGAGTATCAGGCATAAGTTTTCTTGAAAATGAAGGAAGTGAGCCTGACATTTCAAGGACAATGCCTGACTCTATATTGTTGCCGATGATAAACTTTGAGCTTTCAAGCAAAAATTAGAAATTTGGGAAACTTACACTATCACTGTAAGCTCGACAGCTTCCCAAAACGTAAAGACTTTGCCAAGAAGATCAGTGGTGTTGCTGAGGATTTAATAGGAAGAAAGGGGGAATATAATGAAGTATATCAACATAAGGACGGCTTCTATAACTCACTGAGCCAGTGTTTTCCAAATAACTAGTACCCCGTGTTACAGAATCATACATGGGTAAAAGATCCATTCAAAGTACAAAAGAGGTCAGTGCATTTTAATGCAACAGAAAGCAAAATTCACTGATAGAGTCTCAGATTCCACATTGCAGCTAACCTTTAAGAAACTACATCAAGTTTTGATATAGTCACAAGAAATAGTCAAAATTATCTGAAGAGGCTACTAAAATATTCCTCCCTTTTCCAGTTACTTACCTGTGTGACACACTAAATTGTCTTCCTGTACTTCAAGTAAAGCAACATATCGTAAGAGATTGAATGCAGAAGCAGATATGAGAACTCAGCTGCCTTCTATTAAGCCATGCATTAAAAAGATTCGCAAGAATATATAAAACATAGCCCCTCTTCTCAATAAGTGTCTTTTTGCTTTGGAAAATCATTATTTTTTTTATTAAAAAATACAATTATGTTCCCACATAATGGATTTATTACTGTTATTTTTAAATGAATTCATAAATGTTTTAATATTTCTTAGTTTTAATTTCTAATATGGTAATTATCAAAACATATAATCCACATAAAGAAAACTTCTTTGGGGTTCTTAATTTTAAGAGCATCGAGGGACCAAAACCTCAGAGAACTGCTTGTCTAGATGTTGCCCTTCTCGTCACTTCATCAGCTGTCGGTCCCCAGCATTCATGCCATGCTCTCTGTGACCCCATGAGCTCTGGGGAAAGTCCTTTCCCCTTGGGATTTAAATGGCGTCTTTTCTGGGAAATGTCCGAGTGCGAGGCTCATACCAGCTTTGTTCATGATTGTGGTAAAGTTGTCACTGCACTGGTCCACAGTCCCTTTTCCAGAACTCAGTGACGGGTATGTGTCGCAACTCACATTGTGCAGATTTCAGGAAGGTCACATAGTGCTTGTATTTTATCCCCAGTGAGGTCTGCGACAGCGCTCTGTACCCAAACACGCAAACACACAGCGAAACGCAGGAACATCTCCCAGAACTGGACCACTAGAGACTATAAACGGCCCTGCAGCATCAGTCAGGTTTTATGGCCTCTGAAGTTAACCGCAACCTTTCAAAAATAATTCATCATTTTCAGAGGGTTTTTGGATTTCAATATTGCAGAAAGGAGATCATGAACTGTGTTTCGATTCATTCTCTTTCTCACTAATTAGACGCGAAGCTTCCTGAGAACAAGCACTGACCACCATGTTTGGTTCAGTGGCAGTGCTAGAAATATGCAGAATAAATGAATAATGTTCCCTCACAAATCGAGGCTCTGAATAATGTCACCTTATTCTCATGGTACTTTGTTGATGGCAGCAAGCTTGTAAATATTTTGTGAGGGTGTGGCAGATACATGAAAATAACAGATCTGGTGGTACCAGTGATGTATTTTGCCCGATTTAGCAGCTTCTAGTAAAATACCCTACACTTTGCATAAGTTCTCTGAGAGCATGGTTTGGATGCTCCAGGGGGCAGGCCCCCACAAGGCTGTGCACCAAAGCCAGGTTGTCTAACTCTTGGTTAGCACTGTCCCCTCAGCTCCCAGCAGCTCATCGGGGGTCAGCATTCGAAGCCGTTTCGTGGGAAGGCTGGGGAACAGCCTTCGGGCGTCGCCACATCACTGGGGCTAAGCCCTTTCTTTGAAGCCAGTGTATTGAAAGTTTCTCACTGTGAAGCCAGATGTCCAAGCAGAGATTTCATATCAAGGAGAAACGCTGTAAAATTTTTTGCTTGCAGGCATAGAAGAGAGGTTTTAAAGCCTTGCTGCTTCTCTCCCTCGGCCACTGACTGGAGTTCACGAGAAAAGGTCGGCTGCCGGTAGGACATCTTGAAATCTGGTCTGTGTTACCAGAAGGGCTTGAGGGAGAAGAAAAAAAAAAAAGAGAATATTTCATAAGATTGGGCAATTCTCACTGTGCTCAAAGCTTATAGGACTCCATTTCCGAAAGAATAAAATTGCAAACCTCATTGCGGGGTTTTAGTAGCGTCGAGAAAGAGAAAGAAATCTCAGTGCCAAGCATCGAATGGCTTTGTTTGGGACCTGTTCGTTATTTAATTCTTGTCTCCCCTGCATGCACATCCTAAGGGCACCGAGGGAAGTAACGTTTTCTGTGTGCCCTCCCAGAATCAGAATTAATGGTGCTAAGAATAGAAATGTATTTTCTATCCCACCCAAGAAGGTTTGCCTGCTCACGCAGAAAGGAAGACAGCCATCCAGTTATAGTCGCATAAAGCTTAAGTGCCATTTTCCAGGAAGAATGCTCTGGAAGATAAGCTTGGGTACAGTGCGGCCATGAATTATGACCTGCTTCCTAGAGCAAGGAGAAGCAAAAACGATAAATGAGCAGAGAAGAAAAGAACAAAGTATTTTACCCCATATCTTTTCTCCAGTTCTACTGTCTGGAAAATTTTTATTTAAAGACTTGTTGAAGATTATTTGTTCAGTGGCAAAATCCTTCAAGCACTGACAAATATTTTTAGCCCCTGGAACACTGCCTTGTATATACCAAGGGATCATTAGGATTTGATGGGTGAATATGTGAATAATTAAAAGAGTGATTGAAGAATATAGGTGAAAACAGATTCTCCTTCACCAGTGGCTAGCTAAATTTTAGTGTCCGAAAGTCACTAAGTGAATATATGTGGTTAATTTTGTTATTACATGGTTCAAAATATCTTTGGTTAATCAAATATGGGAATACGTAGGCATCCTTTAGTTTTTTTAGTATTTAAGAAAATTTTAACTATATGGAAATATTTTAATCTTTAATAATTCTGAACTAGTCATAATAATTCAGTAATCAGAAACCAACTCAAAAGTCAATATGGTGAACACAATGACTACTGAAATGTATAGTTGTAAGCCTCAACAACCAAAATTACTGAATGATTACTATGTATATTCATATGTGAATGTCCACATAATTATATATATATATATAAATATATATAATATTTACAAAGATATGTATATTCAGAAACACTGGGTTATATAGAATCCCAATTATGGAAGACTTGATAATAATTTAATATATTCATTAATGAAATAATGTCTTAATTTAACTGGCTGGCTGCCCATTCTTGCCAGCAGAAGCTGGGTTTCTATTCAATCTCTGATCATTCCTGACCAGCCACCTCTTCACTATTAATATTGTGATTCGTGCCTCCTCCCTTCAACTACCGTGATATTATCTCTGCTTCTCACGATTTAGTCCTAAAGAATCGAACACCTCGCTCTTGTTGTCCTGCACTCCATCCCCCGGCGTCAGCAGTGGTGACTGCAGCACCCAGTTGACGTGTTGGTGCCAGCTTGCAGTGGCTCGAGTGAGCCAGTTGTTACATCGTCAGGAATTCTGCCAGCTGCAATATGTGTACCATGGAAATCGGTGCACACTGCTACAGACATTTTTTTTGAGAACCAGTTATTAAACATTTGCCAGCGTACCACTGCTGCAGCAGTTCCCTTCCCCCACTTTCTTGATGAAACTGATTCCAGGGCTCACGCCTGTGGTCATGGTGATGCTGACGCTCAGCCTTCTTCCCACAGAGGCGTGTGCACAGGCAGGTGGACCTGTGGCATTCCACCCCTCTGGCTGCTCTTTCCGACTCCCAACCAATCACTTGTTCCGTTCTTTCTGATGTAAAGGATTCGCCTCTTCCTACTATTCCTTTAAAGTCCCTTTTCTAATTCCAGTATAATATAGAAAGCTTACAAAGTAGCCTATTACCTTTTCTCTAAATTCAGTGGTGTTTTCCCACTTCTAATCATTCTCTACATCTGGGCAGCATTTGACTATATTGACCAACAATTAATAGCTGGTCAATTAATTTACTAAACTTTTAGTAAATTTAGTTTAGTAAACTTTTTTTTTAAAGGGCCAGATACTAAATATTTCAGGCTTTACAGGGCATATGGTCCATGCCCCAGTTACTCAGTCCTTGCTATTGTGCTATGAAAGCAGCCTTGGACAATAGGTCAGCAGGGAGGTATGACTGTGTTCCAATAAAACTTTATTTACAAAACAAGCTGGGTTCCAATTTGGCCAGCTGGCCATGGTTTGCTAATCCCTGATGCTCCTTTTACTTGTCTCCTCGACTGGCCCGTCCTGCCCATGGGCGCTCCTCCAATCTGTGTCCTGGACTTTGCTTCTCCTTTTCCCTTCCACAGGGACCTCATCAACTCTGTGACTTCAGCTGTCACTTCCATAGAGATGATTCCCAGAAGCCTCAGCCTGATTCCCAGTTGGGTCCTATATCTCACACTGTCCATAAATCATCTTCTTTTGGAGGATGCGCTATTATTTCAAGCTCAGTAACTACAACACAGAATTATCATCTTCCCTTCCAAATTGGCTCTTGTTTCCAGTCTTTCAGGGTCACCCCCCATCTTTCTGTTTCCCGTTAAGGCCTTTGGGCTCATCTTTGTCTTTTCTTTCCTTCATCCCAGTTTATCTGAAGTCCACCAGAGTCCTAGAATGTATTTCTTGTTCCTCTCAGATGACCCTATTCAGAGACCATCTCGACTTGCGATTGATTTAAAACAGCCTCCTCGCAGCTGATGGGCCTGCCAAAAGCCTCTCAGCTCCAGTCCAGTATGAAAGACTCTGCCAGAGAAATCTTAAATCACCGATTTCCTTGCCTTAGAAAGAGTGTTTAGAAATCAATAGGAAAAGACGAACAAGCCAGTGGGAAAAGAAGAGCAAAGGGTATGGGTATGGAATTCACAGACAAAAAGCAGTAACCCAGCGAATATGTGAAAAAGATGCTGCTTCTCATTCATAATTAAAGCAATAGAAATCAAAAACCACAAAATTCTGAAGGGCCTGCCTGCCGCTTGATGGACTTAAATTTTGAATTTGGAAAACTACCCAACAATGAACTCTTGCTGGGCGTGTAAAGCAGTGCCGTCTCTTCCGAGGGCAGTGTGAGGGTGTCTGCTCCCATTTTGAATGCACGTAGAACCTTTGGCCCAGCTGTTTCACTAATAGGAATTTACGCCACGGTTATACTCGCAAGGATATATAGTGTCTTTGTAGCATTATGTGAGCTAAAAGCAAGGATATAAAATAAATCAAGGTACTTTCATACAATGGAATGTTATGAGGGCATTGTGAAAGAACGAAGTGGGTCTCTGTGTGAAAATGAGACAGGACTGCCGGTGTGTGTCACGAGTGGAAAGCAGGCAGAATGACGTACCTTCAGGTTGCCCGAATAAGCCTCAAAAATGGGTGACTGGTTATTTGGGGGGACTAGGGCTTTTTATTTTTTTATTTTGTATTTTTTGGATAATGTTTGAATTTCTCTCAATGTCACGTTACTAAAAATTGACTTTGGATCATTGCTTGTAACGTCAAGGTCAAAGTCTTGTGCCGGGCCTTTGAACATGGTGTTCTAGTCAAGCGGGTCTCCTCACTGTCCACGTGGACGTGTTGGTGCCCGTATCCTGCCGTCACTCATGCTGTGTGCCCTCCTCCTCACCGCAGCCTCTTCATCTGTAGATTGTCAGGTCTTAGCAGCGCCGTCTCACGGGCCTATCTGCCTCCTCCATGAAGAGCTCTGACTGCCACAGCCCTGGGGCCTCATTCTTTCCTGAAGTTCCATTATGAATGCTTAGTGGTCATCTTATTGTTTCCCATCTCATACTGATAGTTTCTGCATAGCACCCACAGTACTGGGCACCCAAAACTGAAGACTTAGTCCATTTCAATATATATATAATCTCTACTTATTCAGTGCTAGATTTTATGTCTGTTATTGTTTTATTGTTGTTGTTGTTGTTGTTGTTAAGACAGCTTTAAGCACATCAGCACCAATCTTGCAGTTAAAAGAAGTGGGGAACCCTCCACCCCCCCCACACACACACACAGTCTGCAGTTAAATGTCTAAGCCTTTGGGTTAGCAAACTCCTGTTTTAAGATGCAGACATCGTTAATGTGTTAACATATTACACTGCTCGAAGTAACTCACACTCTAATGTGAAATTGTTTATTCAGAGACTTTCTTCCTAACAGTTAGATGAGCTCATCTCACTGGAGGGACTGGGAAGTGATATTGGAGGGAGGAGGAGGAGGAGGGGAGCTGGAGAGGAATTTCAGAACCTGAGGAATTCAGTTCAGAGGCCTTCAGGGCAGGGCAGGTACCTCGAGGGCAGCAGGAGGGGCCAGAGTGGAACAGAAGAAGGGGCTAGACTGGGACAGGAGGAAGGGTCCCTGGAGTGGGAGGGACTGTTGGTGGACTTTGTTTCAGATGATCTGTGTTACCACAAGTTTAATACCTGACTCCGTAAGGATTCTAACTGTATTTTATATGATCCTATGTTTACATGTATAGGTTGAGATATGGGTGTATTTTTTAAAAAGGAAATGGAATGTATATGTGTGTGTGTGTGTGTGTGTGTGTGTGTGTGTGTGTGTGTGTGTGTACTTTTCCAAAAAAGATAGAATGCATATGCATGTGCATATATTTATATACATACATGTATATTTTCCAACAGTTACTCTACATTCTTAGAAAAAAAGTGAAGCTATGAATAAGCAGTCATATTATCATAACTAATTCTGCATAGACATGCCTTATAAATCATGGAAAAGTTTTAAGATGGGCTTAGCTCATTGTGCTTTACATAGTGTTATTTTTAGGGGATGTGTTGCATAAGGAAATACATAATGAGAGAGTTAATTTATACAGTTTTATTTAGTTTCTAGGGAACTAAATCAAAATCAATAAATTAATAAACACTTGGTTTTATATATGTATTATATTTTCCAAATGTATGTAATTGGGAAAAAAAAAATAATGTGATGCTGTCATGCCATTGGAAATCACCAAAATGTTATTTCCAGGGTTGTCAATAGGAGGCTTTTGCTATCGTAGCAGCCATAGCAGCAGCTGAAACTAAAGATTTGGAGCAAAAGAGATCTGGGGTGGTTGGTGGGTTATAGGAATGCTTTAATGTTGGAAGCACAGAGGAAAAAGTGGAATTAAAAACAAAGAAACATCCCCCGTTTCTTTCGAGAGAGGCAGAGCCATTTGCTTTTATGTCTCTGTCACTTGCTCCAGGATTCTTCATAAAGCCCTCCAACCACCTAAATAAATATTCATATGGCTGCTGAACATCTCATTAATAAAACAAGATTTGGTGGTAAAATATTTCAGAGTAACATATGATTTGCATCTCACCCTTGTTTAACTTTAAATCTCAAGCAATTAATAAATTAGACGAGAGAGCTTTTTAAGAAGTAACATCTTGCACCACAAATTGCATTATTTTTATGTGTAAATAATGATGAAAGGAGAGATTATTCCTTTGATGTCTATAAACTACACTGTAAAATATGCAGAAAACATTCTTGAGTTCACTTGGAGCCAAAACAAATAGACTAGTTCATAAAACAAAGCAGCAGCATTCTTAGAAACAAGCATTATTTTTTTTTTCTTTTCTTTCCGATTGCTCTTTTTCATCTTATATTCTTGCCATTCCGAGTGGCAGATTCATTCCCAATTCAAAAGCGGCGCTAGCTCACATCTCCTCGCTCAGAGAACTGGGTTCTCCTCCGGTTCCTCCCAATAAACTTGCCTTGCTGTACAGACCAGACCTCAACTGGAACGCCCATATCTGTGCAGTGAACCATTCTGGTCGTTGTCGCTTCAACTCTAATTACTGCAAATTTTAGCAAATATTGGCATTCCTCAGAAAGATGTCTCTACTTCCCTATCTATTGTCCAAGCTGGCTTATCTAATTTCATTTTATTTTTAAATAGTATCTGCGAATCCTCGTTTACAAAGTCTCTGAGGTTGGCCTGTCTTTTTCTTTGGTATAGGTAGTAAACAGTACGTTGTCATAAGTTCACATCCACCATAGACAGGATGCAGAGAGAGTCTGGGCTCCTGTTAGAACATAGGAACAAGTTCGGTATCAACATCACAAGGGGATTTGTGTTTGACATCCGGACTGAGCATGTGTCTTCTTTGAACACGCCGTGTCTAGTGTGAGATTAAATACGAGGTAGATATGCTTATCTGGAGAAGCCAAAGATGGATGCTTGATCTTAAATGCCTCGCAGCCTAGACCTTGGATGTGCTTCCATGTGATCAACTCTGCCGTGGCCCCTGGTGCAGCCTTGCTAACAAGTCTCCCATTTTACTCCTTGGCCTAATGCTTTGCCATTAAAACTGGTCCTGAGCTCTGACCACCTCAGAAAAATGGTCTTAGCTGTCCGATCCTGTGTCACATTCCCTCTGGCTGGGTTTTTATTCCTGTTTCTCTTCTGGATGACAGTTTTCCACTTGAGCTCATCACCTCTCTGTTCTCAAACATCATGTTCTCATTCACCCTTTTCTTAATCTTAACGAAGTTGAATGAGCAATGTGTTAAATCCAGTGGATTCACATGAATCTGTTTCATTTTCCACCAGCTAAAATCATAGTCTCATGTTTTTCGTTGATTCATATCAACTTAAAGCTAAAAAGATTCTTAGAGAATTGGGCCCACTGACTTCCCATCCTCCTGATCCTTGCCCCCCATTTCGCAGATGAAAATCTTGGGCCCACCTGACGCGAAGTGCGGGGTCTTTCTCCTGCAGAATGGGCAGCACCAAGCCTGGAACCCACCCCTTCCACATCCGGTCTTTCTCTCCCACTCCATGTGTTCAAATACACGTGAAAATGGAAGTGCTACTTTTATTTTAAAATATACGTGAGCTGCCACAATCTTCTCTGGTTCCTTGTGACTCAAGCAGAACTTCCCTTGGCTTTTAGACAGGAGCTCAAATGAAAAAGCCATCTTTCATTTGGATTTTTTAAGAAATGCTTTCCTCTGGTAGTTGCTTTTGTTGCTGTGATTTTTTTTTTAATCATTTGTTGTCCTTAGAAACAAAATATTCAAAGCCAATTTAGAAGAGGTCATGATTTGGAAAGTAACTTTCTAAACGCTTGACTGAATTGAAAGAGTGGTCCAAAGGAAGGAAGGACATGTTATTGATAAGTGACCGTCTCTTGCAGCCTCAGCGATGTGAAGGTTCAGAGACGCTTGTGCCAAGATGGATTTGTGAGAAGGCTGAGGAACTTGTTTTCCAAGAGGAATATATTTAGTACATTGGACTTCATTTCTATGACGTGAAATAATCAATAACAAAATTGAGGGGGTGAATACAGCAGGGTTCTTGATTTTTGGAAGGGCACTAACAGTGGACGGAAGATGGCAGGCTCTGTCTTATTTTGAGTAATTTTTCAACCTTTGCGAAACTATGAGGTGTTATAAGAAACCCAGTTTTGTTTTGTTTTTTAACGTTGCCACTGTTCCATTTTTCTGCGGCTCAAAGTATCCTCTTAGATTATCTTCCATGTTGTGTTAAAGAGAAGTATAGCACTTAATCACATGGCTTATGGAGCCACTCTGCCTGCGTTCAAGTCCTGGCTTCACTATTCATACACCAGGGGACCTACAACAAATTATTTAACCCTTCTGTGTCTGTTCCGTCATTTCAAAATAAAGAAGTAATAGCAAAACTAACAGGTATTGCTATAAGAGTTAATGAATTGATGCTTGAAAAGCACTTAGAATACTGTTTTCTTCTCAAATCCATATATAATTTAAATTATTTTTAAAAGACCTTATCCAATAGGAGTTGAGATATATACAAATATAACCCATAGTAAATAAATGTTTTGATCTCACCCGCCTTCTCATTACTCTCTACCCTCCATTCCTACTTTTTTTTTTTTATTATTACTTTACAGTCTGACTTCCTTCCCTGTCAGAAACTCCACAGAAACTGCTCTTTGGGTTGCCAGTAGTATCCTTGTCACTAAATCCACTGGACACATCATCTTTTTCTGCTTGACTCCCCTGCAGCATCCGACTCAGTGGACGGCAGCTCCCTCCTTGTCGCGGTGACGGGCCCCTCTGTCTCTCTCGCCCTCAGACTCCATCGTTGCTCAGAGGGACCGTTCTGGGCTTCCTTTCCTCATCAGGCTTGATGATCTAGTGGGCAGTCTCTTCCACTACCACCTACATTTTGACAACTGCATTCCAGATATTTCTGGAAGATTCCTGGATATCTACACAGATCTCAACGTACTTACTCTCTGGAAACCTGACACTCACCATGTCCAAAACCGAAGTTATCATCTTCACCATCTTACACCCGTTTCTGCTCCTGTGTTCCCAGATGCAGTCAATGGCACCGTTCGCCTGTTTGACCCAACCAGAACCCTAGGCCTCGTCCTTGCTTCCTCCTCTCCGTCATGTCCACCAACAGCGTCTGCGTGGCCCTGATCCTCACTCTGGCGCACCCTCCTCTCTCATCCTCGGGGCTGCCCCAGTGCAGGGATGCACCAGCTCTCTCCTGGTTCCAAACAGGCTTCCGCCCCCAGGCCTGCCCTGCTCTCATCCCTTCTCTGCACCACGCCCAGAGTGACCTTTACTTCACTGGGTCCCCATAGGCCCGAGGAGTCAGCCCAGACACTCTGACAAGGCTCACAAGTCTCCACGGCTGCCCAGCCAGCCTCAGCCATGTCTCATCTCTCCCCTCCTTGCCGCTCACACTCCCACGATGACTTGTCTCTTAACTCTTTGCCCATGACATCCTCCCATCTTCAGCTTTCACCTTTCCCTGTCCAACTCCTACTGTCCCCACAGTTCTCATCTTAGATGTCTCTGCCCCCAGCAGGATCTCGTCGTTCTTTCTAACCTCCCAGGACTGGCCCACGTTCCGTTCTTTATGCTACTCCTGTGCCCCTGACTCTCCCACTGTGGCACGGACACACGTGACATAGTGGTTGCTGTCACTTCTCCTCACCTCCCGCCCCTCAGCTCTGTGAGAACAGGGCCGCTCCCTTCGAGCCGAGAGCTGAGCCCACTGCCTGAGACATCACGGTTACTCAGCATGCGTCTGTTGACTCACCGGATGTTCACTGCCCGATTAACCTAGGTCTTAGTGACCCGTCGTGTGGGGACTGTATAAAGCAGTAAAAACATAGTTCCTTTTAAAAAGCACTTTCTTTTTAAAATCTTATTTTAGATCAATTCGTATTGCAGAGACAACAAGCAGTTTTCACTTCTCAAGCATCAAAAAGTCCTTACTCTCCCCATGATGTGTTCTGGGATAAGGCCTCAGACTTACCTCCCCACTCCCCTTCTCTTTCTTTTCCTCCCTACTTCTCTCTGAGGCAAATGATAGCATTTCTCTACATTTTTCATCTAGATCATGACAGTATTTTTGGGGCTAAAAGAACTGTCATACTTACAGGCTTTAATCCCAAGATAACAACATTTTCGGGTCTGTCCTCTCTCAGTTGTCAATCCCTAAACTAGAAGCTCTGAAAAGTTGGACTTCTCTGTCCTTTCTCCTTATGAGGTTTATCCGAGTGCTTGTTTCATCCTGTCGAGGCTAGATTATTCATGACATGAAAATTTCTTTCATTTTATTAATAGACATAAATATATCCAAAAAAAATTAAACCAAATCCTCCCCAAAAAATAACAATAAAATTTAATACAAGTACATGTTTAAGTACTGGTGGAATAGACATTAAAGTAAGGGCCCCATGAAGAGAGGCTGTCTTCCTAATGAGGTGAGCTGAAGGATGCACTTCGTAAAAATTTAATCACTGATTATATGCTATGGAAAAATAGTAAACATTTGATTGAAATTAAAAGAGTAAAATGCAACTTCCTGTTAAAATATAGCAAAATACCACTTTTATACCTAGTGCATTTGCTTAGTCAAGTATGGAGAGTTTAAGAGATGAGTCAAATTTTATATGAATGGAGAAAAATTGTCAGAAAAAAACTATTTACAGGCAGGGGAGTGGGAGGGGCACCGTTTGGTTTTTAGAATGAGGTTGCTACAAATGCTTATAAGTGTTGCCAGGGGATTAGCACCAACTTTTCATGCTTTTATTTCTCTCATTTCTTCCTGGCCAAGAACTCAGAGGTCCTTTGAAACATTTGCACCTTCAGCCAACACCCATGCCTTCATTCAGACACAAATTCTCTAGCTGTCAGTTTTCTAAGAAGTAAGTGTAGGAAAATTAAAACTTGAAAACTGGGCGTGTCTTTAAAAAAATATTTGAGAAAAAAAATTTTTTCAAAGCAATGCTTTGTATTTGTTATATGGCATCTATAAAGTACACCTACTATGCTAGGGGACACTGAATGAAAATATGTACTTTCCAATATCTGCCTTCAGGGTAAGTAAGCCCCAGAGCCAGGAGGAAGAGCAAGGGATTGAAAAGCCGGAGAAGAAAAAATGCTATCAAAGGAAAAGACACAAATTAAGTACATTGGTCAAAATTTGGCATATCTGAAAATCATCAAATAAGTTTTAAAACCTTATTTTTGTTCTATTTCTGGTGTCTTTTTGGAGTTCTTCTCTCTCTTCTGGGACTGACCTGTTCTCATATCTGTGAGATCATTATAGTTGAAAGAGTATAAGAAGGAGCTGTGTGCTGCCCATCCAGCCGCTTGCCCGAGGCACACGACATCCTTTCAAAGGCTGTTTCCTGGGACAAGGCGAGCTTCTAAATTCATAGTAAAGACTTTTCAGTGTGTTTGAGTAAGAAGTCCTCAAATATACATATTTATTTTTTCTGAGGAAATTGTATTTCCCAATGAGAGCCAAGTCATAAAGGTTAGTAGCATTTTTCTGGGAATTAAATAAAATGGAACATGTAAATATAAATTTTATTGTAGCTGAGAATGTCCTCAGGCTTGAATTATTTGCACCATTGTTTGGAGACTCCTGGCTTATGTAGGTATAAAGTGCAGTTTTTTAACTTAAAGGTTATAGCCATAATAAATAATTTCTAGAATTCAGACCTGTGATCGTGGCATAACTCCCGGTCCTGTTTCCTGCAGCCTTCCTGCCCCGTCACGTTCCCAGCAAGGCCCTCAGAAGGAGATTGTCCCTGAAATGTCCCTTTATTTTCTCCTCATAGTCTCATAATTCCCTCTCTCCTTTCCCCCATTCCCCCGAAATTTTGAACCGATTACACTACGAGGCTGTCTTAAGGGAAGGTGGGCTCCCTCATCCCAGCGAGGAGCTCCGAACACGTTCTCCAGCAGAAACGTTGTTATGAGGGGTGGACGGGTCTCACAGCACAATGAGCACAACATAACACTGCAGACACATGCCGGTTAAATCATCTTTTTCAGGTTCAGTTCTTGCCCTAGAAACAAACTCTGACGTCACTCCGCCTGGTCTCCCCCGCCTAGACTCCTTCCCCCCTCAGCCTGTTACAGCCACCAGATTCCTACAGGCGTAGGGCCACGCCTGCCTCTCACCGCGCACTCATTCCTTGTCGTTGGCTTGGCACCCAGTGCCAGTCCAGTATTTGGCAAATAGTGAGAACTCAGTGAATTTTTGTTGAATGAAGAAATAAATTTGGCATTTATATCTACCAACTAATAAAACCACATTCTTAGAAATGATCGTTTTCCCTACTTATTTTTAGTATTAGCAGTAGTATTAGCAGTGGTATTAGCCGTCGTATTAGCAGTGGTATTAGCAGTGGTATTAGCAGTAATATCAGCAGTCATATCAGCAGTTGTATTAGAAGTATTAGCAGTGGTATTAGTGGTGGTATCAGCAGTCGTATCAGCAGTCATAGTAGTAGTATTAGCAGTAGTATTAGTAGTGGTATTAACAGTGGTATTAGCAGTGGTATCAACAGTGGTATTAGCAGTGGTATCAGCAGTCATATCAGCAGTTGTATTAG
>PVKZ01002436.1:0-226389 GCA_004027375.1 Macroglossus sobrinus
GAGGGTCCTCAAAAAATTGAAAATAGAACTACCATATGATGTAGCAATTTCACTTCTGGGTATTTGTTTGAAGAAATCCAAAACACTAATTGAAAAAGACATGTATTCCTATGCCCACTGCAGCATTTTTTACAATAGCCAAGATATGGAAGCAACCTAAATGTTCATAAAGACAAATGGATAAAGAGGTATTACATATATACAATGGACAGTTACTGAGCCATAAAGAAGAATGAAATCCTGCCATTCGTGACAACACGGGTGGACCTAGAGGGTATTATGTAATTGAAATAAGTCAGACAGAGAAAGACAAATACTATATGATTTTACTTATATGTGGAATCTAAAAAAAACAAAAACAAAAACAAAATGAACAAACCAAACAAACCCTTAGATACAGAGAACAAATTGATGGTTGCCAGACGAGAGAAGTGTTGGATAATGGGGGGGAAAGTTGAAGAGATTAAGGAGGGACATATTGCCAGTTATAAAACAGTGACAGGGATGTAAAATACAGGATAGGGAATATAGCAAACGATATTATTATAACTCTGTATTGTATCAGAGGGATACTAGGTACATTGAGCTGATCACTTTGTAAATTATATCAATGTCTAATCACTATGCTGTATGCCTGAAACTAACATAATAATGTATGTCAACCATGATAATTTAAAAATTAGAAATAAAGTTGGGGCAAATAAGTTAAAAACTATAGAGTGTTAAGCATAGTGCCTTGCACTGGGTAATCTTTTAATGTAGGGTAGCTCCCTTTGTTACTGTGTGTATCTAATGACAAGTTAATATTTTAGGGTTTAATTTCTTTTTTATTACCATCACAAATTTAAACACTGGGGAAAAAATCTAACTGCGTGCACATAGAAGTAATTTTAAGTGATAGCTTCATTATAAAATAGCACATGCTCTGAGTCATTATATTAGACATACTTGTTTATTTAACTATCTAAATGTAACTTGTCTTTTTTAGCTTTTCTACTACCTTCACACAATATTATTGGTAGACTCAATAGTTCAGACTATTAGAGCTAGATCAAAAATAAATGGAACATTTACTGCACTTCCTTCTACACAAATGTTAATGTAACTAGTTTTATCCATCTGTCCTCATCTACACTCGCCTGGGTGGTTCCCCAGAAACTTCCTGAGGCAGAGAGCGGGAAACTCATTGGGTATTCAAGTTTCATAATCAGAGAGGCAGCAATTTTTTATCTTTTTGTTTAATGGAACACTGAGTAGTTGGCTTTTTTGAAAGGAAGTTTTTATAGTTAGGTTTAACCAAAATCAAGATAATGGCTACTATAGAAATTTTTAAAAATTGTATATAATATTAAATATATGTATATATATGCACGCTAATTTCTCTGCCTGTCAGAGGCATATTTCTTCAGTCCTAAAGTCCCTTCAAAAGGTATTATACCTAAGCATATAAAACTGGCCTTTTCTACACATCCAAACTTGAGAATTTATCTTGAAATCTTCTAAATTATTTTAATGTAATTCCTGTTCTTTTCTAATTCCAATAGCAATGCATACTGATTGTAGAAAACTTGAAAATTAAAAAGTCTAAAGAATAATTCGTCATCTCATGATGAAGAAACAAACACTGTTAATATATTAGCATATTTATAACTCAATATTTCCTATAGGTGACTAGATTTCAGATTTAATGTGCTATTGCATTTTATTACTGAAATTGTTACAGGATAATTAGGTAACTCATTTTATACAGCTAGTATTTTCTTGTGACATTATAAATATCTTGAAAACACATTTTAGTCCTAGAATAACCTATTATAAATGTGCATGCTTTATTTAAATATTTTGTATATTTTAGTTCATGTCAATTTTTCTCTATTTTAAATAACTAATATTCCTTATAAAAAAATTTTACTTATCATATTACATTCTAGAATTTAGAGATAATAACTGACTTAAAGAATACAAACCTATTTAGACTCCTAAAATATACTGCTTTATTACTTTTTAAAGTTTTATAGATTTTCAAACATAATGCCAGGAAACATTCTTTCCTTTTTATTTTATTTTGCTAGTTTAATAGATGGAGAATTATTCTTTATTGCATTATTTGCATTTCCTTTTTCATATTGAGATTTATCATTTTCTCATTTGGGTATGCTATTTGCATTCCTTCTGTGTATTGTACAGTATTTTTCTTTGGAAGCTTTCTGTTTTATAATACTGATAACGACAAAGAACAGACAGATTACAAGTTACACTTTTATAGACATCAGATATCTGTGAAAGACAAGATGAACTAAAATTCCACAGAGGGGAGGACCATGCAGAAATGAGCTGACAGATCAGCACCTGCTTTTTAGAATGGATATATTTGCCAAACTGAAGCATAGCCTTAGGGTCTGACGATGGGCTACTGCTCAAAAAAGAGAAATCTGCAAAGCTTTTCATTGATATGAGGGCCTGGAATGGCAAAATGTGAAGATTTTTGAGGACTGAGATATAATCCTGGCTTCCTCAGCTCAACCCTGGCTGAAAAGACAGCCTGAGCTCTAATCTAAGGATTTGAGAGGAAAGCAGTGAAATTTCCCCTAGGCCTTTTTTTAAAAATTGAATTTATTGAGGTGACACTGGTTAATAAAATTATATAGGTGTCAAGTGTACAATTTAATAATGTCATATGTATATTACATTGTGTCCCCCACTTCTCATAGGCTTTTAATGCTTAGGAGTTTCAGACCTACCCCATATGAAAAATGGCATCTAAACAGAACCAAAGAGACCAGAGATGAAGGTGCTGGAATGCAGCATGAATTCACACAAGAATCCACAACCAACGATTCAGGGCTCAGAGGGAGGTTGCAGATCCAGTGGCAGAAGGTAGCTGCTTAGTCCAGAGAACCAGCAGTCATTTTGACTTGTGTGTGCAAATATAAGGTCAGAGAATGTAGGAGTCCTCAAAACCAAGGAGGAAATTCCCCTTAAGACACTTGTCAAGTTTGGAAGTATTATTGAGCAAAAGCTAAAGAGAATACCTTTAAAATTATCTCAGAAAGAGCTAAACCCTTCTAGTCTTTCAGTTTTGACAAAGACCCATAAGATACACAGTTAAAAGTGTTGACGGACCACAGAATTATGGTTAATGGTGACTAACCAAACGTAGCTGAATTACTCTGCTCTAAGCAGGCTTAATAATCATAGATTGGATGGAGATGACCAGCCCCAAACCTAACTGAGGAAAAAAAGAATCATCCCTGCTATTAAATATATCACTATTTGAAGTCCTTATACATTTTTTTAAATATGCATTGTCTACCAAATGATTGAAAACTAAGAAAAGAGTGAATTTTATGGTGTATAAATTCTGTTAATGAAAATATATAAAATATTATGGCTATCTGATAAATAATGTAGAGAATAAAACAGACAATAGAAATAGATGATCAAATACTGATGTTAATAGATGAAGAACTTACAATAATATGTTAAAAGTAGAGAAAAAGATGGTTAGCCAAGAGGAAAGGATGGGAATTTTCACCAGCTAATAGAATCTAATATTCATGATCATCAAATACTAGAACTGAAACATGAAATATATGAAATTAGAAACTCAATGGATGATTTTAATAGTTAATTGTTTATAGCACGACACAGCATTGGTCAATTGGAAGACACATCAATAAAAGATGTCCATACTGAGGCAAAGAAAGCAAAAGGGAAGACAGAAAGTAACAGAGCACAAGTGATTTAGACCATTGGTCGTATGGTCTAATGCAGGGGTCCCCAAACCCCAGGCCACGAACTGGTACTGGTCCATGGCCTGTTAGGAACCAGGCTACACAGCAGGAGGCGAACAGCAGATGAGTGAGAGAAGCTTCATCTGTATCTGCAGCCGCCCCCAGCATTAGCATCACCGCCTCAGCTCCACCTCTGAGCATCAGGCATTACATTCTCATAGGAGCACCAACCAGTCCCTGGTGCCAAAAAGGTTGGAGACCGCTGCTCTAATACATAAGTTAGTAGAGCTCACTCAAAGCCCCATTTTCATGTTGCTGTTTGACCTGTAGGGCTGTTCCAGGAAAAGCCTTCTTCTCAGAGTTTGTCTTTATTTAACCTGACTCGGAGATCAAAGAGAGAAAACTTTACTATCCCCTTGGTTTTTGTCAAAAACAGTCAGCAGCAATTATTTAACCCTGCAGCTGCCTAAGGGAGCAACACTATTTGGGCCAAACAGAAGTCTGATTAGAAAATTTTAAAGGAAAATCTAGGGTATAAGATGTTCATAGAGACTGAAAATGTGTTATATTTCTAGTTTGCCTAGAAGGACTTGTGCAATGCAAGGCTATCAACATACCCAGTACAGAACTTACAAGGTTCTGATTTATCTTGAGGCTCTGTGGGAGCAGGAAGTGAAGGCTAAAACAGAGTTGTAAGCTGAAATAAAGGCACTTCCCACCATACATACACACATTACCTTGGTAGAGGCTGATTAACTGAACAACATAAAAGGATTATACCCCATGATCAAGTAAGTTTATTTCATGAATGCAAGTTTGGTATAACATCTGAAAATCAGTTAATATGATACATCATATTAAGAGAATAAAGTCAGTAATGACATGATCATCTCGATAGATTTTTTCAATTTTAATTATTATTTATGCCTACAGAACCCGGTCTTCCTAGGTGGTCTCCCATCCAAGTACTAACCAGGCCTGACCCTGCTTAGCTTCCGAGATCAGACATCAGGCTTGTTCAGGGTGGCATGGCCATAGACCATGGACTGTGGCCCCACTGGGACGTGAACCCAGGACCTTCTGCATATAAAGCAGATGTGCTAACCACTACACTATGGAACCACATCCTCATTCAATAGATTCTTATATATTTGAAACATTTGACAAAAATTTAATATCCTTTCATGAAAAAAAAATACAAACCAGAAATAGAACAGAAGTTCTTTTACCCAATAAAGTCTGTATTTGAAAAAGCCCTGCTAATGTCAACACAGAGGTCTCTGTTCTCAGCACTCATTCACTACAGTGCTGGGAGTGCTAGTGAAGAGTTAGGCAAAAAAATAAAAATATGAAAAAAATAAATGGCATTCAGATTAGAAATGAAGAAGTAAAACTATCTCTATTTAGACATAATGTGATATTGAAAATTTACTAACATTAATATGTTGGGATATAGAAAAACAAAAATCAATTTCAAATAATTGAAGTCACAGAGTAAATATTTTCCTGAACTAGTATTTAATAACTTTACGATAACTAGAAAAATCTCCCATCAGGAATTTGAATAGATGTGTTCTAAATAACCAGTTAGCAAAAAATAAATCAAAATACAAATTAGAAAATCACTTGAACTAAGTTATAATTAGGATATGACATATATGTCATATCAGAACTTGTAAGGAAGAGATAATGCAGGGATTAGAGAGGAATGTATAGACTTAAATAAATATATTGAACAACAGAAAAAGCCAAAAAAAATAGTTATTTTAGCCTCCATCAAAAGCAGCTACAATAAAAATAGAATTTAAAGTAAAAGGATAAATAGATATGAAATAGAAAACAATAAAGTTGAAAGTAAGCACATAACTAAAAGCTATTTCTTTGAAAAGATTTTGAATTCCTAGCAAGATTCATAAGAAAAAAAGATAAAAAGTATCAATATCAAAAATTCAAAAGGAGATTACTGCAGGCTTCACAAACATTAGAACAAAAAAATAAAAGATTATGAAAAACTTTAAACAAAGTATTGACAATTTGAATAACAAAAAAATCTTTAAATAAGATACAACTTTCTGGAATTAATAGAAGCAAGAAATAGAGGATTTGAATACTCTGATATCTACTGAAGGATCTGAAAATATTACAAAACTTCCCACAAAGAAAACTTAAGCCTATGACTTCATCAGTGATTTATTCTAAACATTCAGGAAAGAAATAAATGTTCAACAAACTCTTTAAGAGAAAAAAATCCTTTTTAACTGATTTTATGAGAAGAAATAATCTTTATACCAATACATGGAAAGGAAGTTAAAAAAAGTAGATAATGACAGTCCAATCTCTCAGTTACAGATGCAAAAATCTTTCAATAAATATGAGCAAAGGGAATCTAGTGAGTATACATATAATCACCAAGTGGAGTTTATTTCAGAAACACAGGATAGATAGAATCAATGCATTTCATCTGATTAACTGATTGAAAGAGGAGAAAAAATTGTATAGTCTCTGAAAATGCAGAAAATATACTCAGGAAAATTTTGTCCTCATTTATGTTTTTATTTTATGTAGCGAACTAAACCTAGAGGTAAAACTTAAATTCTCTAAGGCAGGTTATTCTCTGGGTAAAATGCAGTAACACAAAAGAGCAAGCACAACAGGGCAAGCACGTTTCAAGCTTCTCTTTTTGCTATGGCTCTTAGTAATTTATTGACCAAAATTTCTCAAGTAAGTTCCTCAGAAAATGTTTTAACAGTGCTTTTCTAAAACCTAGGTTTTTTCCCTGAGTAGCTTCAGGACTGGATGGAGCAGAAGGAGATTAAAAAAAAAGAGCAATACGCCAGTCTCCTGGCCTTTCACTGATACATTTACTTTCATTTATTCAACTTTGATCTAAGGTTTCTTTAAAGAATAGGCTGGGAGGCTAAAATAATTTTTAAAGCATTGCTATTCTATTTTAGCATTACCTGTGGAATATTTCTTCCTTTCTCCATGGAGAAATAACATCATCTTTACTTAAAATATGTTGTATAGACTCTGGACTATGCAAATTAAGGCACGTCTCTTGGTTTTCTAGTACAAATATGATACTAATTATTATGGCTATGTAATTTTTAAATATATGGTAGATTAACTTCTCCCTTCAAATTATTTTTATATATTTCTGGCTATTGTCAAAGGAACTTCAGAAACTTCTATTTTTTAACCCATTTTGAAATAAATATTTAAATTATTTCAAAAATAAATGTAATATCCAGTGACATCTAAGAACAGAATGTTCAATTTTCTTTTATTTAATATATATTTCAGATATTTTTGGTTATTAGCTTTATTCATAAAGATACTGTCATTTCTAATATTTATATTTTACACTAATTTTTGGTTTTACAATAGGCTTAATTTCTCTAATATGATAGCCCACAAAATTATAATATATATCTTGTGTTTTATGCTTCAATTAATTTATTAAAGTTCCAGAATAATATAAATTTTATGAAAATTTGAAGAAATTTTATGCCATTATTATCCCTCAGGGATAATAGATATTTCCAGTGAAAATATTTTATTAATTTTATGTTTGATCTAGAATGGTTTAGAGTCAGAAATAGCATTTTTTAGGTGCATGATGAAAAAAATTTTGTTTTTATTTAACTTGCAGTTAAAGCATGCTTTCAAGTTGCGCATTATGCTCAGGGATATTCTGAATTTATTTGTTAGAAGATTTCAAAATCTGTAAATAAAATTATAAATTTGTGTATTATCATCAATATATCCCTACTATAAATGAACAAAAACAGACGAAAGAAAGCATGGAAATTAACAGAATAAATAAATAGCCTTGGAACTTATTGAAAAGGCAACATTTTACAGTTACCTATGAGGTTTGGGAACATTATTTGATTAGTTCACTCAAGGTCTGGTCTTCCCACTTAAGCTCTAATAAGACAACATGTTAGCTTATTTATACATAGTTAATAATGCATATATTAAAATTCACTTTGATTAAAATTATGTTCAAAATAATACAGCACTTATATATTATCAATAATTACTCACTGCCTATTGTTTTATTCTACTTCAATTATGTATCATTTTCTATACAATAAAGGACTGTATTTTATTGGTGACTTGGATCATTATTTATTGAAAACGTATCTGGAATCACTACTGTGTGTTAAACCTCATGTATTTCCAGTGTTCATACAGTAGCCATTAGTCACATGAGACTATTAAACACCTACGATGTGGCCAGTCCAGATTGAGAAGTGTAAGTGTAATGCACGTAACTGACCACAAAGACTTGGTACGTATTTAGAAATCGTCAAATATATCATTAATAATTTTTATAGTGCTTGCAGTTGCAATGATGTTGGGATATATTGGGTCACAGAAAATGTTGCTATATGAATTTCACTTAAAAATGTTAATGTGGCAAATAGAAAATTTTAAATTACACATGTGACATATTACTATTAGAGACTGGATACGTACAGATATCAAAATGCATATACTTTACTCTCAAGGAATAACAATTATTACTTCTGATGCTTGTCTGTTTTTTGAAAATTCACAAATGCCAATTCAGGTAATAATCTCTTTCACACTTGAGGTAGATGAGGCTTGAAGTGGTTAGGCGATTTTGTCTGTGTTTTACAGTTATTAAAGATAGAAGGGAAAATTTAAACCTTAGTAGTCTAGCATTCAAAGGCATCTATTGACTCTTTGACTCTCTAGAGGGGGTATAGGCCCAAAAAAGAAAGAATCAAAATATAAGACAATAGATTTTGGCACATGGACAGGTTCAAAGCTGGTTCCTGGGGAAATTTTTAGCTCTGTATAGTCTACTTCATGCAGAGTTGAAAGGCTAACTGTTTGGGCAATGATACAAATCTCTTGTTTCTTTTTTTTTTTTTAACTAAACATCAACGTTTTACCACCATATCTAGTTTTTAATAAAAGCCCCATGTTCTCTCCCTCAAAATCTCACTGTCAAATCAATTCCTTTCCTATATTGCATATAAGTGAGATATGTTAAGCTTTCATTATTTCAGACTCTGAAAGCATGTTCTTTGCATCCAATAAGACCAGCATAAGACCACATTTCCATTGGCACCATGATTCAAAATTGGCTCACATCAATTCTGATCGTATTTCATTTTCCTGCACTTTCTGGTATTGAAAGAGAGGCTGGGAAATAGCCCGAGTCAGGGTCTGGTTCCCAGGGAGGCTGCTGGTAAACAGGAGAGACCCGACACACTTGCCTGATGCCTTTCTAAGAACTCCCAAGTTATGTGAGAAAGGGACAGCCTCTATTCTCAAATCTACCACTTACTCTTTTGTAACTACAGTCAAATTGGTGTATTCTCTACACATCCAGTTCTTCTATTTATTTTTTTAAATTTATTAGTATAAAATATTTATCCATGAAGTGCACATGCATTCATAGGGCTTAATTACATTTCCATAAACGATGAATGCTTTCTACAAATTTAAATTCTCTTGAACATTTTATCCTTTTGTTTACAAATGCTCTTATTTCCCCTTAAATTTTAAGTTCCTAAAGAGGAAATTGGCAAACCTCAAAAGCAAGATTGCTAGGCCTGTAAGAGGTTCATAAATCCAGTCAATCAAATGTGTAAAGAAAATAATTCAGATTTTTAAAATGTCTAATACTGTTTATAAACAGCCACACTCTCTTAAATCATTCATATTAAAATCACAAGTCTAATTGCTTTTTTGCAATGAAGTCATGTGGTTGATTGGATACTTTCTCTAACGTGTCAAATTGTCCCAAAAAGTCTAGTTCTCTTTAGTATGTGAAATGAAGATATTTAGCCCAGTGATGTTAATATTCCAGAGTTATTGGGGGCTTTAAAGATTATAATGTGTAAAGATACACTGTGAACTATAAAGCTCTAAATTTAATCAAAATAAGGTATTTTAATTGTGAAGAAAAAATGATTCTCATAAATATCATCATTCAAAGCTATTAAAATTCCAGCTCAGGACAACTTAAAATGATGTAAATGTTATAGTCATCAAGTTATAAAAGCATGTAATTCAGAATGCAAATAATGAAAAGTATAGAAAAGAAAATATTTTAGCAGAAATATTTAGAAGGTAACACAGTTGAGTGGACAATATGATTTATGCACATAAACAACATCCCACATACAAATACACACAAGATGCACATGTATATATTTCACTTAGCATTGACAACATTTTTTCAGACTAGCTCTCCATTTTCCAAATGAAGAAAACAGGTTCAGAGTGATTATGTAAATAAACTGGTAAGGAGCAGAATGGATATTATAATCCATATCTAATGCCAGCACTAAAGCTTAAACATTTATTCACCCTTATTTTGATTGAGCTGAAATTGTTTTATTAATGAATCTTAGTTTTAAAAAATAGCAGCAGCATTACCCAAACTAATCTTACTACATTAACTTTCATTCTAAGCATTACTCTGTTGCTTTGGGGCAAAGTTATTAGAAGATTCAATTAAATTACTAGTAACTAAATAGGAAAACTATATGATTTTACTATTACCTGTTTAATTCATAACAAATTTTCTAAGTAAAAAATATATTCTAAAGAATTTATATCCCAGTAATGGGGACTTTATAATTTTATTGATTTTGTTAATTTTTCTAAATATGATGTGCCTAAATTTGGAACCATATCTTTACGTTGCCATTGAATGAACCGAAAATGTTTGATCTCTGATGAAACAGTCACATTCGGCTCAGTTCAATGGCAATCAATATTGATTCATCATCTGTAGTCCACTGCAGGTACCCAAGTGTCAAAGTACCAGCTCATCAGCTTCATCGATGATTAAATTTCCTTTAAAACAGACATGTGGGGAATTGAATTTGCTTATTGTAAGTGGAAAAAAGATTGGATTGCAGCCTGGTTCCCAGAATGATTGAATCCTTTCTGGCTGAAGCAGTATTAAATAAGATGATTAACGAGAGACTGTATTTTTTTTTTCTTTTATACTGTAATGGATCAGATTTTGGGGGGAATGCCAGAAGGTACACACACAGGCCTTCAATCAGGTGGAAAAATTAGTAATGGAAAATAAACATTTTTTTAAGTATTCAGATTAGCAGCACAGATATAAGCTACTCCAACTTCCAGTTCTGTAGCAGCAGAGAAACAGACTAAAAAGCAATTCTTCAACCCGAGGTTTCACAGTTGGTGGGGAGGGGGAGCAGGGAGTATGCCATCGAGAAGGTTTCTGAGTGTTGCTCGTCCTTCTCTGCACATCCATCAAGGTGATGCACAACTCATGGCTTTCATAGGTCATGCTGCCTCAGTGAGGCACTGAACGATATTATGAGCTTTCTTTGAATACTGGGAAATAGAGGCGTCAAGCCGATCACATCTGGCACCACTGAATTCTTAAGTTCTTTGACAAGTGTATGTGGTGAATAGATGAATCTGACAGAAAGAGAGATGGTAATCAAGAAAGGTGGAATCATTTTCATGAAGTGTCTTTGTATGTAATAGAGGAAAATAAGTTTGGACCGCTTTTCTGGAGAGTAGCTCAATGCTTCACAAAAGCTTCGCTGCTTAGTCCTCAGCTATATGACTCTGACAGAAAATTGTGAAAGAAGCATCCTTCACCTGCCTTGAAAATACTTTGTTATTTCATCAGGAGTTCAATATCCTAATATTCTTACTCTGCAGCTACTTTAAAATATATTCTCAGCCACTTTGCTCCCACTAGCATTTATAACTATTAAAAAACTTTAAAATACATATTAAGTTATTTACACTGTGACATCCATGCCTCCTAATTAATCCCATGTTAAGATGCCTAGTGTAATCAATAATCCCCACCCTACTATCTGAATTCCCAAATAGTCTCTGATAGAAAAAGACTCAAACCCCAATATTCTCTATTTTATAATACTCAAATGTTTATCGAATAAAATTTTAGCTATTACTGTCTCAAAAAATATTTCACTATCGAGTCATGGATATTTATTTTATACTTTGGATTATAACCCAAGACTACATTGGCCACCGGACATCCAGTTAATTTTTTATTTCAATACTATAAACTTAAGATCAAGAATTCCCATTTGCCTTCCTTTGTAGTTAACAATTGTTCTTTACAGATTGTCTGTTAATTCATTAAGACCATATTTTCTAATTTACTTTTATGACTCTTTGAATATTTTATAACAGATGCAATTTGATAAATTCATTTGTGACATCACTGTGTTGGCTTCTGTTAGCTACTGTGTGTGTGTGTGTGTGTTTGTAACCCATTTTTACATTTCTTTGATTAGTGATTTTTTAAATTTTACATTGGACATTGTGGACTATATTGTAGAGATTCTAGGTTGTCGTACTGTCCTCTAAAGTTCTGATTTTTATTTGAGTGGGCAGTTCAATTACTGGCTGGTCACCTTGAACTTGGATAGGCTTGATTTTATGTCTTTTATACATGGGGAAAGCTCAGTATGTTTCTTAAACCTCTCTAAATTTGGAAGAAATAATTTCCAAACTCTATCTCCTATGGATTACCAAGGCCTGGTTTCAGATTGTGTTAGGGTCAGTCTATAGAAGTCTTATCCTAGAATGAGGACATAACTCCTGAAACTTGCCCTCAGTAGAGTTTCTGTTAGATGCTCATTGTTCTAGGGATGTGTCAGAACCCCAATGTCCCCAGCACGTCTTAGCCTCTAGGAACTATGCTTTGCTCTCAAACCCATATCTGTCAAATCTGGTAAGACTGCACAGTGTCATTGTGGGTACAGCCAGCCAAATCCTGAGCCAGGTACTTTGGGAGAACTTCACCTTGAGTTCCTAGGACTCTGCCCTTCTGGATTACTCTCATTTGTAGATTACAGCTGCTGCATCTGCCCCAAACTCTGATTTTTCCCTTCTCTACTCAGCAAGACCACATAATTTGTTTGGATTCTACTACAGACTGGCAAGAACTTGTCCCCAGAAAGAGAAAAGCATTAAAGATGAGACTTCTTTTGTGCATGTGCATGTTCATAAGGAAAAAGCTCTTGCACTGGCTGGTCACGTACACACACACACACACACACACACACACACACACACACAGCTTATTTGTTTGACTTTCTCATTTACAGTTAAGAGGGTTAGTCTGGTACCATATGGAAAAAATGTTCTAGAAAATGAATTGGAGCATTGTTTTGGGGTGGGTTTTTTTTTTTTTGTATTTATAAAATGCTTATTATAGTTCCAACCTTCACCATCACACTTAGAAACTTTATATTCACACTTGTTTTTCCATGGCTCGACCATGTAAAATGAGAATTTTGTTAGCAATTGCTGGGATTTCTTATTGACCCATCTTCTCCATTTCTGTAAATTTTTAAATTATTTTCAATTTGACTTCCAGACAAAAATTCAGAAAAGAAACACAAAGTGATTGTTCCCAGTGGTTTGTACTTAACTGTATGCCACTGTTTCTGAACCACGATCAGCGGTTTAAATCATAAGCATCAATTAAAAGGGAATGAACTTGAAATAAACAACTGCATTGAATCCCTTCCATAGCTATCTTTGTAACTCTATCTAGTTTTAAATGTCTTTTTTCTGTCCATTATTGAATTCTTATTCGCTAAATTTATTCACCAAATGTTTTCAGAAGCCTAGGAATCAGGATTTCTGGACACTATGGAAAGTTATCATTAATTTAATATTTTTTATTAATGTGTTGCAACCCACTGGAAGGACACAGCCTTTAATCCTCTGTACTCTACGAGCATCTTCCACTAGTAAGCTACTCTTAGGTGTGAAGTTCCTACGAGGGTATGTGTATGGATTCTTATACACTGTGTCAATCAAATAATTAATTAATTACCTAGGCACTGACTTTACTTCTTATTTGGTCTTTTAAAGATTATAATTGATTGAAAAATATATATTCCTACAGTTACTACATTGCCATCTAGTGGAATGGATTTCATTGCAGATGGTTTATAGCCTCTTAGCAGATAAAATTTGCCAGCATTGGCTTTTGAAGCTATGCAGTAAGGAAATAAATATAAACCACTGGAAACGACCACTTCGTGTTTCTTTTCTTTCTTTAACTGTACCTCAGTCACTAGTAATTCTTTATTCTGTGGAACATGACTATTCTTCCAAGTGATTGTGGCCTTATGGAAATGCAGAGAACTGCCAAGACATGGCAGAAATATAGAATACATGCAAAGGAGCAGAGTGAAGTAACGATTAAAATGTAACTAGGTGGAACAAAAAAGAAATCACAAGAAATAAACTGTCAAAAAATGAACCTAGAGAGGAATAGAACGTTTCACTAGAGAGTTTAATTGTCTCTGTTGTTCATTTGACATTAGCCAAGAGCCTTTGAAGGATTTGAAGTAAGCGTGTAACAAGGTCACGTCTTCATATGGGTATGCCGAGGACATGTCAACCACCCTAATGCTAGGGGTTAGAGAGCTGTAGTTGGCTATGCTGACTCTGTCCCCTGTTCCTCTCTATGACTCTTTATTGCCAGGCACATTTATCCCTGGGGCAGTATGTTCAGAGTTCTCCTTTTCTCATTGAAGGAGGAAAGTGTCTAGAGGATTGATCTTAGTTCGTATGAGGATAAGCAATTTGATTAACTTAGCACTCATCCACGAGATGGATTTCAAAACCCCTTTTGTGTTAACAGTGACATGTCATCTATTACTTTAATAGTTTCCGATAAATGCCTTAATATCTGCTAGCAGGAACTTTTAGAAAGTTCTAATGGTATGAAAAATACAAAGAAAAATTCATTGGGATTATGAAAATCCCTTGACTCCTAGACAGATTCTAAGCAAAGAGAGGAGTCTGAAGGACCACAATAAAAGAAGTTCATTTGTGCCGTTCTTATTTAGGAGTGTAATAATGAAAAATTTAATAATGGAGAGTATTTATGTGCTTAAGCTATATTTATCGATAGTTGATTAGCAGTTCTGTTGTATCCTCAATTTTAATTTTAGTTGCTCACATAATCAATGAGCACTATGTACTCTGACATTTTGCCATGAAAATGATAGAATTTTAGACTTGAAATATTGCTCATCCCAATATTTTCAGTTATTCTCTTTATTAAAAGATCTTCAAACTCTGCTTTTCTTTAAGTGTTAAGGTTTTCTAAATTCTCCTAGTTGTCACCATTCTTTCTTAGATAAGCTATTTTTCATATCCTGTCCTCTTGAACTGTTTCAGTAGGAAATTAAATTATGTTCAGAAAAAAAAGAAGCAAGATATGAGGGCAAGGCCAATAACTGAAGAGAATATTTATAAAATAATGGAATTGACCCTCTTTAACTATTCTGGTCCAGTCATATCAGAGGTAAGGATTCTGGGACAAGGGAGGGTTATAAGTAGGCTGGCTGCCCGTAGGTTTTGATGTACCTTGGACAGGTTTCAGTCCTGTTGTCCTGATGTCACATCTCGTTAAAACCCTCTGCTAATCAAAATAGGCAAAATTTAGATATTTTATGATTTTCATATTTATAAGTAGCAGGATGAACTTTAGCCAGATCTTGTCTTTTGGGACCCACCAATTTCCATTCTACAATTTATTATTATTTTTATTATTTTTGCTTAACTTACACCCACAACAGAGAATATTTGGGAGATGGAAGCTGGGAGGGAGGGAATACTATTTAACCCTACCCAATTTTAGCATCTTCAGATAGTCTCTTTTTTAAAAAAAAAAATGTGTGGATTTCTCTCAGTTCTCTAGTGTGAACAGATTTTGGAACTTTAAAGGCAAAAAGAGTTTCCCTTATTTATCATGCAATCGTATTTCTGCTCCATGCAAATGAAGACATGATGACTGAATAACTTAGGCTAAGATGGGGCAAGCAAAGTTGAGAGGGATTAGAACTTTAAAAAAAAATAAAATACATTATCACGTTATGTATATCTTCACTTTTGTGGTAGTGCCTTTCATAGAAAAGTCTTCATTAAACATTTGGTGAGTGAATGAATGACCTGGAATGAACTATGTCTGTATTATATAATCGGAGGTGACCAGGACACCTTCCAATTTCAGAAAATAATATTAGGCAGCTGTGACCCTTGAGCAACTATTGCTTCAGCTGGAGCTCATATAAATTCAGCATGTTAAAGAATGTTAATCTTTTGCCATTGACTATTCAAAAGTATCGCAACTGGTTAGAAATTGCTTGAAATTTATTTCCGTTTTAAAAGTGTCCCCAGCTTTAAAATGAGTCGCTCCCAAAATTAGCGAAATTTTTTATTTGGTCACTCAAATCAAAACGTGGTTCCTCATCAAGGTTTTATGATGTTTTCTTTTACATCTTCCTGTTGACTTTATTGAGTGTTGGTTGAGAACTTATTATACATTTAGAACTACAGACAAAAACCAAAAATCTGTGCTTATAAAGGTAAAAGAAGACATGTAGCAAATGAAGCATATATAGCATATATGAGTGAAATAGTTTACAGGGGTTTTGAAGGAGGAAGGATGAGCGGTGGCAACAGCAATCCAGAAAGACTACCCTATGCGAAATGACAGCTCTGAGTGACTAACACTCGTTACACCGAAGGAGGGAGAGGTGGGACAGAGCTCGACATTTCACTACAACGCCCGGATCTTTGCGCCATTGACTTCCAGTCTCTCGTAAGAAAACTTCACCATGTCAATCACACACTTTCCCACCATCCACTTTTCTCACCCTGACTCGTCCACATGTTGCATTTCATTGCTTTTCCTCTGTCCCCGAATGGTCTAGATATTATACAAAACCTATGTAATCTTTTCTATGTATTCTGTCATTTTTCTCTCTACATGGTCTTCTGGTCAAATGTTAATGCTTTTGCTTGCTTATACGACCGCTTTTTAGGTTTCGACAGAAATTCTTGAACTTCTTAGATGTTTTGGTGTCATCTTAGTCTTTAAGGAAGTTTCAAGTACTTAATTCCCTAATACCTACATTTAATCATCCTGTCCTTTCCAGAGAGTGGAAAAGCGAATCACAAATTATTTTTACTTTCTTTATCAGCCATAAATGTAGTCAAATCAATACTGTTATGTGGCAGCCATTCACCCAGTATGCTCTTGATTTCAGGTCTTATCATCTCTTCAAAACACTGAAATGTTTTATTACAATTTTGAAACTACAAGTTCTAGGTAACTGCATATTCTTCCTTAAAGCTCTATAATTTCTTCTTTCTCTCTTGGAACTGCTGGTCAAATGTGTGTTTTTATGGAAGTCTGCCTAGATTCATGCTCAAACTCTCCCAACCTCTCACTCGAGGACAAATGGCCAACATTATATGAAAAGATGCTCAACATCGCTGGCTATTAGGGAAATGCAAATCAAAACCACAATGAGATACCATCTCACACCTGTTAGAATGGCTATAATCAACAGGACAAGTAATATACATTGGAGAAGATGGTGGAGAAATAAGAACCCTCATACACTGCTGGTGGGACTGCAAATTGGTACAGCCACTGGGGAAAAACAGCATGGAGGTTCCTCAGAAAACTAAGAACTGATCTACCATATGATCCAGCAATCCCTCTACTGGGTGTTTACCCCAAAGATTTGAGAACTCATATCAGAAAAGATATTTACACACCGATGTTCACAGCAGCATTATTTAAAATGGCCAGGATATGGAGGCAACTGAAGTGTCTTACAATAGATGACTGGATAAAGAAGCTGTGGTACATATATACCATGGAGTATTACTCAGCCATAAGAAGAAACGAAATACTACCACTTGCAAAAACATGGTTGAACCTTAAGATAATCATGCTAAGTAAAATAAGCCAGACAGAAAATGTTGAAAACCACATGATATCTCTTATATGTGGGATATACACCTAAAAGCAACAAATGAACATGACAAACAGAGACTCATGGACATGAACGATAGACTAGTGGTTACCAGAAGGTAGAGGATGGGGAGAGGAGAAAGATAAACGGGGTGACAGAAAGAAATTTAACTATGGGAAGTGAACACACTGTAAATAAATAAATATATATATATATAGGAGAAGCTGAAACTTACTGGATTTCATTAACCAATGTCACCATAAAAAATTAAAAAAAAAAAACTCTTCCAACCTAAGTGTAATCTCAGTATGCAATGTGTATTGTTTGTATACATTATTTTCTACTTTAACATGTTTTATACTGACATTAGATAAATATTATGAATTTATATTTTCCTGCAGCACCAGAACAATTGTTCTTTGAGTATTTCTGTAATGTGAGGTAAATATTGGCATAGGTAAATTCCTCAGGTAGATGTGCCAAATAAAATATGGGATACCTAGTTAAATTTGAAGTTCAAATAAATAATGAACAACCACTAGTATAATTATGCACACGTGGGTTGTCATTGCATTAAAACTATATTAATCATTTATTTTGAATTCAAATTTATCTGGACCACTTGTATTTTTATTTGCTAGATCTGGCAACTCTACCAGGAAATGATTACCAAGACCCCATCAGGCTTCCCCAAAGATACCTGCTTCACATTTGTCTTCCTTCCCGTTTCCCTTACTGTCTTTCTTTTGCTACTTTGCTTAGCCCCTGCCATTGCTGCTATCACTCCTGCACAGTCTTTGGTTCACATTCTCCCTGCCTCTGGCTTCTCACAGGTCATTCTCATCGGACATACTTGTGTGTGCTATTTGAAACCATTTTACCATGTTCTCATTATCTGTTCTGAAATCGTCCATGGCTCTCTAGTCTACTCATGATAAAGTCCAAATTTCTCAGTTTAGTTTTCTGCCTCCTTCTTGCCTGCGTGCATGTTTCTCTTCAACTGCTATCACACTGACTCCCCAAATCAATGCCTTTACTCCTGATGTCTTTAGAATAAACATGTTCGTTGTACACTTCTGTCATTTTATCTATGCTGCTTCTGTGTCTTGGCTATCTTCTTTCTTCTCATCTAATTTCCCTGTCAAGCTCTCACACAAAAGTTATCTTTTGAACACTTCCCTATGCTTTTTTAATCCTCCTTGTGTTTACTCTTCTATTGAAGTTACCGCTAACAATTACCCATGATTATAGACTGCATTTCATTTTTCAAGCAATGCTATTTCTTTCTCTTTCAAAGAAGTACTAAGGTATTTGAGGTCAGTGAATATGACTTTTTTTTTGAGTGCTAATCAAACAGCAGGTATTCAATAAATATGTTTTGAACTGATTGGAAGATGATAATGAACTCCTAATGTAAAGTATACCAATTTTCACCAAGAAGGAAATGATTGAAATAGTGTAGGAGGATGTGGGCACAACCGTATTCTCTGCTTTGGGTATCTGCTGTGCTGGACGAAAGTTGTGTTTAGTGACAATCAAAGGGGAGGTTAGAGTGAAGACAAATTATTAGGCTTTAATCATGTGGTGCAGAAAGAGACTTAGCCCTATGCTGCTCTAAAACAGACTGTTTTTGCCATTCATTTTAGCACTTGGAAGTCTCATCGTGGAGCCTCCTTGCTGTGCTGGCTCATCTTTCTAGCTCTAGCCCAACCCTGCACTTTGAGTTCACATCCGTGCAACTGGTTGCTTCTCGGACATTGCAAGAAGCTGCTGCATTACAGTTGAGACCAGATCAGTGGGGGCCACCGTGCACGATGCTTGACTGAAGGCATGGCATGAAGAAAGCGGGCATCCCAGCAGCCATTCTGCACTTGCCATGGAAGGCAAATAACAAGACGGACACCTTTGATCTGCAGACTGAGGCCCAGGCGTAGCCTACTGTTCTCGGCCAGCATTCCATTTCTGGAGTTCATATAAATCAATTTACAGGAGCATTCATTATTCCTCTCTCAAGACGATTTGCCAGAATGAGGTCAGAAAGAAAGATTAATATGACAGCTAATACTGCAGCAAGAAGAAAGCTGTTTTTACAATTATGGTCAACTATTAAAGAGGCAGGTGTTTTTGCTCTGCCAGAAAATATTAAGCTCGCCGTCTCTCATTAAGGAGCCTGGGGGAGCCAGTTCTAGGGTGTCTGGTGACAGTGCAGCAGTGATACCAGCCTAGGCCACAGGTGATTCAAACCCTAGCCTGACAAACCTCGAACCTCTCTGGAGCCTCAGTGTTGTCACCTGAAAATGAGAAATGTGGTTTTGTGAGGATTAAAGATGAAAATTGGTGGGCAATAGAATGTCTCTGATAACAGAAGCCTATTGATGAATGGGTACACCTTAAGCTTTTCTCTTGCTGAGGGACCGGGTAGGAATCTGTAATTACGTAATTTATATCGTAAAGCTCTTTCAAGTGTATTATCTCATGTCTTAAAAAAAAAAAAAAGGCTCCATTGCTAGGCAAGGCTTATATTATTATCCTTATTTTTTTTTCTGAGACACTGAGTTGCAGGAAAGCTGTGAAACAGGGGAAAGACTCCTAAACGAGAATCAAGAAGCTGGTGGAATTTTCAGCTCTGCCACGGACTATTTCTTGATCTGAAGCACTTTTCACCTTCTTGTGGGTCAAGTGAAAACGCGGACCCAGAGATCTGCCGTGGTCTGAGTTCGCTACGAAAGTCAGGGAAGCAGCCCAGGCAGAGACCACGCTGTAAGCAGAATGTGGGTTTTCCGATTATTCGGTGGTGCGGCTCTCCTCGCCTGCTCACAGGTTATCTGCAGCGCTGATTCCCCGTGTGAAATGAAGAAAAGTCCTTCGCCCTTTAAAACCCCGCTGCTGAGTGTGCGTGTCTTACAGCAAATGCTGCTCGGCCGCCCGTGATTTCTTGTAGCTGCGTGGGGGACACCCATAAATCAAAAACACATTTGGAGCTCTGTCCGAATTATAAATTCAAACACTCAGTCCGAATTATAAATAACTGGCGACTGTGGAACTGTCCATCACTTGAGGCAGATTAACAGCCTCGACAGAAGGGACTTGGATGAAGCGTGGAAGTTGTGGGACCTGCCAGGTTTCAGCCCTCATTTGAAGAGCTCTTCAGTGTTGGAGGAGCCTTCTGCTCACTGGCTGATGACGGGACCAGGGGAATGTGTAGCACACACCATGGCCTTCCCTCAGACTGGCTTTTTGTCCTCACAGTTGCCCCATGCAGTAGGTACGCATCATCATCATCAGCATCAGCATCAGCATCAGCATCAGCATCATCATTATTAATGTTACAGATGAGAGGCTGAAGATCCAGAGGTGAAGTTGCATTCCCTACGTCACAAACAGCTAGAACATACAGCAAGGCCCAGATGGCCTGGGACGCCTTTCCTTAGGCACTGATCTCGTATCACTGCTTCCTACAGAGGAGGGTGATGGGTAGATGAGAGTTCGTAGTCAAATGATCTTTGGTTGAAAACCACCTCTATGGGCTAGAAGATCCCAAGAAATCCAGAGTATGTTGGACGAAAATGTTTCTTCCATTTTCCTTGCATGAGTGCATTATTCCAGCTTGGCGGGGGGTGCATTCCACCTGTGTTGTTTTCATCACTTAATGGAACTGCAAGACCACTAAAGTTTGCAGAATTCCATACTCTAATTTTTTAAAATTTTTATGATGACTTTCCTGAGCCACTTAGCAACTTCCCGTGGCTTCCTCTCTCCCTAGACACAAGAAACGTTCAGCGATGCCATGGGGTTTTGTTAGGATTCAAGAGGAAAATGGTAAAGAATTTTATGCCAATCGCTCAGTATTATTTCTTATAGATGACATATCGAGATAACTGGATTTCACTGATAACTTAATATAACTCATGGCAAGTTAGGTCCCGCGTTAGCTTTCTTCACACGCATTTATCTAATTCTCAAAACAACCCTGAGAGGAAACTCGTGTTATCATCGAGACTTCTTTAGCAGTCAGGAGCCCTGCTGAGATGCTTTGGAAATATAATGAGCACAGATGGTCTGTTTGGCGGAAACTTAGGTGACTTCATTGACCTGGTATTCCCGCTTGTGTGTGTAGAAAATATAAAATTTCAAATATTTACTTCCCATAGGAAATAGGATTACACACACACACACACACACACACACACACACACACACACACACAAAACATACACAGGTTAAGTTTCTCTCCATATTGCAGTAACTTCCAACATTCCCCACAGCTCACCAGCCTCTCGGTAGCTTGACAACCCTACCTTCCCCAAGAGGATCACTGTGTGCCCTGGACAGATGAGAGAATGGCCCAGCTAGGCGATTTGCCTCACGCATCATCATCCTTCCTCACTGCCGTTAGCATCGGCGCTTTCATTATCGTTTGTAGTTGCCGTAATAGCAGTCATAATCGGGATAGTAGCTCCAGTCAATGAATTTCTTAACCACTTCAACCTAGATCGAGGTAATCAGTAGCCCCGTGGTCAGAACTATCTGAAGCATCACTAGTCACAGGCATTAAGGTCACTCAGCGATTCCTTAACAAGTAGGTAGAATATATCCCAGTTGATACAGGGGAGCACAGAATGTGTAAAGAGAATGCTGGATCTATTACAAGAATATCAAATACTAGTAAACGTAATATTCCAAACATAAGAGAATAACAGGAAAGGAACTCAAGCTACACAGGTATTCAAGATAATCACCACACTCCCTTGTATTTCAGGGTGCTATAGTTCTTGTCACTCCTCCTGTGTGGCTGACTGGGCATTTTTCTCACTTCGCCTTTGACGAAACTGAGGCAGCTACTGATCTGAATCTCAGATAATCTCTTTGATTTTTAATTTTTAAAAATGTTTATTTGTGGCAAGCTACATGTAAAATCTACGAACTTAACCAGTTTATGTGTACAGTTCAGAAGTATTTGCATCCCTATCGTTGTGCAGCCAACCCCAAGAACTGTTTCATCTTGTAAAACTGAAACTCTGTCCCCATTTGACAACGCCCCAGTGTCCCTTCCCCTCAGCCTCGGTAACCATCGTCCTACTTCTGACGGCTCTATGAACCTTGTGGAAATAGACCATTCCATGTTTTTCCTTTCATGACTGGCTTATTTCATTTAGCACAATGTCCTCAAGGACGTTATTCATCTGTGTGCTGGCGTGTGTCATACACTGTATGTATAGACATTTTGTTGACCCATTCGTTTGTCAATGGCTATTTGGGTTGCTTCAACTTTTTGGCTATTGTGAAGAATACTGCCATGAATACAGGCATGCAAATAATAATTTCCGTGATTTCACTTTTAATTTTATTGAGCATGGAAATATTTCTACATGTTATTTACTTTTACGTTTTTAAGCTAAACATTATATTCTGAGTTTCTTAGCCTTATGGATTCTTGGCGGTAACATTCCTAAAATAATCAGTTAATTTCATTTATGGCTATAGATTGAGATTTTATATTTTATCCGGAGTCAGTTTTGCTAAGTTTTATTTTACTAGGTTTTTAAAAAAAGTTGTTCATGGATTTCTTGTATTTATTGGCATATAGTGTAAATTTTGTTGCCTTTTCCATCTCTTCAACATCTGTCACTATTTGTCATTTTGTAGAATAAAAAGTCCCCACAATTATGTGCTGCCTAATGACAGGGAAATGTTCTGAGGAACGCATCATCAGGTGATTTCTGTCATTGTGAGAACATCACAGAATGCATTCACACAAACTTAGAGGGCACGACCTACTACACACCTAAACTACATAGTATAGCACAGTGCTCCTGGCCAACAGACCTGGCAAGCATCTTACCTACTGAATACTGTAGGCAACTGCAACACAATGGATAAGTATCGGGGTGGGTATCTAAGCACATCTACACATAGAAAAGGTACAGTAAAATTATGGTATAAAAGATTTTTAAAAATGGCACATGTATATACATACGGCACTTGGCATGAATAGAAGTGCAACTGCATTGAAAAAATAGGTTAAATGATGTCACCACCAGTTAATCACTGTAATTTTGCATACCAAATAAAAGCCCAGCTGCAACACAGATTAAACTCTATAGATATCAATTTAATTAATATGCAGTTTCCAACTACGAGCAAGACATTGCAAAGGCACTATAGGGTATATTTTTTTTAAAAAGTGAGTATTCAGCAGGCTCTCTTTCCTTGGAACTTACACTCCAAGACAGGAGTTAAAAACGAAACATAACAGACAAATGTCAAAGAAAACAAGAATTCAAAAAGGTTTGTAATAATGGAAACTGCAATTGTTATATGAGCTCAACAAGAGTAAATGATTTGTTTAAATAATAGAAAAGAATAAAGAATATTGTATTTTACTCATTTCTTAAAGGAAGCAGAGGACTTCAATTGGTAGAAATGTGTTCGAAGATTTTTTTAATTGAAGGAAGAACATTTAAAAACACTGGCGTCGTGTTAGATAATTCCATGGTTGATTGATTGATTGAACATCTATTCCATTTGAAATACAGTTATGAAAGAATAGTATAGTCTCTGGTAAGGAGATGGAATGTTCACTCAATAAACAGAAAAACTGAATAGAAGGATGAATGAATAAATGTACGGAAGTATTAGAGTGAAGAACGATTAAACAGTAGCAGGTTTGGGGACACAGTTTCCATGTCTACGCATCACTGCATATCTTGTGAGGGAAGCACTGACTTCTCTTTTCCAGACTCTCTTCCCAAAGGTGTTTGTATAGTGAGCAGCCTTGGAAAACAGACCTCTCAGAAACAAAGGACAGATTTACTTGTAGTTCAGTACAACAAAGATTATATCTTTTTCTGGGGCAGTGAGCATGCCTGCTTCCAGGCCTTCAGGGGAAAAAAAAGTTTGGATTCCCAAAGCTCAGAGTTCCTCACTCAGTATAACCACTGTGAGCAAATCATCTCTGACACCGTCACATTGGATCTGTGGGACCTGAGAGGCAAGGGCTGATGCATACAAGATGCTTACGATGCTCACTGGACAGGAAGCCATTCCTCCATCTCTAACTCGGGGTTCTAGGGTCTTCTCCTGAAATCCCACTTTAAATCACTAGGCCATTAGCTTACAAGCAGAGGAACATCTCAGATGCTTTGTAACAAAAATAAAAAATAAAAAAAGTCTCTTCGATAAACAGTGTGAAAACCGGATATCCATATGCAGAAGAATAAAATTGGACCCTTATCCCACAACGGATATAAAAATAAACACAAAATGGATGAAAGAATTAAATGTAAGACCTGTAACCTTAAAATTACTAGAAGATGACAGGGTAGAGGCTTCCTGATGTTGGTCTGGGCAATGATTTTTTTAGATATGAACCAATGGCACAGACAACAAAAAAAGTAGACAGGTAGGCTCACATCAAACTATAGAATGAGCTAAAATAATTGCAAACCATCTATCTAAGGAATTAGCATCCAAAATATATAAAAAACTCATACAACTCCCTCCCAACAAAAGTGATTGGAAAAAGGGTAAATAATTTAAATAGGCATTTCTCAGAAGATATTCAAATGGCAAATAGGTATATGAAAAGGTGCTCAACATCACTAATCGTCAGGAAAATCTAAACTACAGTCAGATCTCACCTCACACAAAAGGATGTGGAAAAGGGAAGTTTTGACATTGTCGTAACTTGGTCGAACCATTAGGGAAAAGAGTATGTGTGGTTTTTAAAAAACACTTCTGACTATATAGCCAAAGGAAATGAAATCAAGATCTCAAAGAAATATTTGCACAGCCATATTCGTTGGAGTATTATTTTCAATAGCCAATATATAGAAATATATTAAATTGTGTTATATATATAGAATATTTTTATCGTCTATATTTTATCATCTATATTTTATTGTCTATAGGAAAGGGAGAAAATAGACATTATTAAAAACGAATATGAGCTACAATATGGATGAATCTTGAGAACATTATGCTAAGTGAAATAAACCAGTCACAAAAGGAGAAATATTATATGATTTCTCATAGAAAGCACCTAGACTGGCCCAGTTCATAGAGAGAGTACTGTGGTTGTCGGAAGTGGGAATGGGGGATTGGTGTGGTGGGTATGAATTTCCATTGGGGAAGATAAAAGAGTTCTGGGGATGGCTGTGATGGCTGCACAGCAATGTAAATAGACTAATACCTCAGAACACTACACCTAAAAGTGATTAAAATGGAAATTTTTTTTGTTATGTCTATTTTACTGCAACAACAACACCAACAACCAAAAAAAGCTATGTCGGGAGCTAATTTTTGTGAACTTTGAAGGGGCATGCGCTCAAGGTAGCATTTAATTTACTTTTCAATTGTGTTAGAAAAGAGCGATTGTGTAATAATATTTACAGAGAAATAAAAATATGTATACTTTGAGTTACTGACTGTGCTTCAACTTCTCAGTTGAAATGTCCATGAAAAAGAACACTGTGTTTCTCAGAAGAAAGATTTCTCGGTCTTTGTAAGTGGCTCATCGCTGCCCCTAACGTTAAGTGTTACTGCCTGTAAGATGACTCACAGGAGGTTTTCTTGGTCTCCACGTAGCACCACACACTCACCTCTGCTCACACGCCAACCTTAATATTCAGAAATTCCCTGTGTTAGGCTTCAGGCGGCCGCCGTTATTTCTGGTTTCGGCACTGGCCTAACGTTTTCACAAATGTCGCTTAGCAAAACGTTGAATGAGATACTTTTTTCTAGCCGAGAAAGCCTCCGTTTTCACTTACGCATATCTAGAATGTCGCTTGTTGCTTTATGATACACACAGTGCCCAAATACAGTGAGATTTCTTATATTCTTTCTCTTATGTGAAAAACAGAGATATGGAGTATGACTCTATATTATATATAATTCTATAATAGTCAGCCTCTTAATTAGGAATTATTAATGTTCTTTTTGGCAGTGGCTCATTGGATCAGTAGGGCTTTGGCCACAAAAAAATATATACAAAATAGGGAATTATTGATTCATTGCCATAAATTTATTTTTCTTTTGTGATTTTCCCACATACAGTAGTATTCACCTACGTGTAGACATATATAAATATATTTATATAAATATAAATATAATATAAGCTATTAAAAATCTCTCTCTGTGTCAAGTTCTCTTTCTTTGTCTCTCTTATCTCCCTCTGAATTTTTTGAGTGCATAAAAAAATGTACAATCAGAAAAACTATTAATATTTCCTAAGAAAGCAAAATAAATCGTTTACCCTGATTTATTCTGTAGAAGTAAAGCCCGCTGATGCTCTTCTGGGACAACATCTGTTTTACTTATTTATTAGTAGTTATTAGTATTCTTCAAAATTTCCCTATTGGGCTTTTTAATCCTAAAAGATACAAATGCTAGCTCTATACAAGTCAAAAACTGTACAGAGAACACTTCATGCTCCATCAAAATATATTTGTCACTCATATAGAAGCCATAATCTCAAAAGAAAAAAGAAAAGAAAGAAAGGAAAGAGACACAGCAAGGTTCCTTAAATGTTAGTCCTTCATACATGATTGCTCATAAAACGAAGGCTATTTTTAAATGCTCCCTACACCAGCAGAGCTTCAGTCTACTTGACTTCCCCCAGAGCAAAAAAAATAATAAGAAATGTGGCTAAGAAAAGGAAGAAAAGAGTATTTCTCTATTTTGGGCAAACTAGGTAATAGGATGATACACTTATACTTCAGGTAATCATGGATTGACCATTATTTCCATAAGTCAGATAAAAATTCAATGGCCATTTCCCAGAGTATATATCACTTGTCCCTTTTTTCTGTTTCAATTTGTACCAGAATAAATTCATGGATTCCGAAGTGCCATGCAGGATTGTGTGTATGCATGTGCTTGCACATGCGTTGTCAAGAGAGAAAAACAAGAACTGTTAAATGGTAGTTTTCAGATTCTATATCTAGATGGGATCACACGCCATGGACGAATTTTGGAAACCATGTGTTATAACATTCTTGCATTTGAAAAAGCTACAGACTCTTTGAGAAAATCAGAACTGTTCAAGGATGTGTTAAAAAGTAGCATCAATGGAATACTTTTTATAAGTAGCATATTATATTTGTAGGTCCATTATTACAGCCATTGCATCTGTATTAGGAGTTCAGATAAGAGAGAGATTGTTTATAACTGGACTGCTCAGCAGAGTTTAATAGAAATGCTGAAGCAACTATGAGGTGACGGATATTAACTAGACTGATTGTGGTGATAATTTTGCTATATATACATATATCAGATCATCATGTTGAACACCTGAAAGGAATATATTAAATATTAATTATGTGTCAATTTTAAAAAGTTACTGAACAAAAAATCAAAGTAAACATAGTCCTTAGCTTTGTGTGGGTCTAAAAGAAGGCAATTCATGTGATACCCCTATGTCTCGAGTGTGGTTTATTGCAGGGACAATAAGGAAGAACCACCTCACAGGTGTGTCAGTGGGTCCACAAACATATTCTGCATTTACTTTCCCGGTATCTGAATGTTTAATTTTAAAAGATATTTAGGTAAGTAGAATATCACCAATTTTGGCTCTCTGATTATAGATTATTTAGTTGAAAGGTCCGAGTAGAGTCTCTGAAGTTATCTGTCCCTAACAAAACCGTGAAGCAAAAACAATGCGTTATTCCTATGAGAACAGCAAACCGGCATACAGCTGTAACAATCATGACACTGGGACCAGTGTCCGGTCAGTATAGCGAGGGTGTATCAGAGCGGTAGCAGACTCCCATACACATTTCTGCTTAAAATCAAGAGGTTTCTATTCCCTGCCACTGCACTATGGTGGATACAATACACAACCAAGACGACACTGACACAAGGCAGGTAGCCAGTGAGGGCTTCGTAGAGAAGAAATTTAGATGAGAAGATCAGCGATGCAAAGTTCGCAGTTCTCAGCTGCACATGGCAAATCCAGGGAAGTGAAAGCTCAACCAGGGCAGGATGTTTTATCAGTACAAGCAGGGCACTGCTGGTGAAGTTCAGCAAGTGACACAAAGTGACACCTGATTGTCAAAGAGGAAGCAGAAGACGCTGCTTTCATGTTAGAAACAACAACTGGGACTGTTCCAAGGAGAACTGGATGATCTCATGGAGACTTGCTGCAAAGTGCTACCTTCAAGCAGGGGTCATCTTAAACGGGGCAGGTCCACCAGCATCACAGCAGTGAAAAGTTGTGTCGGTGTATTAGCTATCTCTAGTCCCATGAAGGAGGGAATGCCAAGGGCTGTCGTGTGCAAAGACGGCGATGAAAGTTAGAGGAAATTTAGTTGTTTTTAATTTTTTTTCTAGATTTCTGAGATTAGAATTCACAGAAGTCTTCTCTGAATCGGGGTCCTGATCATTGTTACCAGGCAAAGGAGACAAAACATTTAGAAAATCAAAGAAGGAAAATAATATTTTGTAATAAGTAATCAGAAAGGATTGAATGGAAAAAAAGCATTTTATCTGAGGCTTGAAGTGTTGGGAGTATTTTGAGTGACAGATATGAAGAAAAGCATACATAAAAATGGGCATTAGAGTTTCGGATGAATTTTTAAAAGAATGAAAGAATAAGCAAAAGGTCAAAGGTTGTGCTCACAATCTTCCACTCTGGGAAAGCATAGAATAGGGCTTCAAGCTCTTACTTCCTGTGGGACATACTCCACCTCTCTCTTAGTTTACTCATTTGTAACAAATGTCCTTCATTATACTGTATGATGTTTAAAAAAGATAGCATAAGTGAAATTCTCAGTTTTTAATAAGTTTTTAAAAATGTTTTATACACACACACACACACACCTATGTCTGTGTGTATGTGTGTGTGTATATGTATATGTGTATGTATATATATATTATATATGTATGTATATATAAATAATACATTCTTGTCAAAGATTTTTGAAGCTTTGTGTAACTAGACTAATAAAACGCTTACTGTGAGCCACCTGCAAGGTTTCTGACATTACTTTTTTCACAGGCCATTTTCTTTCCTATGTGAAGACCCTCACCATAGGATATCACTTGTTTTAAAATGTTTTGTTTTCTGTAATGTGGGTCCTACTTATTTGGACTCATGTGTAACAGAAGACTGGGAAGGGTTGTGTGACTTTCAAATGGAAATATTTATCATGAAACTAACACAGGGGGGTGGCAGGTGGTCACCTCCCTTAGTGATGCCTACGGTATGAGCTACCTTAGACAGCTAAATTGAACAGTTCAAAGTTCCAAAATGCACAATCCACGCGAGGAAAATGGCACATCGAGGCCCATATTCGACCATTATTAACTGATTCAAAAGAATGAACTCTTCAAAAGCCCCAAAACTTTCTTAAGTAAATTTTGTGGTACAGTCTGGTAGCCAAAGCACAATGATTCTAATATATAACAGCTCTGTAATAAGCAACCAGGGGAGGAAACAAAAAAGTCAATTATTTCTGCAAAATGCTTTAAAAGATACAATGAGTAGTTTATCTCTGATGCCCTCCTCCCCAAACTATTGGCCATGAGGAACTTTCAAAATGGGATGACATATTTTTAAGTAATACGAGGAAACTGACCACATAGCATTCATGGTGACAAAGAAGTAGGGAGATGACTTTGACCGAACCCGACTCAAATAAGAGAGCATTCTCAGAGTTATAAGAAAAAATTTGATATGCTTCCTACCACCATTATACCCAAAGGATGATGAAGTCAGTTATCTCATGCTTCTGTGTCAATGTAACCAAATGTCTAGTAAATAAGGGACAGACATTAACCAATTATGAAACTATATGAACATTTATGATAGTTCTGTCTTTGCTAGAAGAGAATGGTGAGAAGGCAGAAACAATAGTCTTTCTTTTTCCCCTCACTCTAAATCTTTTTTAATATTAAAACATTTTATATTTAGCATGAATTTTTCTATTATTTATTAGTTCTTAAAATGTTAATATTGGTCAATATCTGGTGTCTCAGTATGAGATCACAATCATTTTACGTACCTCATTTCCTGTTTAGAATCAAAGAAAAACTATCTATGAAGATTTTTAACTACAAATATTCCCAGATGGAATCTAGTGGAAGGTAGACGTACCAAAAAAAAAAAAAAAAAAAGAGTTGGCAGGAGCCAGGCAGCAACAAGTGGACCAATACAATCAGCATGTGTTTCTCTGCCTAGAATATCTGTATCTGCACGATGATCCCATCATTCTAGAGACTTGTAAGATGTATTTGCTTTTCAGGGAAAAGACTAATAGCTCCAAATGAGTTTTCTATTTTTCCTGCTTCGTTAATAACAAATTACATATACTAGACAACTCAAATTATATTTCTGAGCATTCGTGTTCTTGTCTGGATTGTATTAGGCCTAATGTTCTATGACTAAACTTTTAAGGGTCTTCGAATCTACCCTGATAAGGTTCTTATTGCCAACAGAATTGCATTACTAGTCATGTGTGTTGAGGATATTATACTTGTTTACACAAACGTGGACATACATAACTAGAATCTTATGTTAGGACCAAATCATGAAGAGCATTAGATGTTGGACCATACCAAAGACATGTTCTGTAACTACTGTGGACACATATAAAAGCCTTTTAAGCACAGGCATATGGTGATATATTTACATTTTCAAAAGATAGCTACAACATAGAGGGTAGATTTGAAGGATAAATAACCAAAGGCAAGGCTATCTGACAGAAGCTATTTCACAGTGGGGGGAAAATGAGGTATGGTCTTAAGAAAAGAGAGATAAACCACAAGTAAAAAATTTTGGAATCAGAATCTATTAAGCGAGAGACACTGAAAATTGAATTTCATTAGCTTCACGTTAACTCTGGCTAAAAGCAAGGGAATTTTAAGTTGTATTTCAAAATATGAGGTATGTTTTGGTTATCCATGAAATTAAAAATACATTGCAGTCCAAGCAGCACATAGATTCAGAGAGAGAGCATGACCAAGACGGGTACTATTTGCGATCCCACATCCCCACGTATGCCTGCAGTAAACTTCCATTACCGAGGTTATTTTGTAAATTTTGTGAATATCTATTTCCTGGGGTTTGATTGACGTTTCACCCTAGTTGATTTTCTAGATTCATCTCTGATATGTCTCTCTCCAAATTCAAGTACTCGCTTGTAAGTTTGAAGTCTGCTTTTATTTTGTCTGTGGGTTTCGCCCCTTCCTTGGCATGTTCATTACCATTCATCTTGAATATTTAATTTTCCCACCAGGCTTTCTGCTGAAGTCTGTCACTTTGAACTGCTGCCCCACTGACTCTGTAATTTGCACTAGATGAAACTTCCTAAAACTCTGCTTTATAGGCACTGCATTCTTGTTCCAAAAACCTTCAGTGGTTCCGCAAAATACCATCCCAATAAACTGGCAGTCAAGGTCTATCAGAATCCAAGCCTTCCATTTCCCCCTCATTCACTCCGATTTACTGCTGCATTCCTATATGACACTACATTTCAGACAAATGGGCTTATCAGGAGTTCTATCCCGATTTAATGTACACAGTTTATGCATACTCTTCTCCCACGTAGAATATTCTCGGCACTTTTACCCCATCTAGTAAGTCATCATTCTACATAAACAATTTCAAATGTTATGCGGATCTTCTTCAAATTTTAGTAACCACTTCATTTTTTAATTGCCAGATCACCCAGATGATACTTGGTACTTTCTGTCATATTCATTTTTTTCTGATTTACTTTCTATTGGTTCATAAAGGGCACAAACCCTTTGAAGTTAGGGGGGTTTTGGTCAACTTCTTTATTTCTCTGAACAGAGCATATTGCTCTGTGTTTAGAAGTACATAAATATGTGTTCATAAGGATTTGAATTTTGGAAAGACAGCAAAGCTAGACATCAGTGGCAACGAGAAGCGGCTGTTTTATCAAGTATAACTGTGTTCACCATGCATTAAATTTATTACTAAGAAATAGGTTATTTTCTTTTCCAAGATCCACATACCCAATTAGAACACGAAACCTCAGCTTTACTCATTTCTAATGTGACTTGCAGAACAAAAGTGTGTTTTGCAAGCAAAACAAGCAGTTTCTTATCTGTGGATAGAAAATGACAATAGGATTTTTACACACGTCTTCGAAGATGTGCTCTGGAAAGCAGGAGGCTAATTGGAGCTGTAACTTTCTATTTTAAAAACTATTTAAATCGAGAAGTAATATGTAGAACCCATTGGATTCCCAACCACACAGGAGATTTGAAATACTATCAGAACGCAGTCTACTACACTTCCCTCCCCCGTGTTGCGTGTCATTCTTATTTATAACTTCAGCTTAAGAGTATTCAAAAGCACTAATTATCAGTTTCTTATAAAATCTTCCTATGTGTGAGTTTTAATGAAATAACATTTAAAAAAATGCTTTTGTATGAAGAGCGGGGAGGCTCTAAGAGGTACAAAATAGTCACAGTGATATAGAGAATAGCCTGGCGAATATAATCAATAGTCTATCAGTAACCATATGTGGTACCAGATGGGTACTGGATTTATTGGGGGTGATCACTTTGTAAATTACATAGATGTCTAATCACATATACCTTAAGTTAGCATAATATTGTATGTCAACTATAATTGAAAAAAATAAAAATTTTAAAAAGTTAAAGAAGTATAAATTGGCAGTTACAGAATAGTCACAGGGATGTAAGTTCAGTATAGGGAATGTAGTCATTAATATTGTAATATCTATATATAGGGTCTGTGAGTGTAAGACTCATCAGAGAGATCTCTTCATAAGTTATGTAAATGTCTAACCACTATGCTGTCCACCTGAAACTAATGTATTGAATGTCAACTGTAATTGAAAAATAAAACTAAAATTAAATAAATGCTCTAACAGTTCATTCGATTTGGCATCTTCTCTTCTATTTTCAGTATATTAGATTGGCCACTATCACTTTTTTCTGCTCGATGCCTAATACTTCCAAATAAATTTTACTAATTTAAACACAATTAAAATTTTAAATTCTATGAAATTAAGAAATCTTTACTAATTTCTAAAATTTTTTTTGTATTGCTCTTGATCACAACAGGATCTTAATAGTCAACATATTCTAAAAACAATGTCACCCTTGTACATAAACAAATAGCTTTGCCATATGATATGGAGCATTTTATAATAATCCATCACTGTTAAAACTATAAAAAAATTTATATAACCTTTTGGCACAATATTTCTTTTTTCAACTACAGTAACTTCACTATAGATGTTATGACATTTTATCTATAATTCTCGTTGTTTAGCCTTGTTGTGGTCCACGAATGTTGCTGAAAAGTTCTTCATAATAACAGAAGTTAATCCTGTTTTAGTACTTCATAAAAACTCCAGAACCTTACAGAAATTATTTAATACCTTAAAACAAGCACGACAGTGATCCTGACAACGTTCTAAACATTTATCCAAAAAGCAGGCCCTGCGTATTTTCCCAGCTTCCACTAAGGGCTCCTAAGTTTATTGCCCCAGCCAATACCCCTCCCCTGCTTCTCTACCTTTCTTTTTCACCTCAGTTAACTGTGTTCTCTATCTCAGGGTGCATGTGACATAGATTTTCCTAAACTGAATTTTCACAAGTGTAGTTCTGTAGTACCCAGTAGGCTGACTTTATTTGTAATGTGTTTCCATGACTAGTAGCATGCTACAAGACATAGATGATAAGTGTAGTAAAAGAGAGAATCGATTGGGAAGCCAGCATCTACTACGCGGCTCTGTTACTTATCCTGCTGCCCCTGTGTACCAGCTATTTCTCATCGTGTCACTCATCTCTATTAGCTTTACACATACAGGTTTTTATGCATATGTTTATTGGCCCTATTTAAAGCTTCATAGATCTAAATAATCATTTTAGATCTTTTTCGGAAGCACGTTGTAGATACCTTTCTCTGCTGAGCTCATCACTGTGAATTGCAAAAACTGCAGTTAGGTGATGCAAGCGGCTTGATTTTCAAGTCAGATGATATGATCTAACAGTTGCAATTTGCACAGGTATACCCTTTCACCACAGGTCAGAATGTGTGGCCACCAAAATCCACAGTTCAGTGGAGAGATCCCCAAAGTCACACTGGCATGGTTCACTTCAGTGAACCGCTCCTCCATCCACTAACCACAGCCACGTCCTCACTGACACAGTCTGAATCTCAGCCTTGTGGTGGGCTCTTCCTTGGCTGCACCCTCTCAGGCCTGTGGGTAGTAGCTCCTCCTTATATAGGCAATTTCTGTATTCTTTCAAGCTCTCTTAGTACAGCACTTGCCAGCACCCATTACGCCCATCCCACTATTAGTTCTATATTAAACTTTCTCTGTTTACATTACTGTGTGATATCTCTCCACTGCATAGACTTTGATACACATGAACACGATTGAAGATAGAGCTGGCATTGCACATCAGTGAAAGAAGTGTAAAGCAGTCAATAAATAAGGAAGTTTTGGTATCCAGACAGAAAAGAGAAAAAAGGAAGCAAAGAAGGAACAAAGGACAGAAAGAAGGAAGAAAGAAAGGGAGGAAGGGATCATTTTGGACCATGATTTCATATTAAAATAAAATCAATTCTAAGTGTATCAAAAATGAAATGTGAAATACAGAAGTATAGAATTTGAAAAGAAAATATAGGGGAATATCTTCATGACTTTGGGGTAAAAATTTGCTTAAATTAGACACAAAAAGCATTCATCATAAGAAGTACTGATAAATTTAAGTATGTAAACATAACCAAACATTGTTTACATCATGAAAGAAGTAAAAAGACAAGCCAAACACATATGGAGAAATTTTCTGTTTCAAAAAGAAAAAGTAAGAACCAATTTAAAAGTGAACAAAATATTTGAAACAAGCACTCTTTCCACCAAGAATATGGATTCTATTGTCCAATAGCTGTATGACAGTGCACTTAGCATTATGATACATTAGAAATGTTGAATCCTAACTACAAGATGTATGACAAACCTTCCCACTTGGCAAAAACTGAAAGTCTCTCTCACACCAAGTGTTGTCAAAGTTGAGGAAAAATTCTTACACAATCTTACACACATCTGGAGAGAATGTAAATAAATGTTCATTTGGAAACAATGTTTATATGATCTAGATTAATTTAAGCATTAGATAACCTATTCATTTTCAGTTAAGTTGAATTCATCTGGCATTTTCTGGTGCTTTTGATTTAAATTTCATCATGTTCCTTTGACTAAGTAATATATTAATTTACTAAAAAATACTGGAGACACTACTATAGACTTTATACATATAGAATTTCCTTCTCTCATCTATATATCTGTGCATAATGGTCACAGGTGACTAAGCAAATCTCAGTTCATTCTTGCCAGTACTGAATTTGACAATTTTCCATTGCTTTAATGAGAAACAGCATTTGGTTTTTTAATTGGCATTTATTTTTTGAATACTGAGTCTTACCAAATTACTATTTGATGAAAGTGGGAAAAATACTCCAAAGGCAAAAAAGCATCTTTATTTCCTTATATTATCTCCACATAAATATTTAAGTTATGAAGATATGCATCTTTTCATTTACATGTGTAAGCTTCCTGAATCTATGCACAAAATTTCCCTCATTTGGCCATGTTTCTTCAGTATATAAAGATATATCTGCCTAAAACTTTAAGATTATGTTTGGAATTGATAGGGTAATTCCAGATTACACCATATGTGATCATCCTTAAATGTTATATATGTGTGTGCCTATGTATATGCTTGTGTGTGTGTGTGTGTGTGTATATTTGTGTGTATATTACTAACTTTATTAAGTCATTTTTTAAAATCCATCTTCTATGCCCCAGATTTTGTTGTCAGACAATTGTAATCATTTTGCTTGCACCTTCTCCAGGACCATGTATGTATGTGGTGATTTTATATTTTGCACTTATTGGCGCTCAGACCCAATGCTAACATATCTTAAATATCAGTAGCCCAAGACATTGCAGTAAGTACAGTTGTTTGTGTTGATGGGACAACTGTTTGGCAGAAGACAGTTCACACACTGAATAAGATCATTGTAAATGACATTCTGGAAAAAAATAATTTGTAATAAAGTTGACCACAAAAAAGTTAAAAACTATAATATATGAAGACCTCCCATTACAAAAAAAAATGCAACCAAAGAGAAAGTTGATAGAATATATAAAAAGCAATTTGTAAAAGACTAAATCCAATGAACAATAAAAAATGAAATTATATTTAAATACAGTACTGATGGGGATGTAAATTAAAATAATGAGTTATATTCCATACTGATTAGGCTGACAAAAAAAATTAAATGGACTTAAAATTGGAAGAGAAATGGGAAAAAGAATACAGTCATGCATTTTATATCTATAAATTGAGATTAATAATATGACTATATTACATGTCTATGTCCAGCAGCCATAGAGCAAATCTCATTGACCCTGGCCAGAATTAAATTTTATAATTTTCCATTGCTTAAATGAGAAACATTTCATTTTTAATTGGCATTTACTTGTTGAATACTGAGTTTCATCAAATTACTATATAATTGACGAAAAGGAAAAACATACTATTCAAAACAAATGCTGACCCAAACCAATTTATTCCTACCAAGTAGAATAGTATATTTTTGAAGTGAGATGATCTTTTAGTTAGCCAAACACCAAAATGGATGTATTTTCTATTTAAAAAAAAAAAAAACCTCAATTTGCCTATCACTTTCTCTCCATTCTACAATATGATATAGAACAAAAACATATAAGAAATAAAAAGTAGAGTATCCTTATTTTTAACTTTTGTTTTTTAAAAATTACTTGGGCAGCCAGAGAAAAAGCAATGGGAAAGAGAATGAAAAAGAAGAAATGAAGGATGAAGGCAGGTACTTAAGAAGTTTCTCAAATGACTGAGCAGTTTGCTACAGCACCTGTGAATGAAGACAACATGAAAAATAAAATCCTATTCAAGGTGTGGCTTAGGTAAATTTAGGATTAATATTAGTAATATTAGTATTTATATAACTACTTGTTCTCTTGTCTAAAAAGAGAGAGGTTTCTTTGCTCACATGGGGTTTTCTAGAGATTCTCCCATAACCCTCAGCTGATGTTATCAATGTGACTCCCATATCCCATTTAAATAATCAGTTATTACTCAGTCGTCTTCTGTATGACATTTTTAAGCACGAAGCAGATACTACCAAGAACAGAACAATTAACTGAGAACACTTTACAGCGTTATGATTTCCCTTCATTCATAATCCCCCATTCTCTCTTCTTTTTCCTTATTTACTTTATCACTATTCGTCTGTCTCCACAATTGAGCTTTCTCTTTTCTACAGGTTATTTGTAGTGTATATTTAGATATAACTAGCCAAAGATACATCCTTTCCATGAGACACATTTAAGGCACTTCCCATTTTTAGAACTGGAGTTATAAGATCCTGAACAAAGTAATCTAACAAACAGTACCTGCCCTCACCCCAATAAAGAAACAGGAACATTCCTAAAAGATGGCGTTTCCATGGGTAACAGTGCTGAATTAACCTCCCCTCCATTTTTGTGTCCTCTTGTGTCATCAGCCTTTCTGTTGTGCAATGCTGTTTTATCTTTACCAAACGAAAACCTTGGCATTTAGTTACCCCATGAATTTGTAGGTAATCATCAAATACATTTGGTTTAAAAAAAAAAACTCCCAGTAGAATTTAAGATTTTTAAAATAATTACACTTTAACAAGCACTTCATATTTAATTCATGAATATGGAAATTCTTTGGATTTTATGACCTAATAATTTGATATGCAAAACAACTTAATGTTTCCTCCTCTGGGTCAAGATGTCTTTTTGCTACTAATACAAATAATTGCCCTCATTTTCTCTCATATAATAATCTACATGACCTGCCCCGTTCTTAGCATTCTATATGCTACACTTCTCACAGCAACCGTGCAGAATAGGTATCATTTCCTCTATTTTACATAGAAAAATCAGACGTTACATAACTTTCTTAGAAATGTAGTGAATATTAACATGTTCTGTTTTCTTGCTGAATAACGTTTTATAGTAGCAATATGCCACAAAGCGCTTATCCTTTCGCCAGTGGATATTTGAATTGCTTCTGGTTTCCTTTTTTATTTTTTTAATTATAAATAATGTTGAGAATATTCACACAGACATCCATAGGTAGACCAGTATTTTCACACTCTTCTTTGAAGACGTCACGAGAGTGGAAGTGTTGACTGGTATAAGTGTATGTTCCATTTCACAAAGATGCTGCTGTCCTGTCTTCCGTGGTGGCTGTGGCAGCTTTCGACTAGCGTTGTATGAGTTTTGGTTACTCCGTATTCCAAATACCTAAAATTGATCTTGTCAGTCTTTTTAATTTCAGCTATTCTGATGTATGTCTAGTGATATCATTGTGGTTTATGTTGTAATTCTCTAATGACCAGTAATGTTAAGCATTTTTTTTATGTGCTTACTGGTCACTTTCATGGATTTTGCCAAGCGTCTCTTCAAACCTTTTGTCCACTTCTGATTGAATTGTCTATTACTAATTTATAAGATTTATTTATGTATACTTGATTTAAGCCTTTTGTTTGATATTTTCTGGAAATAGATTCCCTGATTTGCCTTTTCATTTCTTAAATATATCTTTTGAAAACTAAAGGTCTTTAATTTTGATGAAATCTACTCAATAATGTTTTCCTGTTTATAGTTCATACTTTTTTATTCCTCTATGAGAAACTCTTACCTAACTCCATGTCACAAGGTTTCTACAAAATTCTCTTTCAGAAATGTAAAATTTTATCACTTACAATTAGGTCTATGATTTACATTCAGTTAACTCTTGTGTATGATGTTAAGTAAAGGACACTTTTTTTTTTACCATATATGTAGCTTTTCCAGCATCATTTGTTCAAAAGTTATATTTTCTTAATTGCATTATGTTGACATCTTGAGCATACATTAACTGATCATACAAATGTGGGTCTATTTCCAGAAATATCTACTTTGTCTCATTGATCTATATCCCTGTTCTTACACCAATGCCATTCTGTCTTGATTGGTATCCATTACATCTTGAAATCAGCTAACGTGACCTTTTAAAAGAAATTTTACCTATTCTAGGTTCTTTGGCTTTTCAAATAATTAGTTTTTCGCTATTTACAAAAAAAAACCCTGATAGGTGTTTGTGAACATGTAAAAACCTCTAAATGAATGTGGATGTGGTATAGAGTCTGACTCCCTTCTTGGTGGTTGCTGACAGCTTTAGCGTCACTCCTTCTTCTGCCCTATAGCCTGGTAAGCTTTTGAGAAAGGCTGAGTGCTCCCTCCTCTGGTCCCAATAGGGGATTCGAAGGAGACAACTCCAGCCTGTGAAAAGACAACTTCAGGTCACACCACCTACTCACAATAAAACAAAAACAAAACAAAAAAAAAACACCAAGATATTTACTCTCTTGGTCTTTGCTGAAGCCACATTTGGAGCAGCTTGGGAGCTGTGCCCTGCTGTCCCCAGAAGCAGTAAACCTTTCCATGCCTTCTTGATGTATGTGTGGTATCGTGAATCTTGACATCCCATTGGATATTGGGGTGGGGGACCATTCAAACCCTTTAGAGCAGGCATGACAATTGGCACTGTGCACAGGACAGTCTACACCGTGACCACCACCACCAGGTTCTTTCTGCCCCTACTGTGATGTACAGACTGGCTCTTGTGAAAAGCACGTGCTTTGTGTTGTTGTCTGGTGGCTTGGCTTACACTTTGAGCTGTGCTACTCTGTGCTGTGTTTCCTAATTTCTGCTGAGCCTCTGCTTTAGACCTAATTGACTTAAATCACAGTTTTGAACACTGTCATTTAGGGACAGAGTGCCTTGGCCAACACCCGTCTGTAATGTCTTCAAACGCATCTCTCTGTCAGCATAAGCTATGACCAATGCTGGGCTCAGGAAAATGATGCCTACGCCTGTGACTGTGTGTCTCAGTCGAGCATTGGACCCCATACTGTACCTACTCAGGGAACAGACGGTGGAAAGACCATGCCTCATGTGGCATCGGAACCTCAGGTGGCTGGCTGCTCATATAGAGAAAGAGAAGAACCCATGTGAAGACCAATTACGCTTTGAAGATATAAAATTTTGAGGGCCACACTCCTGAAATCACATGGCTCATTAAAGAGCCTACAAAATGCCCTTGCTGCTGCTGCTGCTGCTGCTGCTGCTGCTGCTGCTGCTGCTGCTGCTGCTGCTGCTGCCTGTACTGCCTTTGAAATGATGACCTCGATCCTCAGACATAAAGGGAAAATTCCTGAGGGGTTCATTCTACCATTGCCATGAGGCCCTGAACTGACTTGAAGCTTTGTGGAGGAAGAAATATATAAGTGTGTGTGAGTGTGAGTGTGAGTGTGAGTGTGAGTATGTGTGTGTGTGTGTGTGTGTGTGTGTGTGTGTGTGTGTGTGTGTGAGAGAGAGAGAGAGAGAGAGAGAGAGAGAGAGAGAGAGAGAGATTGATCGATCTAGATACAGAGGGAAGAAATAAACAAAAATTAATCTGAAAGGGAGGCCCACAATTCAGTTTCGCCAAATGGATATCCAAAATGTACTAAAAGCAGTTATACAACACCAGATAAAAATGGTGCAGTTTATCTTTTGCTCCTTCACAGCAAGATTCTGAATTAGCATTAACATCCGCTGAAACAGACCAATTGGCCAGCCCTGATGGCCTTCATCAATACTGTGACTCCCATTACACATATGGAGATCTAAATTTAAACAAGGTGTCACCTCTAAGCTTATCAAATAGAAAACAGAGAAAAAAGAGGTAGGCCTCACCTTAACCATCAGCCTACTGCCTTGCCAAATCCCCCACCATCATACCACTCACTGCCCTAAAGTACTCTACAGTGGATGTGGATGCTGAGACCCAGGGAGTAAGAAAATTATCTCTGGCACTTAGAATTTACTTTGCCAAATGGAAAGTCCCCCGACAACTCCCCCAACACATGCACAATTCAAATAGTTAATATTGGCCAATGTAAATTTTAACAGACTTCAAGAATGAAAACGTGGGACCCAGTTAGAGAAAGGGTGATTGTCACACGCTTTTGAACACTCTGCTTATACACGACCTTCCTCTTCCCTCACAGAGGTTACACAAACCCCTCTCCACTAGAAGCGCTGGTACGGACTTGTCTCCCACAGTGGAACACTTTTCCTGATGCACATTTGCCCTCCAACGATTTCCTGAGTCACATTGACAGCATGTCTTTGACTGTCGCCTACAGAGCTGTAACCCTTCTCGGCTATGTGAATTGTTCCTGGCAGGTGGTCAGCTCCATCCTCTAGGTGCCAGAACTCTCTTTCCCATGTATAATCTCCCTTTTGAATCGCAAACTCTTCTGTCTTTTCTCTGGTATGTCTAGAATATCAGAATATCACTCTTGTTTTTTTTTTTTTTTTTCAAGGCACTATATGAATGTCATCTACAGAAACTGGTTTATTCTAAAGAGATGAATCGAACCTCATAGCATTGCCTCTAAAAAGAAGTGGTACCAAGTTCCTTCAGAAAAAATTATGGCATCTTACATGTACATAGTTTTTTTTTTTTTTCCAGATTACAAAGTAAATATCTTTCAACATATCTGTTTTTCTCCTGTTTTAGTTTTGTCTATAAAGGGCATTTAAAGCATTATCACATTTTACACATGGCAAGGCTAAGGTTCAGTGACATTAAAATACTGACCCCCAAAATAGTAGGTAACACATGCAAGAACCAGGACAAAACGCAACTGATTGCTTCCTGTTCTGTACCACATCACAGAGCTTTGCAGTTTGCCCTTGTCCCCCTGATACCATCCTTATCATCCCACCACCTTGATTTAGTATCCATAAGCCCACTTAAATATCTTAATTCCTACTGCATTACTAACACTGAAATGGCTTAAGATTTGCAAGACCCAAACTCGACATGAACTAAGCAGAATAAGTGAATAACTACATTTAGGTTTCAAATCTAGTTAGTTATCTGTTTCACTCAGTTTAGTATGCTTGCAAACACTACTATAGTTCTTTCAGAAAATTAATCTCAGATTCTTGGACGCTCACAAATATTACCAAGTTTTTTGTTCTATTTCCCTCTCTTTCCACGGTCAACAATCTACAAAATAGCGCACTTTTTCTTTTATCTGTTTATAATTCTTTCCACTCCCTTTTTTAGTTTTCTTCCCCTCTATCCTGATTCATTTTTTTTCCTTATGGTTTAAGGAAACCATATTCTGCTGATGGGTAATAATAGATCACATCCTAATCATAATTCTGAAAGTTCTGCCACCATGTTCTCCATTCTCTCAATGCCTAGAACCACAGGTCTGTCTGCTGGAGCTGCAGTAATAACTCCATCATCATTTCTAAGGCTATGTGCTCATTCCAAGTTTCATCATTCACATAGTTTTTTGAAAAAAGTTCATTTGATTCTCTTAAAAATCTCAATTGGGAAAAAAATCTCAATTGGGAAGATATTATTGCACACATTTTTAAAAATGAGGTAACAGGTGTAGAAATATTTACTATTTTTCCCAGTTTTTAAAATGAGATTATAACCCAGATCTCCTCTTATCTCTGGATTTATTGATAGCGCTTATATCAATAACATCCTTTGCACTGTGATTACTATAACTTTCTAGGAGAGCTATGTAACGTCAGAATCAAGTCATCAACAAAGTGAGATCTAAATATTTTATGTTTCAGAAAATGTTCATAATTTGTATGTAATAAGTGATAACCAGTACTGAAGAAACCAAAACTGACCTGAACAAGTGTACTCTAGCCTGTATTTCAATTTTAATAGATTTTTTCTTTTTGAGATGTAAACACCTACAATTCCTGTTAGCTTAACACACATCCTCTTTCTCAATTTTTTCCCTTGCAGTTGATGTTTATACACATACAGACACAGACAGACAGACAGACAGACACACACACACACACACACACACACACCTGTAATTTATTTCATATTATATATTATTTAGTTGGTTTTATATCTGTTATTCATTTGGTTATATCACACACACACACACATATCCTTTGCAGGGGAAACACATTATTAGCCTTTTGTGGTAAACCAGATCAGGTAAACTACTCTTTAAAATTTCAACAGAAAATTTACATCAAATCACACTGACCTCAGTCCTTTCTGATTTACATAATTTTTCCTGATTTATGCTGTGTAGATAGCTGTAGGATTATAAACTTCTATGAGCCCAAGAAGTGAACAGAAAAAGCATTAATTTTAATTTCTCTTGCTAAATTTATGAAATAATGAAATAAGAATTGTCTACTGTTACCACCTTTATGATTATTACTCTTAAGTAATAACAGGTAGAAAACAGGATAACAACAGGTAGAAAATTACAAATAACTTTAGTTTCATTTGCTTTTCTAAGAGTTTCCCTGACATGAATAAAAGCAAACTCTTCTAGCCCACCCTCATTCATAAGCTACTGGTCTCTCATAATGGCATATGGTATTTCAATTTCAAACCTGCCCTCAATAAATAAACAGAATGCGGAATGACTGTGCTCATGCATAAACTGCTTTGTGACTTAATGTTTATCTATCATAATCAGTAACACCCAAATTAAAAAAAAAAATCAAAGCATATGACAGTAAAACAATCTTATTCCATATGCTAAGCACCTTTGTTATTTTCTGAAGTAGAGAAGATTAATAAAACAGTAAGTGTCACAAAGTAAATATCATATAAAAGCTGTATTGTAAACTAGGCAGTAAAGTGTTCAACAAATCTGCTTAGTTTCTAAAGGCGGTTTTGTTTATGCGCTTATTGATTTCTTCAGATGGATAATATAGTCTAGCTTATCTATTTATCAGCCCTAACCTGTCCTCTGTCCTCTGTAAACCCCTAAATAATGTAATAAACATTATCTAGGAAAATATATTATGCTCCAAAGCAGTATCTTCCTGTGCAAAGAAACATCTGGGGGGAAAAAATGTGATCTCATCTTCAGAGTGCGACAAGTTAACCAAATTAAAAAATCAGTTTGTTGAAACAAAAAGTTTATTTTTAAATTAAATTCTAAAGTTTAAACTTTTTGCATAATATAATTTTAAAATAAGGGTTTTGTACTCAGAAGCCTGGATTCTGCTCTTCACTTTTTTTTTCCAGCCTTCAAAGCCAATATTTTCTTAAGTATCGATGAATTACCATTTTTAAGGGCATACTATGTGAAATGTTCAACCGAGCTTAGCTTCAGTTATGACTATCACAACAACAAAAATGTCAGCATGTCAGGGCTGCATTACAGTGCTCCCCTGAGGAAATTCTACCTCTGAGGAAAAAGCCATTTGCTATCTACTCAAAACTTCAAGACAAAATGGTATGAGAATTCTTTTCTTATTTGACTAGAATAAAAAAGAATTTTGAAATGAAGCTTCTTGCAATATGTTAGCTAAGGGCCCTTCTCTCATTTACTTATTCAGCCAATACATTTTTATTAAGCAACTGCTATGTACCAGGTACTGATCTAGCTTATGGGGTAATGATAGGGAACAAACAAAACGATATACCTTCCCTGTGGAACAGACATCCTAGGGAATATAACAGAAATTAAAGGAATTCATTATATAGATAGATATAAAAAGTGAAACACTATGCTAAATATGATAGCAGTACAATGTTCAATAGAATGGACAGAAAGAACTTCTCTGAAGAGATAACAGCTGAGCAAAAGCATGACTGAGGTAGTGAAATACGAAAGCTAATGGGGATGACTGGTAGAGAGAATTTAGTAAGTGCATAGATTCTGGAATGGGAGAGAGCCCCGTACGTTTAGAAGAGAGAGAAAAAAGAAGCCTTGAGCCAGATGGGTGGCCCTCGTAAGCCAGAGCACATAGGTTTGGAACCTGTGTAGGATGGGGAATCATGGGAGGTCTTGAGTAGAAAAATCCCCTGAATATGTTTTTTCTGTACAAGACTCACGTGGGCTGCAGGTGAAAAATGCACAAGTTATTGGAACTCTTATATCTCGATTTATCATTTTGAAACAAATAATGTTTGTTTAGTGTGTCCCATGAACATTGAATGAATTAGCATATGCATGTCTGACACATACTACGATCTCAAAACAAATATTTCTTCTCCTGTATATTTTTCTCTTGAGCTATGTAAAATAATATCCCTATTTCTTCCAAAGCAAATTTCACCCATCCTCCCTATTCCCTTAATTAAATATTATTTTCTGATTTTACTGAGTTCTTCTCTGACAAATATTTTCCTTTTTATCCTCTTTCTTCCAAATCATTTATTCTGAGTCTACATGCCCTCTTACCTCAATTTTTTTTCAATCCTATTACTTCACATATCCAATCAAAATGTACCAGTGTTTAAAAAAAAAATTATAAAAACAATAGTTGATCTATACTACTTTCATTTCTCTCACATTCTCTCGTTCCCTTATGTTTGTGGTCTGCCATTTGCTGTCACAATTCTATTGAACCAGAGTCACTGCTCATTCTAACAGGTAGACAAGACTTCAGTCGTGACGGCGACAAAATAATTCTGCTGCCGGAGGTTTGAGAGCCACATACTTTCCGAGGCTTCTGATAGCTATGGGTAAAGTTTCACCAGTCTATTTGTCACTTTTTATATCCCTGGAAAAAGGCAACAGCATGAACAAAGTCCTGGGTAACAAGGAAATAAAAATGATTTCAGAGAAGATGCTGTGGGAAAAATTGCCCTGCGGCATGGCTGCGCCTTCTGCCGTGGTGGGGGAATGATGACAGGACTTGCCTGCCAATATCAACAATTCGACAGTTGGAAAACTTTATGGAAGAACTGTTTCAAAATGCTGAGCAAGAGGCATGAAAAAAAAAATGTTGATCTGCTGTATAAAAGCAATAAATGAGGTGAGGTTTATGATGATTGGATTTCTACCTGGAGGCCCCTTTTGGACTACAGCCCAGAGAGAGGGTAAACAAGCAGGCCCAATGTCCTGACAGAGTGAAGAAGCCAGATCCTAGAATTCAAGGGCCCAACGTGGCTAACAGTTATGCGAAAGAATGCTGTGAAGAAAGAAGCTAGCAGAGAAAGGGGCTCCAAAGATCTATTGAAGGTCCCCCCTGAGTGTGCTGCTGAATAACAAGCTTACATATTTAGGGTGAAAGATACCAGGGACCAAACTATGAGGGACACGTAAAAACTGAACGCATTCCCCAAACTCACAGAAGACCGCAAGACAGTTGAGATCTTACCAGCCAAATAGGAGAGACCACACTGAACACCCGAAGCATTTAGTCAGGGACCCAGAAGTGTCCTATTTTAGCGTCATCTAGTGCTCCCAGTTGCCCACAACTTACACATGGGCTTGGCTTGACCTAATAACAAGTGTCCTTATAAGAGACAGAAAAGAGACAGACAGGCAGAGAAGTCCATGTGAAGACAGAGGAGGAGACTGGAATGATGCAGACATGAGCCGAGAAATATTCGCAGCCACTGGAAGCTGGAAGTGAAGAAGAAAAATTCTCTCCTAGAGGCTTCATAGGGAAGCACAGCTTTGTGCACACCTGGATTTCAGAGGTCTGGCCTCCAGACTGTGAAAATAAATTTATGTGTTTTTAGCAACCAATGCTTTGGTAATTTTTGATGGCAACCCTAGGGCATAAATATAGTCCTCCTTATAAAAGAAAATACCTTTTTCTGTTCTAGTTCATGATACCTATGAAGCCTAAGTTTGGAGAATTCTCCATACTGTATTAGTCTTCTTTTGAATGCAGTCTCTCTCTTTTTTTTAAATTTGATACTACTATGGTTAAATAAGCCCTAAATTAAAGGCTACTTTAGACCCATCAAGACTTTAGAAACAAAACTAATAAAGAGCCTGGAAGATATAAAGCTGGTCCACTAGTAGTTTAACTGCCACTCAATCTGAATCCTGTGCTTTTGCTAGTAAGGAAGACAACATCTTTGAGAATAGAAAGTATGTCTAGTGCCTGGGCTCCAGTTTCCAATACTGAGATCCTGAAATCCTTGTAATTTCTTAAGTGAATAGAGTAGTAGGAGCATCTTTGTTCTAATTTTTGGTCTTTGACAGAAATCCTAAATCCCTCAGAATTTCCTTGGTGTTAGGAGTGCCTTTTGTTCTATTGAGGTGACTTTTGATGGGCTCCTGGATGGCTCCTTGGAGCTGGTCACCAAGACAAAACTGTGATTAAAAGCTTAGAAATTTCAGCCCTTCTCCCCAACCTCCAGGAAGGGAAGAGGAGCTGGAGACTGAGTTAATGATTGATTCGTGCCTATATGAGAAAGCCTCCATAAAAATACCGAAAATCTCAACAGGGGCAGAAGCTCCTGCCCTCAACACCCTTCCAGGCCTTGCTCTAAGTGTCTCTTCATCAGACCATTCTTCTGTATCCTCTCTAGTAACTTTCACAAATGAAGTAGGAAATGTAAGTGTGTCTGTGAGTTCTGTGAGCCATTCTAGCAAGATGTCCAAGGAGGATGTCGTGGGCACTCTGATTGATGGCCAGTCAGAAGTACAGGTGACAACCAAGGACTACCAAGAGCATCGAGAGTCAAGATATGGCAATTTTGTGGGACTGAGCCCTTTGCCTGTGGCATCTGATGCTATCTCCAGGTAGATACTATCAGAATTGAATTAAATTGTAGAGCATCCAGCTGGTGTTGGAGAATTGTTTGATGTGTGTATGGGCGGAGGGGGGGAATATCTAGTGAGCAAAAGAAAAGTGTCTTAGTTGTGTGAGGAGAGTTAAGGAGAAATACAGAGTTTTTCTAATTCAACAAAAACAAAATCCAAATATTCAACAATATAACTTTTATAACATCCAGCCTGCGATAAAAATTACAAAATATGTGAATCAGGAAAATATGTCTCATTAAGTGGAGAATCAGTCAATAAAACAGACTCAGAAACAACAGAGATGAGGGAATTAGCAAACAAGGACTTCAAAACAGCTATTACAAAGAGCAAAGGGTTAAAGAAAAACATGAACATAATGATAGAAGAGATGAACTCCTTATATGAAAATGATAAAATGGAAAATCTGCAAGTTAATGAAAACGAGAAACTCACTAAATGGTCTTAACAGTTGATGATACAATGATGGAAAATTAGTAAATTTAAAGATATATATTTCAGCTGAAAGAATAAGGAAATAAACACCCGCACCAAAAAAAAAAAAAGAAAAGAAAGCAGAGTCCAAGTTATCTATAGGAAAACATTAACCAATATAACATAACTAAAATTAGAATACCAAAATAAGGAGAAGAAAATTTTGATGAATAAAAAGGCCAAAATATTTCCAACTCTAATTAAAACTGTAACACTATAGATTCAAGAGAGATGACAATATCTAAGCAAAATAAACACATAGAAAAACACCAAGGCACACAGTAAGCAAGTTAGGGAAACCAGTGATAGAAAGTTCATCTAAACAGCAGTAGGAGAAAAATTCATTTTATATGAGGGAAGAAAAAAAAAAAAAAAACCTCACATACTCTTTAGAAGAAAAAGCAATCCAAAAAACAATGAAACAATTTTTATAATAATGAAAACAAGGAAAAAAAATCCAAACAGACTCTCTCCATGAAAAATACAAAATAAGACTTTTTCAAATAAATAAAGCTAAAATAGTTAATCAGCTGAAGACTTGCAGTTTGAAAAATGGTATTGGAAAAAAACTTGGATCTACACAAAAGAAGGAAGAGTGAGAAACAAATATATGGGTAACTATAAAAGACTTCTGCTGTTAAAATTTCTTCAGAAGATAATGTTCTAGTAGGTATATGACAAAATAGTTTGAAAAGAAGTGTTTTTCTAAAAATTTGCACATTTTATGCAATTGTTCAAGTAACCTGCATAAAGTTGGTCATAATATTCTCTTATTATGTGATATCTAAGAACAGTAGTGATAGCCTCATTTTTATTCCTGACATTGATGAATTATATTCTTTCCTTCTTTCTTGCTATAGTAAGAAATGTTTACAATATAATTTAAAACAAAATGTTTACGATATAACAATCATAGCACATGGAAAATATATATGTATGATAAAACCAGCACAATGAATAGGTGAGAAACATTAAGACTACTGTTGTTAAGACTTCAACATTTTATGTAAAGTGATATAATTTTAAATCAGACTGTGACAAATTACTAAAGGCATTTATTTTAACCCTGGAGCAACATCAAAGAAGAAGTAGAGTTAGTGGATATAAAAATAAACACTAAAAAATACACAATTACTCCATAAAAGAGGGAAAATTGAGTAACATCTTCTAAGTTCTAATATTATCAGGAAGTACCAAAAATGGTGCCAAATGTAGTAATTTACATTAGATTATAAAAAAGTCATAGATGAATGTTCTAATCTCTAGGAAGCTTCTAAAAGAATATGAGATATATAACATAAAGGTAATTGAGGGGAAAAAATAATTATTGACTAGTCCAAAAAAAGTCAAATATGGGAGTAAACCAAAAGATGTTTGATAAAGAGAAAAATAAATCACAACTTTAAAATAAAGAATTTGAACTATATGGAAGCTGCTAAAACTAGGAAAATAAAGTAAATCATTTTAAATATATGTAAAAAGAAAGAAAAAAGCAAAATAAAAACCAAATATTTAAAATTAAAGAGGTAAAACAAAAACTTAACCCCACAATTAGAAGGGAAAAATGATAAAGTGCAGATAAAAATGAAATTGAAAACAGACTCAGAAGAAAAATTACAAAGCTGGGAGTTGACTCTGAAAAAGTCAATATTGGAAGATTTTATAGCAAGAAAGAGTACAGTTCAATGTCAATAACAAAAATGAGGGTATCACTACTATACCTAGATATTAAATAGTTAATAAAGGAATATTATGACCAACTTTATGCCAGGTTACTTAAAAAATTGCATAAAATGTCCAAATTTTTAGAAAAACTCTACTTTTCAAAACAATTGTCCTATACTAGAAGAAATAAACCTCTTTTAAATATTTTGCCACATACTGAATTTTTACAAATATGTATAAAACACCACCACAAATTCTATAATGTAGAAATAAAAAGCCAAATCTAAATTCTTTCAGAAAGCTAATACCTTCTTAATACCAAATTCTGACAGAGATAAAAAGTACATTACAGACAAATCTCACTAATAAAGACAGATGTAATAACTCCCTTAAATATATAATGAAATTTGGGAGATACAGCAAGTAAAATACATCTTCACCACATGGGTTCTATGCCATATTGTTTTAATATTTGAAAATTGGTAGTATTTACCACATTGACAGAAAAAGTAGAAAAGTAAAATGATCAACTGAATAAAAACATTTTATAAACTTCAACTACTAATAGCAAAAAAAAGAGAAAAACTAGCAATGTAAGATTTTCTCATATTGATACAGAATAGTTTCAAAACTATAGAAATCAAAAATAAAGGATTGGAAAGATTAAAGTGGAAATTATTCACAGAGTCCATAACTGAATTCCTAGAAAGCCTAGATTTCTACAGGCAAACGTTTAGAGTTGACATCTGAATTTGCAGGGCAAGAAAATTTCCCTGTATTTCTCAGCACTTCTGCGAAAAGCCCTAGTCACCTAAATCTCTTCAGTATCAGGATAATTAGATCTGTAACCCTTTGTCTAGCTAATTGCTCTCCTCCCAAGGACAATAACACCTATCTCCTTGTCCTGGGGAGGGCTCCATGGTCACACCCAGGCAGTCCCTAGGTTGAGCTCCACAGCTTTAGAAAACTCCAATAGTATCTTTGTGGATATTTACATGTCAACAAAGGATGAGGCCTAGAATTTGGAGATGCCTGTGAATTGGAAAAGCTCAGACAGGCTGGAAGATCTGCTCCTGGGGAGATTGTATTTACATACCAAGCAGCTGGAGCCAGGAGGAGACCCCTTCCCAGAGAGAAAAAGGACAACTGCCTTTATAAGCAGAGAAAGATCGTTTTCCTTATCACTTCATTAAGGGATATCCAGTTCCTCAGTGAGAAAAACTACCCTGACTCTCCTCACATTATACTAGGAATACATTTTAGGAGAAAGGGAGGCTGACACACATATCATGTAATGTGAGATGTTTAATAAAATTTCTCTGATGCAGAACAACGCTTATGCACATTCAGAATAAAATTAATAAAGGTAATTATTAGAAACCCAAAAGTGTTCATCAAAATCCTTATATATAAAATATTCCAAATCCAGGATGTATATAGGGGTCTGCCTTTTGTGAAAGAAGAGAAAGATGCAAAAAAATGCTCAGTCTGGATGTACCTGCCTCAGTCCGCATATGAAACAGTGAAGGCGTTGAGGAAAGGGGTTCTGGGGTGTATGGACACAGGAGTAGGAGGAGACGCTTTAGTTTATACCTTTTTAACTCATATTAAGTTTTGATCATGTGCTTGTATTACACAGTTGAACAAAACAAAATAGATATCTACATTTAAATAAAGTTATAAAGTTAACTGATAGTCTATGCTAGGTTGTACTTTCTACATTTTGATGTTAATTCTTTGTTCAAAAATAATTATAGTTGATGAAAATTGTTTTTGATATGTTATTTCACTAAAAAATTAAAATCCAGTGTTTCCCTATTTAATTATCATTTCTTGTGTCATTTTTATTATTAAATTAGTTGTTTATATGGAAAACTCTGGATAAAAGCACTTGGTATCAACTTCTTCATTAGTAATTGATTCTGTTCTGAGTCTTCAGTAAAGTGTGTATATAATGCTCATTTAATTTGGATCTCATGAAGAAACAGCTTCTCTAAATTTTTGGTTGTTCTTTACATTTACTGAGAAACTCTATATGAAGCAGCTATTTCATGAATTTCTTGTCTATTCAACTCACAGGAAAAGCCCTTTATTCTGTTTTTTGACAATTAAATTAAAATTAATGAAATATTTTTCTAGAATTTCAAATTAGGAAAAAGCACATTTCTCCTGAAAAACTGGTATGTTTTCAGTTAGCTGGATTTATTGCTGACTCTATGTTAAATAATTAATAAAATACTTAATTCTGTAAAGTAAGGATTAATTTAACTTTAAATTATTAAATCATTTCATTACATTAGTGCATCTATTTATATTAAAAAGCACCACAAATTACTTCTGAAAGTGGGTAGGCCATAAATTCATGTATTGGTCTTCTGTGGCCTATGTAACAGATCACCACCGTTAGCTTTGCACTTTAAAACAGAGACCTATTATGTCACAGGTCTGTAAGCCGGAAGTCTGGGTTGGCTGAGCTGGGTATGGACATCTAGGCATCCACTACTGGGCTGGGACCGAGGGGCCCAGCCCAGGCACGTTGTCAGCAGAATCTAATTTTCCTGCCGGTCATCATCTGGGGCCACACTTAATCTCCAGAGGCCGTGCTGGGTCCCAAAGCCAGCAGTGGGTTAATTTATTTAACGTTTCCAGCCTTTGTCACTCTTGAAAGCTCTGACTTCTACCTCATCTCTCCTCCACCTCCAGCCAGAGAAAATGCTTTGCTGTAGAGGGCCTATGTAACTAGGTTGTGCCCACCCAAGTAATTCAAATAGTAATCTATCTAAAGTCCTTAACTTTTTGCTACATCCTGTAACATCTTCATGAGTTCCCTGATCAGTGTGTGGACATCTTTAGGGGGTGATGGCACACAATGAATAACAAATACCACAAGTAATTACATATAAACTAAAATACTTGACTATTTTCCATATTTACCCCCCATTTCAAACACCCATGTTATAATTATGGCTAATTATTGTTTAATTAAAAACTCACAGAATTAATGCACTTCCATAATAAGCAAAATTGAGAAAAAGCAAATACATTTTTGTAAAAAAAAAATTAGAAATGTTAGGGAAAAAAAAAAAGATAATCCTTTGAAAATAATTTACTTGTATTGGGGAAAGAAAGACCCTTCCTCCTTTTTGTTCTTGTTTTATCTTCCAGAATTTAAAATACGTTTTTTAAAAGCTGCCCTATTTGTCAATCTGTCAAAAAATATATTTCAGCTTCAAGCCTCATGCTCCTGGGGGAATCGCAAAACATCTCATTCAGCCGAAGAGGCTGAAACTCCAAGCAGGGCAATTAATATCTTCCATTTTTGCCATGGGCACGGAAAGCAGCTCCTTGGAATCTGAAAGGCTAATTGTGTCTAAGAGCTGACATCTGGCCTGTGCACATTTAACACAGTAGGACTTGCTCTGTGTGCCCTGATCACCAGGCACGGAGTGGACAGACATGATCCGACCTCAACCTCAGGGTAGCTGCCACATTCTAATCTTCTCAAGAAATAGAATATTCATTAATAGATAAAATCTGGATTCAGGAAATTGTGCATAGACATTCTTCCCGACAAATGCGGCTTTGTTATAACTGGCAGTTTTGAATAAATTAGAAACATCATTTTAAAAAAAAATCTTTCCTGGATTGTGTCAAATAAAGTTTTGTTTAAAAATGATAAAGTTGTTTTAGTGCTTCACTGAATTTTGTCTTCATGTTCTAAAAACTCAAGATTCTTGCATGTGTTAATTTTAATAGGTATATTTTAAAAAATACTCATCTAAGAGAACATATGTAAAAAAATTAGTGATCTTGCATAACTGAAATTTATACCCACCGAAAAACGATTTCATATTTCTACCTCCCCACAAAATTCGAAACCAGTATTCCAATCTTTGCTTCTCCGAGACTGAGTATTTTAGAAACCTGACTAGTGGAATCATACAGTACCTGTCCCTCGGTCACTGGCTTATTTCACTTAGTCTGATGTCCTCAGTGTTCCTCCATATTGTCTCATAGAGCAGGATTTCCTCCCTTTTCAAGGCTGAATAATAGTCTATGGTATGTACATACCACCTTTTTGTTATCCATCCATTTGTGGATGGACATTTAGATTGTTCCCACATCTTGGCAATAGTAAATAATGCTTTAACTAACATGGGAATGCAGATACAGCGCCTCTAGTTAACCTTACTTTCATTGACTGCTTCAAAATGTGTTTAGATCTCATGTTAGGTCTTGCCACAAAAACAAACAAACAAACAAACAAAAATAACGGAAACAGTTGAATGCAATGTATATATCTATTACCTTGATTATGATGAAAGCTTCACAGATGAATACATATGTCCAAACTTATCAAATTGTACAAACATATGCAGTTTTGTATAGCAATTACACCTCAGTAAAGCCGTTTGGAAAATACATATTACACACACACACACACACACACACACACACACACACACACACACACACACACACAGAGTTATCTGTGCATCAGCCCTGCCTATTCCTCCTCCCCATTCAGGAAAAAACTTTCTGACATTTCCCCCCAAATTGTCCCCAGCCTCGCGCATCATGGTTCAGGGCCTGGCTCCTGAAACAACCTTCCCCTACGAGATAGGAGCGCTACCTGGGAAGCACCTGCACCCATGGCAACGCCACATCACCCACAAGCCTTCTTTGTTCTGGGAAGGAGCTGGGAAAACAACGCCCCGGCAGCACCTCTGGGGAAGGTCAGAAGGTGGACGTTTTCTGGGTTTTGCTTCTCTGCAGACGGTGACCTGGGATCTGTCTCCCTCATGGGTTTTCCCCTTTGGCTCCTGAGTTCAGAGCTCCCGCTTCCCATTAGCTCGTTTGTTCTTGAAAGAGAGAGAAGCGGGGCTCTCCAGTGCTGCAGTACGCATGATACAGGGGTTCTGCTATTCGTCGATACATTACCTGGATAATGGGGGAGAGGGGTGCGAAAATCTGTACAGATGAGCTCCCTATTACTTTTATGGAATTATACAGAATTTAAATACCTAAAAGGTAGGCTAAAAGGCACTCAGGCACCAAAATTTTAAAAGGAAAAAAAAAAGTGAAGGGAATTTTTTTAATGTGTTATTTAATGTTGGTATTTCAGAAACACACACAACAAAAAAAAAAACCAGAATACTTATCGCAGTTAAAAAACAGAATCTCTTAATTTTCTTGTGCCTATCTTAGCACTTTTTTTTTCAATTTTATAGGTAGAGGGAAGCAATTTTTTTCTTTTTAGTCTCACTAAATTTATCTTTGTGTGGGTCTGATTCGTATATGTGTGCTTATGTTTGGTTTTAATAAAAAATTTTTCCTTAAAAGTAAGATAAAAAGCAATGATTACAATTAAATAACACTTAGCATTTATTTAACACTATGTACACACACAAGTCGAATACTATGTGCAAGGTTTATTCATTTAGTCACTAAAACAACCCAGTAAGATGGATTTTATTAGCATCCACATTTTACCTCTGAGGAAAACTAAAATGCAGAAAGATTTTGTCGTCAGCCCGTGTAATCTGCAGGAGATAACGTGTTCAAGGTGTGTTGGTGACACAAAATGCAGAAAAATAAATAACCTTTACTTAGGCCATGTTCAGAAAGGGTCTCACAGAAGATAGAGAATAAAGCAATATGGACGAATGAGTGCATAGGACTTGACAAACTGGACCAGAGGTACAGGGCTTGCCAAGCAGAGGGACAAACACTCCATGATGGAGTTGAGACCGGATACAGGGATGCTATGCAAACAGTATATGTCAGAAATGCCAACACTGGCCTTCCTTCAGTGGCAGCGGTCCAAGGGGACTTTGCATATGTGGCCCCAGATGACTGGAAAGAAGAATCTCACAAGGGAATGATGACTGTTGACCCTTCTCTGAGAGGCAGGCTGGAAAGTGAAAAGCAAAGTGGCCCTACGAAGAGACTGTCAATCATAAGGAAGCATCCAGGTGAGATTAACAATATGTGCACAGACACAGCCACAGTGGAAAGAGAGAGCAATAATATTTATAAGGCTTAAATGGTTCTTGCATCTTCTTTATATGCTTCCTATTCTTCCTTTGTATTAAAATCTACCAAAAAGTTCATTGTCAATGCTCAGTTGTTCTAACAGAACTAACATAGGAGATTTGTGTCCACCTTGAGGTCAGACTTTTGAAATGGAATGAGCAGGTGCTTGGGTACCAATGTGATTAAAGCATTTGATATATATCTAAAACAGAGCAAGCTGCTGCTAACAGTTCTTAGCTTTCTTGAGGCATAGTGAGACTAAAAGAAGGTAACTCCAAATGATTTCATCTCTTACCTCCTCCCTAACTCAAACCTGCACCACTAAACACACATTAGAATACCTCCACCAGGTACAGATGCCCTTAACGTAAGCTCCCATCATGCCATTCGAAGCAACCCATCACACGAACACTGTTCAATCACAAATGCAGACTAGGATTTATGTTCATAATAGTCCAGTCTTCACTTTACACACCAGACTGATATTTCTCCCAATAAGTATGTCTTATCAACATTTCCCATGATGGTTTTCACACACAATCAACGATGGTGCTACAAGTCAACAATCCCCTATTTGAAGCCCAGAGAGTACTTTGTGTATACCTGAAGTTTTTCAGACTTTGAAAAGGTGATAACAGCCCATACACCTTATCCTGTCCGTGCAGAGCCTAGAGCTGCATCCTGCCATTAAATACTTCAATATTTCTGCAGCACAACCTTTAAATAGCCACATACTGATTTAAAAACAAACAAACAAACAAACAATCTCAGATTTCTTCAAGGTCCAGCTTTTGTCTCCAAACAGGTTTATGCAGAATTTATGAAAAATTATTTTAAATTTTTAAAATTTATAGAGTGTATTTGGATTTTAGAATTGTGAAACATGGATTATGGAACCATATTTTGACTTTAATTTACTGTATTTAAGGTTTTTCTTTCCCCTAGTCTCTCTTTCCAAATAAATTATGTTACAGAAAATTATTGAATGTTAAACATTTTAAATAAAAACATAATACAGATACTATGCTGACTCTTAAAGAGATACAAAACTAAATGGTGTGGTGTTTTGTTAATTGATTTTGTCAAGGGTTTGGGGGACAATAATCATAGCTTTTTTGGCAGATGTTTAGGTAAAAATACTTGTTATTTAAAATAGATTTATATGAGGCAATGTATAACACTAATAAATCAAAGCTACATTTATTCTCTTTTATGAACACAACTGAATACTTCTTTAAAAAACTGAAATCAGTTACTGCAGGCCAAGTTCATTTGTAAGTCACAAAACAGGAAAACAAATGATGTGATATCAAGCTCCATGGCTCGTTTGAACATATACACAAAATCTAGATTTCACATGGTTCATCTCTGAAAGGTAGTTATTATCAAGGAGGTGGTGGCATTTTCCCCTAGGATCTAATGTCTATAGCATTACGAACCTTGATAACATATTCATCCTCAAGGAGAAACAGAAAGGCAAGATCTTGGCTTTCTGACATTGTAGATTATTCTCATCCTGTTCCTTTCTTGTATGTGTCCAATTGTATTGCTAAACCCCTATTTATCTTGTTCTTTTGGGTTTTTTTTCCTATCAACAATGGTGATCTTAAAGTTCTTTTCTAATATGTTTTTAGGTCTTTAAAGTTTCTTAAGTGAAATAAAGAGAGCCAAAATACCCCGTAAGAATATGTAAGCTGTAAGGCTTTGGCTGGCAAGTTAAAATATTTTTAATAAAAGTATATGACCATGTTTATCCTGGCCAGGATGACTGAGTGTGATCAATATTGAGTCCAAGAATATGTAATGTGATGACACTGCTTTTATGTGAACTCTCATAAAAATAAGTTATGTCCTTCCAGGTCATCATTAATATCACTATTCTTTAAGTAAAGTCATGGTATTACAGCTCCAGTTAATAAAGAAAGATGATAACCTGTTGTTTTAAAGTGAAAATATTGAAATTGGATGTGTGTGTTTGTATCTTTCAGAGACAAAATCAGCAATTTTCTCTTTTAATTATGAGTTTTCTATGTTAAAGCCATTTTATGTATAAAGACACTATATTGCCATGTTTACTTTTTGCTCCAGAGGATATATATCTTAATGATCTTTCATGTGTAAAGAACACATGTCAGTTGAGCAGATAGTATGAAAAATTGATGATAATCTACAATCACTGAGTCTTAGATATAAAAGAGGCTTAAGATAGGACCTAAGATTTAACCAACATTTTAGCTTTTCATGAAAGATGGCTGTTAAAACCCTGCTTAAAACACAGATTTCATTATACATTATTTTTTCCGTTTTGTATTCTGAACAGTTAAAATATGAATTCCTTAAGATGTATCCACTGTACATTTTTTACTAGAATATTAATACAGCAAATAATGCTCACTCTATTTGATATGCTGTTTAAAAATATCAAGTGCCAATTAAACTTGGCTTCTGTTCTCACCCTTCACCTGCTTCTTTTATCAATAAAAAAAAGTCTTCAATGAGCAACTATGTTTGTCAATATACATAAATACACCCCCTCTATCCAAAAAACTAAAAACTTCGTAAGTCTACCTTTTCCTCATTTCGAATGTTAGATTTCCACTGTTGTACTTCTACCTCAACTCTTCACACAGTGCCCAGCAAACAAACAAACAAACAAACAAACAAACACTCTTTCAGCTGGAAAGTCAAGTTCTGGAGTTACACAGATCCACACAGTGGTAATTAAATATCTTTATAACAAATGGTTTGATAATCCTAATTTAATCTGTCCCAGAACCCATGTTTGTAAAATGAGTTTTTACATGTGTATCAAACTACATGACTTAACATTTGCCTTTAATACATTTTATCCTATTTATATTTACAGCATGACTATTGTTAACAACACTGTATTGTATTCTTGAAATTTGCTGAGAGATCTTAAACCTTCTTATCACACACATGCAAAAAATGTTAAGTATATGAGATGATAGATGTGCTTATTGACTTGATTTTGTAATTAGTTCACGACATATATATATCAAATCATCACATTGTATACTTTATTGACTTTTTTGTTAATTGTATTTCAAAAGGCTGAAAAAATAATTTTAATATTGCTTTTATTTACTTTATTATTTTTCCTAAGTTTAATAAAATCTATGACTTTGGTGTCCTCATTCATGAGGTTAGAGGTAAGTTCTCAGAAATGGTTTATTTTATTTTATAGACAAACAAACTCAGAGGTGCTACATGAGATAATTAAATATCTAAGAATGAGTTAATAGTAGAGTTAACATTAAGACATATTGATTCTGGTTCCTAATCTTTTTCTACTCTATGTTGCTATTTTCTTTACATTAATTGAGCAGTCTATCAAACACTGAACACTTGAGCCCTGTGCTATGACTAGTAAAAGACAAAGGTAGGTCATTACTCTGTGTACAATAAGCTTATAATTTATTGGGGTTAGAGTAAGGGGCAAGACATTGAACACATAAGTATAAGTTAGCGTTGGAATCCATGGCATCGAGTAATAAATTTCCAGTTCTGATTAGGCATGAGGAAGACTGGTGAATGTATGCTGATACCTGCAGATCTGGTACTCGACAGACTTTCACAATTCATCTACTAATATTTTCCTTGATCGAATAAGAGACATTATGCGATCTCTTTTTTACTATTCTCTCCAAAACACTTGGCAAAATATCTAGTAGACAGTATTACAGAAGTATGTACAAAATCAAAAAGTTTAACTTAGATTATCAGGCATTGTGATAATTATCAGAATGCAAATAAGTGATGGGGCTTTTATCAAAGAAGAAACAAAAATAAATACATTTTTAAAATAAAATCAAAGCATGCTGTCTTATTTAATTTTTTTCAAAAAGGTGCCTCTTGAATCTCTCACTTGACCCCAGAAATTGATGCCATCTGCTGAGTATAAAACAACCTTGTGTCCCACTGAAACAACTGGAATAAATACTGAACACCAGTGTGAGGAAGCTGGGCACTCACAGATGAGGACCACATTTCTCTATAGAGCATTCTTAAGCTACTTCTTGCAGAATTTCCCTTGGATGTCTGAAAACTTTTACAAAATCATTAACTACAATCATTGCATACAAAATGTGATGTGGATTTTCTCCACCAAGGTCTATAACACCCCACTTAACCCAACATGAGAGAAACAGAGAATATGGAAGCATTAATATTATCTTTAAATTCTCCCCAAAAGCAAAGGACCAAAAAGATTTTTTTCAAACTTAGAAGAATAACGTGGTGATTTTAATTGCCATATTATTTGATTTTTATATACATGTAGGAATTAAGACTGTGGATCAATATGTGGAAAATCAAATAGATAAAAGGAACTTAAAAGCAAGTGTAAAAATAGAACAGTGTGTATATGAGAGCATGACAGCTGGAGGTACACACACACATGTATACATGTATGTGTATATATATATATATATATATATATATATATATACACACACACATATATATATATACATTAGTAATAATCAGAGAAATAAATGTGTTCACTTACATATACATACCCCAATTATTTTGTGTGTGTATGTGCAGAGAGAGAGAGACATAACCTTACAGAAAAATTCTTTATATATATATATATATATATATATATATATATATATAGATAGATAGATAGATATAGATATATATATAATTATATGTATATATATAATTCTTTATGTATATATATGTATATATAATTATATATATTATAATATAGAGATAGATATAGCCTTATAGAAAAATTCTTTATATATACATATATATATATATTTATATTTATACATATATAATTTCCCCTCCAAGAGGTAGAATTTAATAATTCTTGGTTCTTTCCTCCTCTTATAGATGAGCTATACTTAGCAACTCGCTTGTAAGAACAGAGTACAGAAGGGAAAAATAGTAATTTTTCAATGGAGAAGGCTGGCTAAGATTGCCTCAATCAAGTGATGAAAATTAGTAATACCAATAGAGAGATATTACATACCCTGATATCATGAGAAGAGAATGTTTTAGCTTGTGATATTTCCAAACCTCTTAACTCCAGCCTAATTCCAACAGATATCAGACAAACCTAAATTGGGGAAGCATTCCATAGGGTATCTGTCCAATACTCCTCAAAATTATTCATATTATTAAAAAAAGAAGAGGAAAAAGAGGAGGAATTAAACTACCAAAGACCCAAGAACTCTGAAGCAATGTGGAAATTAAATGCTACATGCACTCTGAACTGAATCCTGGATGGAATGAGGATATGACTAGAAGAAATCCCAATAAAGTCTAGAGTTTATTTAATAGTAATATACTAAAGTCATTTTATTAATTTTGACAGATGCACCTGGATGTGATGTTAACAATGGGAGAAACTGGATGTCATTTTGGAACTCTGTGCTACCTGTGAATTTCTGTAAATCTAAAATTATCCTATAATAAAACATTTTACAAATTGATATTCTACATTAAATTTCATTCTGTGAAGCAGAATGCATCCTTGTACAAAAAGACAAGCCAGAGACTGAGAGATGTTTGCAAACTTGATTAGAGATGAAGAATTAGTATTCATAATTGTAGAGAGGTAAAGAAATAGGAAAAAGTGAAAATATTTACAAATCGAGAGACTACGATAGACTGGAAAAAATATTCTCTTTTAAACCCATGTAAAAGATGAAAGACTAATATTCGTGTCTTCAGAGTAATAAGAAAAAAAAAGATAATGGGTAAAGTTAATAAACAGAAGAAGCAACTTGAAAATCCAATAAAAATATATTGAATCTATTTTAGTAATAATGCAGGTGTGCCAGCTATTAACTTATTGCTTTTCAGCTCCAAACTGACCTTCTCTGCTCCACTTAATGATACTTAAATATGACCCTGCAGACTACATTTCCCCTGTGCAAGCTGGCTCAATATTTTGTTCCACCAGCAGCAGGTTCTGTAGTGACTCTGGGAAGACGGATAAGGAAGAGGGATTTTTTTCCTCTCGTGTCTGATTTTTTGTTTTGCAGCAATGCTGTTAGGATGTAGGATGCTGGCTCCATCTACTGCAGTTTGGTCACTAGTGTCCCTCTAGCCAGGGTTTTTACTCTTGGCTCTTGTGGCTCAGGACAACCAGATGCTTTAACACAGAGCCAGGGACACACGCTCTGTGTGTCCTTGACTGCCTCCTCCTTAGAGATGTGAATGTCAGCATTGAAGGACCTGTCCTCTGAGTTTCTAAATTCTTGTTTGTACAATCCATGCTGGTACAATTTGAAGATGGGCAGTTGCAAGAGTCCTTCCCCGTGCCAGGGTTTGCTCAGAGTAGAACCACTGGGTAAAACGTGCTGTGGTACTTTCTGCAGTCACTTCTCGAATGATAATGACCAGAAATGGGAATTTTAACTTATTCGTGTATGGTTACCATCATTTTGTGGATGGTGATGGATCAGAAGGTTCGGAATTAGAAAATTGGTGAAAAGGAAGACTAGAGAAGAAGGCTGTCGGTGAGCTACACAGAATGAGCAGACAGTGCTGATATTCATGTCCTATTTCAATGCTCACTCGAGAATATGTCCTGCAGCGGCTTTCCAGGGATTGTTCAGTGAGTGAGTGTGTGTTTCCTTTCCGCTTCAAACCCACCCAGCAGTGTCATCCTCTGTGATGCTGGAACTGGACTCTGCAAACTACAGTACCCCTCTGCCAGCAGAAACAATATGAGGCTCTACAAACAGAGGACTCCAGAAGGACACTGCCAAACTGCAAGGTGAAGAACATACCATTTTGGGTGGAGCAGTCTATTTTTCCGTGTGACTCTGAGGGGACACGCATTCGAGTTCCCAGTGAGAGCGCCACCATGGCAGGCTGATTTTGCAATTTAGCGGGACAGCCCACCCATCTCTTGTCTCCGTTCTCACGCTCACGGGTACTCTTGGCCCTCACGGCTCAGCCACTGAAATGCTTCCAGTGGTTTTATCCTGACAATGGTGGAAAGCAGGTCTCGGTTTCATGGTATACTGGGGACCAGTTTCTTTGTCACTACAGCCCTGACCAGCATGTTCTTGTGGCAATCCTGTTCTTTCTTCGGTGGCCCAAATCTTAGTTTTGCTGTTCTTCCTCCTAAGAGTGTCCAGATTCCTTTCTTGCTAACTTTCTCCTACAGTCCAAAGGTGAAAAGCCACCCTCTCTACCCATTTGGTAGTTAACCACATTTTACCTAGAAAGAGGTTTTTTTTGTTTGCTTTTGTTTTTTTGTTTTTTTTTTTTTTAACACTAAATCCTCCTTACTCAAATTACTAGACCCTGGCTGATAACCAGGAAAGTACATGAAAAGTACAATTAAAAGACTAAAAATATACTGTTTCATACCTAGCTGATTCTTAAAATTTTAGAACTCTGAAACTCTATGATTTGGGCAAGAATGTAAAGGAAATAGCAACTATAAGCAAACATAGAAACTGCAACAACACGTTTGGGACACAAATAGTTAATGTTAGGAATTTCGAACATGTTCGCACCCTGGATCCCGGTGGGTCCTTGGCTAGTCACGTTTTCTGAAGCAATTCCTGCTCATGTGCATGAGGAGACGTAGGTGTGGAAGCATTGTTTTTAAAAGAATAAAGTTGGAACTAGCCTAAGATTTCATCAATAGTAGATTAAGTAAATTGCATTATATTTATTTCATGGCGTGATTAGAGCAATAAATACATTTATGAAGATCAATAAATGTCATGAACATAATACTGAAAGGAAATTAAAAGGATAATATAGAATAATGTAAACTTTAACAAGTGCAAAACAATGTCTTAATTATACATATACATATGTGTATATACTGTATACAAATATATATTTATACACATTTATAAAATTAAAACAGACATGGGAATGAAAATATCTCTAAGGAGAGTAACAAGAGGATGGCATGTGGAAGGGAAGTTACTAAGAAACATTAATGAAAGTTAAGGTTATTTTGGAGAATCTGAAACTAAAAACACCTAAGTAGGAAAGACCATAATCTGAGAATTATGTCTTTTACATAAAAAAAAAAGCCATGGAAAAAACTGTAAAATAAACTACTGACATTGATCGCAAGCATCTTGGTCTTAAATCAAAGGATAGAAACCTATATGTGCAGAATCTCTCAGCTTCTATTTGTCAGAATTAAAGAGAAAAGTGGTTCATTCATCCAACATATATTTATTTATGTCTACTTATGCCTGATATTATAGTAGGAACTACAGGTTAGGATGAAGATGGACCCAGTCTCTCTCCTCAAGAAGTTTATATATTCTTTAAGAAAGAGAACCCAACCTCCCCAACAATTATATAAAACAATTATCATATTTTGATCACTGAAGGGAAGACAGACAGACCCTGGTTTCTTGGTGTCTTTGTTAAATCACAGAATTATTAAGTCCTGAAGCAATCTACTTCCTGAATTGTTGCTAGGTGAATTAAAAGTTCATATTCAGTGTCACATTTTGGATTTGCTTTTCTCTACTTGCCACACACACACACACACAAAAAAAAAAAAACCTTAATTGGTAGCCTTTACATACTTTCATGAATGCAATTAAGTAATGAAAGAATCCTCATCAATACTGGGTGAATATCCTGATAAAGTTCAGCATTTTTAATTAGTGGTTGAAGAAAGGTAGTAGGTATAAAAAAGAAGCACAAATCTTTGTCTCTAGTTTGAAAGAGAAGGACTCAAGCCTTAGCTTAGAGCTAAGCTTGATTATAGCCTGGTGAAACTCTGAGCAAAAAAAATCAAGCCATGTTGTGCCAGATTTCCAACCTACAGAAACTATTAGATAACAAATTTGTGTTTAAAGCCATGAGGTTTTACCAAGTTCTTCCTTCCCTGTGATATTCTAAATACATCCCAAGTGCCTGGGACTCACGTGTCTGTCCTGTGTCCAAAAGCTATGCTTTTATTCACTCACTCTACGGTGCACTTTCTGAAAATGCTCTCAGGTCTAAGGCCAAGCAGTGGGATGGAGAGAGAATGAGACAATGGAAGTGTGGCCCACGCTCCCGAGACCCCAGCTTCCCAGACCAGAGTGGAAAATATCCCTCCTTCAGAACTGTAGGTGAGCACAGCTCCATTTTGTTACAACTGTTGCTACCACCACAGTGCCCATGGCAGCACTACCTTTGGGCTGGTGTGCATGCGAACAGAGAAAAACAAAACACAAAGGGGAATTTCCCCCCTTTTTCTAGACTTTAGAAGATCCCTTTTCTTGAGCCAAAATGAGTTGTCTTCTTTCGAAACTCTCTCTGTCCTGCTGATGCCAACTTCATGATTTGGGGTGGGCTTGAGTCCAGGGCAGGGTATACTGGCGAGCAAGCAATGGCCAGCTCATGGCCAGTTCGGTGGTACCGTACCCTCAGACAGCTGTTCCATACACATGGCGGAGTTCTATACAGTGCATTCCATGGGACAGACAGGATGGAGTGTACTGATTCCACAGCATCTGGGAATGGAATTCCTGTGCCCTTAATTTTTAAACTTCAAAAAAATTCATCTACGGCTTTCCAAAATCCCATAGAAAATATATATTTAATAAGAGTGCTTTCCTTGTGACTTATGGCAGTGTCTTGCATGTAGAAGGAGTCATCAAGAACTGGCTGGTAGAAATCAGTCCACAGTAAATGCAGCATGACAAATGACAGGGAGTCCGATATGGAGTAAAAGTGAATAAAAAGGAAAACATCTTAAGAGAAGACAGACGAAAAGGGGAAGAATCCAAAATATCTTACTAACATTCAGCCTAACATCAATATTTTTGCACTAAAGTATTTACAATGCCAAAAGAAGTTGCAATTAAACTAGAAAAAAAGCACAAGGAAATCATCATTACAAAGAGAAATAAGTTTTTAAAAATGGGCACAGAAGAAAACAAATGATTACATTATCTCCGAAGCGTGTTTATTGACTACGTCCTCAGAAAGATGACATTCCCGTTCCTTATTCCAGCCTAGAAGTATATCTTTTATGTGAAATGGATAAAGGTCACACACAAATCAATAGTCCAAAAATAAAAGAGTAAATTTGGGGTTGATCCACTAAGAGTAGATGTGAGACAGAGACGTGAAGGTTCTATCCGTCACCCACAATGACTGTCACATAGCTCAGGCCTCCATCCATTCCACTGCCTGGTCTCTCTTCTCTGTCCTGCCAAGTCCTCCCCTGTCCTACTCTCCTCCGTACTCTGTGGCCCACACCAACGCTACAGGAGGGAAATGGTTTCCACGCAACCTCGCCAAATTTCCACCTTCATTCCCTTTGAGTCCGTGAGCCTGGACGACTCCTTAACGCGCCTCTGCCTGACGTCTCCTGTGAAGGATTCGTCACCTGCCGCCCCTCACACTCAGGAGGGGGAGGGCATCTCCCAACACCTTTGCTGCTCAAAATGTATTTCAAAATGACACAGACATTTCTGATCTGTGTTTTTCTCCACTCGCTTTTCACTGGGGGAGTTTTCAGGGTCCTTGTTAGCAGTGCATTTTGCGGTTCTGCCTCACCATCCCTTAACTTCCGTGCCACTCCAGACACTTACAGATTACATTACAGATCCATTATTTACCCGCCTGGTGTATATAGATCACATGGCACAAGCCTCTGCTCCCACAGTTTGGATACATTGTCTTAAATTGACTTTAAGTCCCAAAGTTTATTAAACACTTTTTTTTTTTCTCATGAAGGGTAGCACTCAGCATCTAATATCCTAAAGATATTGCTCAGATACCTTGATTTCTTAGTTGTGACAAGGACTAAGAGAGAGTTTCTGCCTGAAGGTTGTACACACAGTTCTCGTTTGTATTCTTATAGCTACCAGTGTCTTGGCACTAGGGAATTTAATATAGCTAACCATCAACCTAGACTTCTGAAAATTTCTCCAAAATAAATAACCTATTTGGGATTTGGGTATGTGGTGATATATAAAAAGCATGTTTTTAATATTTAAATTATATCCAGACCATGATGGGGTAGACACACACTTCCTCCTGTTAACTTCAGCTAAAAACTCCGACAATATGTATAAAAACATAAGAAGACTCTGAGAAGCAGAGAAAGTCAGATTGGAGAGGGAGTCCAGCTCCCGAGGAAAAATTGCTGCTCTTTGTTGGGTGTTCTTTCTGCCTCACGTATCCCAGACCAGGTGCTAGAGAAGGTAGCAACTCAGAAATGCCAAAGAAGCAAACCAGAGAGGCCCAAGAAAAGCTTTTTGTTTCTAGACAAAGGATAGGGAGACGAGGAGAACCTAGTGAGACCAGAAAACCACCACAGCGAACTTCTAAACAATAACTCTACCACGATAAACCCCATAGAAAAAGCAACAGTCTCACCACCAGCCCTGTCATCAAAGGCCAAGGAGGGACATTAGGCATATGGTCTTGCTTGGCTACGGCGAGCTGCCCCCAGCCCCTGACCCCACTGGTGTGGGATCAGAGAAGACTGAGCGAGGAGCAGGGCACTTCACCCCTGCCCAGCAGTGATGGGCCCCCACTACCGTGGTGTCTGTGGGGGACAGGCAGGGATCATGGGCTCTGCCCCACCTGGTGGTGATGAAACACAGCTACTCCCCGCTGCTGGTGTCAGAAAAGCCAAACGCGAAGCTGGAAATGTCACCACCGACCAGTGGGGATGAGCCGTGCTCTGCCACTATGCTGTCAGTCGTGGCTACATGGGGAGCGAGAACACGGAGCCTATCCCCCTGCTAGCCAGGTGGATGCAGCAGAGGACTAGTGGGGAGTCTGCTCTGCGGTAACAAGGCACCTCAGGGGAGGGAAAGCTCTGTAGTGGAAGGCGGGAGAGAGTCAGGTGTGCTCTGGTCAGAAGGCGTTGCCATAGGCAAGCTGGGAGGAGGCAAGCTAGACATCAGGCGTCCTGCCCTCGTGGTAGGTTAGGGAAGCATGTTTGGCCTTCTCTAGTTGATGCTAAGTTAGGGCACAAGTTAGGGAAGCTGGCAGTTGTTCATCAGGTCCTGGCCTTTAGGGCTGACCGCGGCAGGGGTCATGGCTTGGCTTCCAGCTGGCTGCTGCAGACTGCGAGTAAGATTTCTACTGTCGTAAAACGGTCAGGCCATTGTCTGTTCCAACTCTAAGTTGTCATGCCTGAGCCCATTTTTCCATTCTAGACTTAATTCAACAAATATCCTCTATAATTAAGTTGGTGCTTCTATTAACCTGCAAAGATCCTAGGGCCACATGTCATCCTGTTTCAGCTGTCCCCTTTTCCCATAATGCTCCTTACCATCCTCATGACTGCCCAGCTCCTATCTAACTCTCAGAGACCTTCTCAAACCCATAAAATTCACAGGATCTCCCGTTTGCCCTTTCATCTGTTAAACACAAAAGTCCCTCTTCTCTACTCCTCAGAGTTCTGATTACTCATCCAACTGTCATTGGACCACATGACAGAAAATCTTGCCTCCTTGGGGGCATTTTCTTTTCTTGTCTATTTGTTTCTTGGAGGACAGGATTCATATCAAAAACTTCTTTTGGTTTTGATACCGTAGAGTGATGAAAATAGAGAGTTCAATCAAGAGGATCAGAATGTAAACTCCAGCTCTGCCACTTACCAATTGTGCAATCTTAGATGCCAAACCTCATTTTCCCAATGTATAAAAATGGGAAATTCTAATGGAATCTTATTAGGTGGCAAGAATTTTGAAAGAAGTTACATGTTATCGTTACTGTCAATAAAGAACCATTTTTACTTTCCTTTCGTATCCCCTCATTATGCAATGTTAAAATAATGCTTGTAGCAAGTAAGACTAAGCCTGACTTTATTGTCTGAGGTTTCATACTTAGGATCCGGGATACGAGAGAATAATTGGCATTTTCCTGCCTTTCTCAATTAAGTAGGCATTTAATATAGACTCAAATCTAAAGAAACTTTTACATCATTGAGAAATTGTCCTTTAATTGTTAGAAGTAATCACAATTCGAAATGACTTTGGTTTTTATACACCACTGATGTACATGCAAATATCTTTTTTAATTTCTTGAAATTAAGAGATTAAAAAAATCAGTGGTTTGTTTCTGGCAAAAACACTGCATTCCATTCAGCAATAAGCATTTTTAAGATGTGTCAAAGTTCCAGTAATAGACTTACTGTGAGAATGAATCTCTCACCAAAAAATATCTATTCTTCAATATAATGGAAATAGAGAACATAGTCTCAATAGACGACGTATAAGAAAACTGTCATTTACTGAAGCCATAAGATTCATGCATTCTAACTTTACAAGGCAGGGTTTTAAAGTTTTAGTGTCAGTGAAAAATACCATTTTGAAATCTTTGAAAACTAGCTTTCTTTTCTCAATCAAAGAAGATGGGGAATTTTTACCTTTTTTGCAATAGTTTGTCTGATTTGCAATCCCACTTAGTAGTTTTGTCTAAACATTAGACAACAATATTCTCCATGAAACAGCAACAAATTTGTCACAAAAAAAAACATGGTCTTTATAAGCAGTCTAAATTACTAGAAAAAAATATTCTCCTGATCTTTTTACTGTATCTGTTGGGCAAGTAAAAATGTTTTATTTTCAGAGGATTTTAAGTTATTAATTTTATTAATATTAGTTTCTTTTCTAAGTTATTATGTTTTTCTGACCTTCCCCAATTTTAAAAATACATCTGAATGTTAAATGTATATTATTATGCATCAGAATAATTGATAGTGATTCATTAATATGTCTCGAGATAATACTTTTGAGATGTTTATAAAACTCAGAGAGAAAACTTGCTATTCTGTTTTGCATAAATATTAAAGTACATTTCCAACTTAATTCAAAATTAAATCTAAATATGGACTCTTATAAACATTTAATTAGATTTGTTTTTCAGGATTAGTAAGGTAACAAGGAGAAAAGCCAAGTATATCATGATTCTTATTTCCTAGGGTATTCCTATTTCTTTTGTAAACAAGGTTTGCATAAATATACTTGTCTCCTAATCTAGTATGAAGATGGGGATTTAAACAATGATAACCATCAACACCAAATATGATGAAAAAATAAAAGTGTCTTAAAGGATCATGTATATCATGTAATGGCGGGGACCTGAATAATGACCCCCCAAAGATGTTCACATCCTTATCCCCAGAAGCTGTGACCCTGGTACCAAAAATTCAAAACAACTTTTCAGATGTGGTTAATGATCTTGAGATAAGGGGATTATCCTGGATTATCCAAATAGACCCAAAGCAATTACAGGCATCCTTACAGGAAGTGGGCAGGAGGTCAGATAGAAGATGCAATCCTGTTGGCTTTGAAGATGGAAAAAAAAGCCCAGGAGCCAAATAATATGCATGGAAAAGCCAAGAACATGGATTTTTCTATGAAGGAATGCAGCCCAGCCAGCACCTGGATTTGAGGCATGTGACCTCCCAAACGTAAGATAATATTTATGTGTTTAAGTTTGTGGTAATTTGTTTCAGCAGTAATAGGAAACTAATACAGTTAATTTAACATATTGTTATCTGATTACTTGTACTGTTTTGTTGCTATAGTTTACTAGTAAGAAACTATTTTGAAATGCATGCATATCTTTTATATGCTGTTAGAAGACTAAAAATTGAAAAATCTGCTTTGGTCAATATTAGCAAAGAATTGGATATTTATTTGTTTGTTCATTGATAAGCTAAGGCATTGAATGATTAATATTTTCACTTTTTCTTTTTAATTCATTATTTACATTGACAATTATTTTTAAATGTCATAAAATTACTGCCTAATACCTACTAGTCTATGCTCTAGAATAAAGAGGGCAAGATTTTAATTCAGCCTTCAAATAAATACTGGAGGTGAGACATTAGGCAGAACATACCTTAACCCCTTAATATCCCCATTCAGATGTAAAATGGGGATAACACACTCTAGGGTGTTTTAAGTATTAAATACCATATATTGTTTTAAGAAGTACTTGCCATATGAAGAGGAGGAGCACAAATTACAAGGCTTATAATGCTGCCGATGAAAATGTTAAAAACAAGACAACAGGTCCTAAAGGGAGTCACTAATGCTAAACCCATGTCCAACTGAGACTTCATTACTCTTTGAGCTCTCGCAGAAATGGAACCTTAAACCAGTCAGTCAGGAATCACCTGATCTGTTTTACTAGGTAAGCTGCCTGACGTACCCGTCATCCCCTGTAAAGAAAGTAACCTTGCAATAACCAATCTTCTCTCTTGCCTAATACGACCTCCTTGGGCCTGATTCCTTCACCGCCTGTAAAACCTCTTGTTCTGTACAGATCCTCAGAGCATCTTTTTATCTGCCAGATTGGATGCAGCCCATTCATGAATCATTGAATAAAGCCAATATGATGTTTAAAATTTACTCAGTTTTTTTTTTTTTTTTTTTAACAAAGATGATAGTGTTTTCTGGCGGTTGATACTGACAACATGCCTAACACTGAAGTTTTTACAAAAGTTGCATTTAAAAATTGTTGGAATTGAATGTGCAAACACAACTTTTTAAAAATATCAGTAATGCCAGTCCAAAAATGGCTTTGTTTGTATGTGCAATGGCTGTGACAATGAGGGTGGTAGAGGCCAGAAGAGGCCAAGAATAGGTAAGGGATTTGACCAGTTTACGAGGAGTCAGCACTAAAACATCAATCTTACCAACTAGATTCAAATACAAGAATGAGCTACTATCTACCGAAGACAACAAAAAAACTAGTAAGTGGAGAAAAAAAATTAGCCCAATAAGCCAGATTTTTTAAGAAATGTTTTTTTAATTGAGCAATTAACTACCAATTAAAACCTTCATTTTATCTCATTTTTTTGTGAAAAATATGCAATTTTTATAAAAAGCGATTGGCAATAAAAACTGGTTTTTAGAAATCCAAACACTGGTATTTTTTTTAACAGCCAGTTAATATTTTCCCAATAATTGCAGATTTTCGCATTGTGCTAACACAAAAATTTCCCCATATATTTGTGTTCACTTCTTACTTTTTCCCTCCCTTTCCCCTACTCACAGTCACAAGACCTATCAACACTATCTGTACACACTTACGCTTAAATCATTAAAGTTTTCAATAGATAATTTTTATTGCAATAGTTTGGTAGAGTGTTTGGTAAGAAATTTAGCTGGTCCTAAAATAGTTTGCTATAGCATACTCTAAAAATTCTATTTCAGCTCTACTCACTGATCCATCAAAACATTTAAAGCTCAAATTCTGCTAAGCATCTAGGCCTGACATTTTCTTGCAAAAGGAAATTAGAGGTAATCAATCATGATGGCCTGAGGGAGTTTCTACTGTGAAAAAGCTATTTAAATATCCGACTTCTAGGCTTCTCCTCTTAATTTATTATGAATATGCATCTCTCTTTTTAAAAACTAAAACGAGTACTGAAAAAAAAACCACTGTGGACATAAACCCTTACACTATTTTTAAAAGATCGATGCTCCATTTTAACCTCATGTTTAGGAAAACAATAAGCAAAATGCGTATTAGTTACTTACATCATCAGTTATTTCTTTATTTTTGATTTTGTTATCTTTGATTTATATTAGTACTATTATAAGTCTCAACTATTAAAGTAGCAGTTGAGTTTTATTCTAACATAGCTGTGTAATACGTCTTGTCTAAAGAAAATCATAAGGGCACATGAAATAATATCTTTAATACCAGTTGAATTGATTTATTAGACTGTCTCATGTGAGAAGTATAATTATAAAACCTTAAATATTTTTATTGCATTGCTGCCCTCGAGAATACCATTTCAAAACTCACTTTCTCACTGAAGGGCACATCGCCTAAGGATAGCCCAAAACACTTTCAATCACTGACAGTCTAAAAGAGTTTACAGCTTTCCTTGTCCTGTCTGGTGATGTAACTTGCAGTCACCAGAGAAAAAGATGTTGCTCTTAACTCTTCCTAAATGCAGAGCACAAAGGGGAACAAATTAAATTCTACCTCTCCCTATCCTAGAATTAAACTTCTCCAGTGTGGAGGGCTGAAGAGCAATTTTTATTATATTAATCTCAGACATTATATTATATTTTCAACATAAGAAAACTAAAGGTTTTTAAATAGATCACAGCCATAGAATATGTCATGTGAATCTAAAAAGTCAAGTCACCTCGTAGGAAAAGAGCAGAGTAGGAATAAAATGAAAAAGCTGAGCAAAGGGAAAAATTTCAATATATCAGTTCCTTGAAGAAATAATAGTAATACTGTCTAGTATGTATTTTCAAAGATTTTATAATGACTATTGTTGGGGTTATATGGCATTAAATAAATATATAGTACATGGTGATGGAAGGAGAGGTAAACACACAATGCAATATACAGAGGATGTATTGTTGAATTGTACATTTGAAACCTATATGATGTTATTAACCAATGAAACCCCAACAAAGTAAAAAGTTAAAAAATTAAAATAAATAAATAAAGCAAGCCTCTCTTTAGTGCCCAAGTACAGATCTGGTTAAAAGATATACAGAGGAATCAGGAAAATAAAATTGTTAGCTAACAATTTGCTTCTGGTTTAGATGGATCTACTCTCCTAGGTCCATCTAAATTCTACTAGGGTGGGCCCTTCACCAGTGGTAGGTTGCTCAAGGTCAGAGCACACCATCTCAGAAGACAGGCTGGGCTTGATAAGGGAGAAGAAATTGCTGTACTCAGTATCTTGTCAGAAATCATCTCAAATGGTTAATGTAGCGATTCTCATACTGACAGTTCCTTGGAATTACCTGGGGAGTTTTACAAAATATTTATGCCTGGGTCCCTCTTCCTGAGACTGTTTTAATTGGCATTGGTCTTCAAAACGTTGACTGGTTTTCATGTTGTTTTTTTTCCCATGTTTTAAGGTGAAAATCTGTTACAGATTTTCATGAGCCAAATTTAGAATTGCAAACGAACACAACTTATACATTTCATATCACGTTCACTGGTAAGCATAATTATCATTGTGCCATGAGGTTATTAGGCATGAGGAGGGAGTAATTAACATAACTGAATGAAATTATTATGGTTTACACATGTAGCACAAGGCGAGGTTCTCCCCTGGGGTATTATGAGCCTCTATGCTGTGTGTACATCAGGGATCACCCTTGGCTCCCCAGATGGGTCATAGGGGGCACATTATGAACTTGGTCACTTGACTGTTTACCAGCATCTCTCTATTTTAGGTAAATATAGAAACGAGATGAAAAACAACACAGTAGTGAACACAGGAGAGGAAAGGAAATAAAGATGGAAAGATATAAGGAGAGGAGGATAAAACAGAATGACAGAAAAGATCAAAGGCAAAAGAAATAATATTTATGAAATGGGTGAATCGATAATAAGTACAAATTGGCTGAACTCAGTATTATAAAGAACAGTAGTTTTTTGTTTGTTTGTTTTGCAGAAATACTGCATTTAAGTGAAACAAAGACGATGAGCACTCACAATTTTATTTTACAAAACTCATTAATGTGACCCTTAGAGATATAATGTGCTCTGGTCCATGGAATGGGATGGACGTGGATGTAATATTTGTGACAATTGAGTAGATTTGCTCAGTTGCTTATTAAATGAGTGGATTCATTCGACCAGCCTTGTTTCTGCCTCTGTGGGGACAGCAGGAAGTTTTCCATCAGCCGGGGGTTTAGGATGAGAAGACAAGTGGATCACAGCCTTCCCCTGCACTCCCAACTGATGCACGCTAAACAGAGCAGAGCAGAACTGTAGCTGACTTTCATAAGCTTAAATAAGATATAGACATTTACTGCTATAAGTCACGGAATTTTGAGGGTCTGGTGCCATAGCAAAAACTCGCTAATACTTAGATTGCCTGAGATAATTATTTCTTAATATCATGAAAATAAGGGGGCTTTCCTCATAGCAGGGACAAGAATATACTCTTGCATTATAAGGAATTTTTTTTTTTTACATACCACATAGTACTTCCATGTGCAATATTAAAAGTTAAATAAGTTATCATAATCTAATACAACAACCAGAAGCTTATATCTCACAGGAATGGTTTGTGTCATTCTATCAGTTAAAAAAATAATAATATTACTTGTGTCAGTACTAACAGCAGAAATAAACATTAAGTAATTGGTAGAATAATAAATATCAACTATGGTTTTGCAATAACTTGAATAAAAACTATAGTCCTTATGCATACATCATACTTGCATACATTGTAGTTCTCCCCCCATCTTCTCTTACTAATTGACTTCTCAAGTATGAATGTGGTTAAAGATGTAATTACATCTTGAAGCTATAGGATAACAAAGGGTATTACGAACAAAAGAAGAATGAATGTCATTACAAGATGAATACATAAAATAGATGAAAATTAGGTTTTCTTATATCTGTGTTAAGAATGCATATTTGTTTGTATAAAAGATAGTTATCTTTAGCAAAAATATGCTGTTGATGCTACTGCTTGTAAGTTTAAATATAGTTAGAAGGGTATGTATGGATTCTCAGGAACCAGATGTGGGGAGGTGTGCCACAGATTGGGTGCCCCAGTATCAGACCCCAACATGGAAATTAGTGCACAGGTTTATTAGGTGGTGGTCCTGAGAACAGCATCTCTGGATGGGAAGGAAGAGAAACAGGGGTGGACAGAGAAGCAGGAAGTCGACACAGTCTCAAAGTCTTCCGCTGACCCAACAGGAAGCTTAGAAACAAAAGATGAGGACTTGGAAGTTACATGTTCGCATCCCCCAGGTCTATATTCAATTTTTATTTTATCTCATGATTTTCCAGCTATCCTCTTCGTGTCTATGTATAGTTCTAATTCTTCAAAGAGCTCTTGAGAGTTTTGAGGGTTTTCTGTTTGTTTGTTTTTGCTTTGGTATGCAGCAGCTGTTAAGTCACAATCTTATATCTATGGAATTTGTAGCTTTCGTCAGAAAATTTAAAAGGATATATACAGTTTGGTAGCAAATTTTGCAGAAGTAGGTGAGAGATCTTTAATATTTTATGGTCAATATGCCTTTATATTTTTAAAACTAATATATCCTATATTTCAATCTTTAAAAAGGTAAAGGGCTTTCCAAAGAAAAAAAGGAATAATATATTTATCTGATTTTTTTTTCTTGTCTCTTTTTTTTTAAAACCAGTGTCCAAACTTCAAATAGCTTGCTAGTTTTTCCATGACTCTTTTGAACTACATTATAAGATGAAAACAAATGTAGCCTCAGATTTAAAATTGATTTGGCAATATGGGCTTGATGTATTTTTCACAAATTTCCCCTAAAACATAAAGGCAAAGCAAAGATGAAAACTTCTAACATTACTAAAACTGCAGTCATTGCATTTCAAATGTGTTTTCTTAAAAACAGTCTACTGTAACAAAACTGAGAAATAGCACTGCTGACAAACACATGCTATTCTCACGTGATAATAGAAAAGAGCATGCTTTATCCCTGCTGCCTGATATTTACCTGATTTACAAACCGGAGGTTTTTCTTCCCAACAGAATATTGATTAATCCCCATCTACTATAGCAGGGTTATTAATTGTTACTTCCAGGCCGTTTTATGCAGCTTAAATGTTATTTCTATATCTTCAATCTCTGATAATGGTATTTATTGATCAATATCCAGAAAGAGACTATTATCACCATTTATCCAAAACGTGCGCACACGCATGCATACACACATACACACAAACACACACACACACACACACACACACACACACACACAAATTTGTCTCAAAATAAATGGGTACCCCTATGGTGTTGCATATTTTCAGGTTTAATCTCCACACGTATAAAGCATCATAAGAGTGTCAGAGACAGGACAGATCTCTGGTGACAATTCATGCTGGAGACAAGTTTTACTGTTGCCCATATTTTTGGAATATCAGAAAGAAAAGTAAAAAAAGATTGCTTTTCAGTTCAATAGAGCCCCGGTCAACTAAATCCTGCCATTTTCTGAGAAAGGGAGTAATGGTTATACACATTTACTTTGCCATTTTCTTTATAGTGAAATAAAGGGAATCTATATGGTTGGCTTATTGGCAAAAATACCTTTCTCGACAGATCTATCCCCATCGATAAACATAAATCAACTATTTAAGTGGCTTATTAAACAAAATTTTAAAACAAAAAAATCTTATATTTTAAATCTAACAACCTTAAATTTGAGGTGAGTATGTTATATTATAGATTTATATATATTAATATATATTTACTACAAGAGCAGATTAATATTTTTAGAATGATTTTAATATTTTAAATAGAATTTGAGAGGAGAAAAGACAGGACCTTTATGAAACAAGAGAAAAAACGGTAACATCAACATGACTTTAAAACCGAGATCAAAGTAAGAAGAAACAAAGACAGAAAATTATGTAGAAGAATTTAATACAGAACTAGAAATAATAAAGTGCTAAATTAATGTTCATTTTTAAAACTTGAAAAACAGTTTAAAACCATCGTTGAAGGAAAAGAATTGTATTAAAATATTTTTGAAAGATTATAAATAATGTGTAGAAATGACAAATTCAACACAAGACTTAGTGATGTATTTAAGGGGAAGAAAAACCAATTAGTGAAGCAGAACTGAAATATTAAGGTGTTCATTGGAATCCACTTAATATGTTTGAATTACAAAAGAAAAGGCAAGAGAAACAGATCACTTAAAAGAAAATTGAGACTAGCCTTAGAGTCCAGAAAAAAACTAAATTCCAGATAACAATATAGCAAATACTTATAAATTTTTAGGGAAAATTTGGTAGTCCAATAATTTTACTCCCATCTTATATTTTGGTAACCCTAGGAAAGCAGCAAAAACATCTTTTTATCTAGAAGACCCCAATAATATGTCTCCTACTCCCTCTCAGAGAAAAAATGTTTGTGAAAACATCTATGACATTTGAAATATAAATCAATATTAGGAGAGGTAGAAGTAAAAACTAAGAAAAACACTTGCTTCATCTCCTCTAGGATGTCAAATAAAAACACTTGTTTCATCTCTGCTAGAATGTTAAAAATACACCCTGAATTCAACTGGAAGCTGTCAATCTTATTCATTCACCGACAGCCTCAGTAAGTCTTGTTCTTCACTGCCTGCACTATGCAGACATTGGCTGACGAAATAAAGATCCATCCCTTATTCTCATGTGGTATGTAGTCAGGAAAAATGCAAGAAGAAAGTCAATATAGACATAAGTAAATTATATAATAGGTAAGAGAGTGACAGATGTTATAAAAAAAGAATTTGAGGGAGGGGATGTGTCAGAAGATGTGGGAGTGGGGAAAATGCAATGTAAATAGGAACAAATCACAACAGTTTGAACATGGCAGGGACACTCTGGTAAAGAAAGACTTTAGACTCATAGCATTACTTATAATTGTTAGTTTTGCTGCTACATGACTTCTGCTGCCATTAGCATTACTACTTTATTACTACCGTTCTCACTGCGGCTGCTGACACTGTTGCTGATGATACAAATACCCTTTATGAAGTGTTTCCTATGTTCTCGAGCACTGAAATATATGCTTTACATATTTAACGTTCACCATAATTTCGTGAAGTTGTAAAGATGTGGAAACTATGACTCATGACTCAGATTTTTAGCAATTTACCCAATACTATTTTACAAGTAAAAATCTATCAAAATGCCATACTGATGATGATTCAAGCCAAAACAATCTTATGGTATTAGATTTTTCATTACAGTAACTTGTTATTAGACTCGAGAAATGCCTTTGGAAGGCCTTTGCTTAAGGAAGCATTGGCCAATGGATTCACCATTTCCTTTAATTACTCTGATTTAGGTTAAAACACCCATACCTTTAGAAAAGTGAACATACCCAAATGCTAACTTATATCTTAAGACTGAAGCGACTTTTAGTAACATACATTTTACTTGGTATTATCCAAATTTTAAGGATTATACATTTTTGTAATGCAAACCTAAAATAAAGTAGTAAAGCAAAAGCACTGAAAAATAGTCCACAGGTCTGAAAAAAAATTCTCACAAAATATTTACGACTGGTACATAAAACATCTTAGAAAAGGCCACCTCTAGCCTTTGGCCAATTTTGCTTTGCAGAGCAGAATAGCAATAATGAAGTTTAACTTCAGTCGGCAGAGGAAAATGTATCATTTTCATTTCACGATCAGATTACATGTTTGGACCACTTTTTGAAGTACTACATTGGTGATTCAATTCTAAGGACAGCTTTGGCAGTCAAAAGGATTAAGAAATATCTCACCACGTTACTAGGATTTTCTTAGCAATAACTGACAATAAACTCTCGCAGACAAGCTTCCCCACTCTGATGGACACACCCTCAGCCTATTTTTTGGGATCTTTTACCATTTCTCTCTCTTGGATTTAAGCATTCTTTAGCCTCCCCTTGGGCTACAGGAGCTGCTTCGTCTGCAGGCTGAGAGATCTAGCCAGCAAGTTTTATCTGTTGCCCCCACTGCAGGGACCTGGAGTAGGAGTTATGAGAGCCCAGCTCTCAGTGTTTCTGACCACGTGTATATACGTGTTACAGTTGGTGGTACGTGTACTCGTTAACTTATTATTTCCTTCATAGCACTTATCATAATTCATAATTATTATTTTACTTCTTGCTTGCTCACCTATTTTATTTTTCCTCAGCTAGGACTATAGGGCACACAATAAATTTTTGCTCCTAACCTTATTCAGCCATCAGGTTTTTTGTGCAATCATTCACTCCATTGGTCCAAACTGAGTGCCCGCCATGTGCTGGCACTGTTTCGTATGAATCTAGATAACAGAAAAGCACTTGAAACAGATGCATTGTCACATTTTACCCACAATGCTCCGGCCTTTAGTTTTTGCTTGAGTAGAGAGGATCACGACCTACTAATTTACTGATAAGGTGATTCATACATAAACTCTCTCACCTACAGATAAGAGATTCTAGAGACAATCTTTTTATGTTTTATTTCTCAAAGAGCATAACATAATAGAGCACATACATTTGCAGAATGGACAAAATGAGCATATATGTATTTCTACCCTCATGTGAGGATAATAAACTGAATGAATTTACAATGAGAAAAGTATAATAGCAATGCCAATACCCTCGTTTGATAGATGAGGAAAGTGAAGCCTGGGCAAATGACTTATTAACTTACTCCCTCAACTAAGCTCTCTGCCACAGAGCAAGAACCCTCACACTGAAACTTTCATCTCATCTCCTCTGAGTTCTTCTGAGACTTTACTGTATTATCCTTCTGCTTTCTTCTTCATTTTCTTCTGCTCACACATTCTGGACTAAAGACTCACAAAGAAGAGTAAAAAGCCAGGAGATAGGGAATAGGAAGAACTCGAAAGGGTTTCATTATTTTTATCAACACCTACAGCAAGTTTTGCAAAAACCCCTGATGAAACTTTTCTTTCTGATCCCAAACCGTAGATTGCACTTCCTTGGATTTGCTTAAACTGCTTGCTTTTCTTAAAGACTGTAAACCACATTAAAACACTTTTCTGAACGTGCTTATCCTTGGATCATCTACTTATAATACCTGATAACACAATACAACTCACATTCTTGCTAAGGACGAGAAGGCAGGGCAATTCCACCTCCAAGTAGAAGCTCCTGCTATGTACTGGATTTTTACCCTCCAATTTCAATGTGCGAAGGTCTTCTTCACCATCTTATAAATGAGGAGTAAAAATAAAGATCTTGCCACTGCCAAAGTATAATTCTCAAATTTTTAAAACATAATTCTTATACAAATGGACAGTGAGGATGTGACAAATTTTTATTTAACTCAATAGTGAGGGTGCAACAGGAAAACTAATCCAGTTGTAAAGGAAGTTTGGAAAAGATGACCTATCGGTTGGTTAACCTATAACCTATAGGTGGCTTTATTAGGCAATGCTCAAGATTAAATTCAAAGGCCATTCATTCATTCATTCATTCATATATATATATATATATATATATATATATATATATTCCATTTCCAAATTTTGGATAAATATCATTAAGTCAAATTAATGCCCTTTCGACTGCAAATTTCTTAGCAAATTTTGTCACATCAGTTGCATCTGTTTTGTCACAACCCCTACACTTTGTATGATCTTATATTAAAGCAACTTCCTCTAATATTGAGAACAGAAAAATGGACTTTTACCAACGATCCCACTGAATACAAATACTTGTCAAAAAGTCATTACTCTTTTTGAATGTCTGAATATTTGGTAGTATTTCTTTTTCCTTTCCTGATCTTTTCTAACTTTTTTTGTGGTGTTTTGCACAAACCATCCTTTTTTACCCCATGATTTTCTGCCAATCACTCTTGTTTCTTGTATCCTTTTTGTGTTTGGTTAACCACGTCGATTCAGCATTTCAAATGGGCCTCAATATTCAAATCCTTGTATAAGCATCCTGTGAGAGAACTCACTTATTCTCAATATTTAAAATATTATTATTATTTTTTCAAGATCTAAGGCCTATTAATTTTGACTCAGGGACCAGAATTTTACTAGTGAACTGACAACTGGATGTTCTTGATTGCTACAATTTCCTGAAGTTCAAAGCTAGAACTCATACTTAAGTCCCACTGTCCACATAGTTTCTATTTTTTGGTTAATTCTACCACCATTCTCTCAACTCCAGGTGTTTAAATTTTGCTGCAAGCATCACCAACTTCCTTCCTTTGATTCCCTACATCTAGTTGTTAGAGAAAACCTACCAAACACCCATTTGTTCGTTTGCAATGCCTTCGGCATCATGTTATTCCCTCTACTGACAGGTTGCTCTCCACTTCCCAGCAAGCTGGAGGCAGACACCTTCCCTCTGATCTAGCCAGACTAAATCCTGTAAATGATGACTTTCACAATGCCTTCTGTTTATAAGCTTCCTGGGCTCCTCACTGCAGAGATGATCAAGATGACACTCCGTGGTTTGCAAGGCTGTCCACGACTCGGCCCTGACTGGCATTCCTGAGTCGTTTCTTTATACGCTGTAATTGTTTGTCCAGCCACTCTCCTTCCCTGCACCAACGACTCAGCTCGTGCTTCCCTCACTTTTATTCTTAGCATGACTGCTTCCTGCTCTGCGTATGCACAACATGTAGGACAGAGGTAGACCCCTGTCAAGGAAACACGCTCCTACAAGTATATAGGGATCAGTGTGTTGCCACAAGTGATCGATAGTTATCTCTTCCTCATTAGATTATTCATTTATCCATTCAACAGACATCTTTAAAACCTACTTCATGTGCTGAAAATAGAGCAATGAATAAGAGAGAATGTTCTATCCTCATGGAACTTATATTAACAAAATAAAAGCGTATGATATCCAAAGGTATTAATTAGCTCTATGGATGAAAACAACAACAACAACAACAAAAAACAGATTGTCGGGAGAGGAGAGATATCCGAGCTTAAACCTGAATAGGAGGTATCAGGCTGTGCAGATGACCAGGCGAGAACCGTACCGGGGCTGAGGAATCAATGCTGGGATTTTCACTGTGATCTGCAAGTAGAGTAGACAGGATTTTCACATAGATTTGATGACAGCTGGGTTTAAAGTAAAGCTTTAAAGATGATTCTAATGTTTTTACTTGAGAAAGAGGTAGAAGAAAGACCCCATCAAAAGTTCTGGGGAAGACTGAGAAGGCAGACATGCTGGGTAAATCGCCGATTCTGTATTGCAAATGTCTCCCTGGATATTCTTATTACTCAGCTAAGTGGGAAGGAGGATTGTTGCTCAAGAGATCTCGGTTGGACACGATGTGGGAGTCGTCAGCGTGTAGATGAGGGCAGACGAGAGTCCCCAAACTGACCCTTCAAGCATGTCAACATTTCGAGGAAGAACCAGGGAATGAGACTGAGAAAGAGACACTAGTGAAGCATTTCAAGTGTAAAGAGAGTTGCATTGTGAGTCAATTGAAAGTTTTTCCAAGAAAGAGAAGTACAGAATAGTTTCAAATCAAATGCTGCTACAGCAGGAGGTAGCATATAAGATGACGACTCATGTAGCACTGATGGCTGGACGTCCCTTGAAGAGTTTTCTGACCCCCCTGCATCTCCCCCACCCAATAGTGCTTTTCACAGTGTCGGCATTCAATCAACAGTCATTAGCTGTTCCCTTTTGTCACAGCGGGATCGCGCTGTCACATAAAATTTTATAGTGATGAGTTTCCTAGTAAAAGTGCAGTCCTGGCTTATCTCAGGAGTAAACCGGAGGCACGGCAGCCAGTACTTGCTCTAAAAGTTCTTCAATTAGTATAAATCCTTCAGGTGTGATGCCCACTTGCCAGACAGAAGTGACTCAGGCTAAGTGGCTATAGATATTCATTTTGGCCTATCTTTTATTCATGGTCGCTGCAGTCACATTTACAGTTTGAGGAGTCTATTACTTCAAATGCCTCCCAAGAGGAGAAAAAAGTTACTAAATAAATCAGTATAATATTAAGTGCCAAAGAGTATCTCATGTGCTTTTTTTCTTCTTCTTCTTTAGGGTTTCATATACAAAATGACTCTGTATTTCTAGAAACAGAGAAAAATGTCATGCATTTAATATCCCCATCACTTCCACCTGAAAAAGGCTGTCTTGTCTGAGACTCACGATAAGCCTACGTGGGTAAAAGACTGTGGGTGGCCTAATAAAATCTGCTCCCCTAAAAGACAAACACATTCTAGCTCCAGGTGCTTATTTTACTGTACGTCCGTAGAATCACTATTTAAAAGTCTGAGGAATGAACCAAATTTCTTCTCTGCCCGACTTCTCACAGGCCCGGTGACCTTTATAAATGACAGCAAACCTCTGTTGAATGAAGGATGAAGGGAAAGAGAAAAACATTAAGATATTTTGTCCTCCTTTTTGGTGACTTGTTAAAAATAATCATGGGGCCTATTTGTCACACCGTAGCCCTGTCTCTTTTTCCCTGTAGCATCTGACAGGTTCGATGAAAAAAAGTGCAAGTGAAGATGAATTGGCAGCAGTATCATTTCTACTCTGTCTCCTGGTCTTTCTAATTTCGCCTCAGATGAAATATATGTACAATATCAAGTCAGTTAAGTAAAAGAAACATCTATAGGGAGAAGGCGTTGCACCAAGCTCTTTTGCTAGAACAGAAACAACTATTAAACAATATATGTCTCTTTCACTTCCAATAGTCCAGTTAGATGCCAAGTCTGTATATCTGTAAAATGCATATGTATTTTCCTTTGGAAAAGAGAAATGACAGATGGTCCAGGGAGGAAGAGGATTGAGAGGAAATGAAAGGGAGGGAACAGAGGACTTAGACTAAATAAATACTAACAACCATAATCTGAGTTAAGGGAAAAACTTGTATTCTAGAAGACATTTGTCAGTATGAAGTGTTTTCAGTTAAATGAAACAATTCACTCGAGAATATACAACAGAAAATAATATGGCCCTGCACATAAAATGACAACAAAGGATTCTATCACATAACTTAGAGCTGAAGGAAGCTTTCAAGGTTCACTTAGTCATCCGTAAGGACACCTTGTAGGGTGTCCGTAGTCTCACTGAGCCCCTTTTTTGAGAACACTGGAACAGAGAACTTTTCAAAGATGCCCCATCCTAATATGGGGTGCCTCTTCCTTATTTCAGATTAATGTAACTTCTGCTCATCAGTCCTAATTTAACTATGTCGCTCCACTCATGTTAAATTTTCATTCCATGTTTTTGGTAAGTAATGTCTTCTCCAAGTTTGATTATCTCTATGTCAAATAGTCTTATGCTTTATGCTTTTGTTTTGTTTTTATTTTAACCTTATTTCTAGTTTCTAGACCCTTATTTCATTTCTCTAGCTTCTTAGTTATCAATTTTAAAATATTATACCAATATTCATAATTCCAGGGAGGGAATTATGTTTGTGTAGCCGCTAATGGCCTAAGCTACTAATTCTTTTTTAAATAGGCACTGCTGACCTGTACTGAACTTACGTTTAAACAAACTGCTACCTTTTTTTTTTTTTGTCTTTTTTCCTTTGCTCTCCCATGAACCACTGCTCAGTCAGTCATATTTCCCCTACCCTGCACCTGAGTGGTTGTGTTATTAAAACTAAGTGTGAGAGTTGAACTTCTTAAAGTTGGACATGGCCAAATGTCTTTCTCTGGTCAGTAAAATATAAGCCTTTTTTTTTTTTCCATTTCTGTGCAGAAACATTTAAAAGCTACGAAGTGATCTTTTATCTGTCTGCCACTCCCTAGCCATTATAACACTTCCTTATAGTATTGCAGGGAGGTCAAAGTGCTTTGAATGAAGAGTCCACCCACGTAGGACACCTGTCCTGCAGAGTCTTTAAGGAAAAATATAAATTGGCTTTTTTTTTTCCTTGCTGTATAACATCTTATCTTGGCTCATATAATCTGATAAATTAGAACGAGTATAAGAATTTCATGTTTCGGATAATCCATACATGAGTCAGCAAACTCAGACCATCACTAAGCAAAAAAATAATTTTTTGACTCCATGTCCAACTCATACAGAATCATTTCATCCACACAGACATTCCTCAGTAGGTAAATTCATGCATGGGCCATTCATTATCCATGGGAAGACAATGGCTTACTATATACAAAGAATTGGGAGTTTCTCAGATTCTCAAAGGTGTTTCTGAACCATGAAAAGATAAAGATATTCTAGAAGAAACTGTATGTTGGACAAAGTAATATTTAAAACCTGGATTCCAGAGAAAGATCTGAAATGCACATGATCTAGCATGTCAAACTGCTAGATTATGTCACCTGAGTAGTAGGTCTATGAAGAGATGGGTAGATAAGATACAGGGGTTTCTCTCCCAATGCAATTGGAAGGACCAGGCACTAAAGTACCTCTTCATATACCCACTCCCTTCACTAGATAAAAATAACTATAGTTTTCAAGGGACAGCAAGTGAAAAAAACTGCATTACAAACATAGGATGCATGTGATTAATTTTACATTCTATTTACTTATTTATTACATCAGGAAAAAAATAAAGTGCTTTTATGTTTTTCATGGGTTCCCCAATCTTAGTATTTTCCATATGATGTTAAGTTGCTGAATTTTAAATCATTTTAATTTCAGGAAAAATAATCATGAAGTCTGGGAAGAAAGGTTTTATAATTAACCAGTAATTAACAAACTTGAGGGGGAAATGTGGTATTCTTCATTCACGGTTGGTTCCCAGAAACAAAAACCAATCAATAGGAAAATGTTTAAAAACGTATTTCTAATTTTTAAAAAGTAATTTAGACTCCAACAAATAATTGACAGAATTTTAAGAACCATATGCTACCACTTAACTGTGTTAAGAACCAGTATTATATTAATCTTTTTTTGTTACTAATGAAGTAATAAACACACCCAAATACATGTTTTTCCTAATTATATTTCTTTTGTAATTATTCATGAAATATTATTTCGCTGTTTTTATTTCCTAGCTGTAGCATTTTATATCGTTAATGTTTTACTGAAGGCACAGTAGAAAAGAACATGGAATTTAAAGCCAGATGAATCGGAGTTTGCTTTTCTTCTGTTTTATCTTTTAGCTGTGCAATTCCAGGCGAGTGAATGAGTACAGGTGAGTGTATATATGTCTGGAAAAAAATACACACGCACCCTTGGAGGAGGAAATGAATCTTCCTGGTGAGAGCCCTCTGAGGGCTGACATCAGAATCACAGATTTGAAAACTCAGGCCTTTCTCCCTGGAGGGGTCTCCTAAGAATTGGCTCCCAATTTTCAGACGTTCAGAGCCAGCTGCAAAGAACTCAACAGCAGGCAGGTCAGATTCCTCATGGGGTAGCAAAGGCCTCCGGGGTGCGTTTGCTCAATGGCCACTCATTGAGCCTCAGATGGGCATCTGTGGGAGTGTGGAACAGAAGACCCCGTGGAAACGTACTGTCCTGCTGAGCGAGGACGTTGCTCCCAGCCGGAGAGTGTGAGATGCCAGCTGGTAGAGATCCAGCCCTTCCTTCACAAGGAAGCTGCCCCAGGGAAGAAGCCGGTGGGCAGACAGAGCCCGCCGAAGGGGCTTAGGCCTCCGCAGGGCCCCTGGCCTTTGCAAGGGGCCAGGAACCTGCTGGGACCAGATCTGCAGTATAGACCTGGATCCCCATGAAACACACGACCACCGTGAGGAACCAGAGTCCCGGCCGACCCCAACCTCATGGCCTCATTTAATCTTAACTCTCTCCCTTCAGTCTCTGTTAAATACAGTCACTTTGGGGTGTGAGATTTAACATTAAATTTGCAGAGAAACAAACTTTCAGTCCCTAGCAGCAAATTGTTATAAATCTTTGCTTACGAAATCCTATGCTAAAATGAATATCCCAAAAGTGTCCAGTATCAAAGAAGATGATTTTGAAAAGTTCCTGTAATACAGTAGATAATAGTACTTATTTTTCATAATTTATTTTTGTTATATATACTGCAAAAATTTCCCATGATAATGTATACCATTTAACTTATTGATTTATTTTGAAATAAGTTTTTTGTTTCAGTGTTTGTTCTAGAGCTTTTATGTTTAGGTATTTTTCCTTTTACGTTTGGACAAACATTAAATGGCATTTTTCTGAAATTTCATTTTACATGTAGCTCTTCACTAATTATGGCATTTACTTAGGTGTATAACATGATATAAAAACTTTGTTTCTAAATTGTTAATTTTCCAGAATTATTTTTTGAATATCAGTATGGTAGGATAACAAAAAATAATGATCGAAATAATTACCAATGGCTAAATGAAAATAGGTGAAAGAGCAAGGGGGAAAAGCAAGTTTTATAGAAACAGACCTTATTACTTATTTTGACTTTGAAACTGGGTAAATATCTTGCACATGTAAAAAATTAAACCATAAAGTAATCATTAAACACTGGGGTGAAAGTAAGGGCTGGGGGAAAAAAAAATATATACACACACATACACACACACACACACACACACACACACACAAATATAGCTAACATTATAATAATGACTGCAAATCACAGAGAGAAAACAATTATTTTAAAGTAAAATATTTTGGATGATTATTTTGAAATCATTATAGGTATGTTGTAGAAGAAAGCAAATAATTTTGTCAATATTGTTAAGAACCAAGATTTTCATTAAAAGAGAAATACTATATAGGAATAAATTTGATATGTTAAATTTGAATTTGAAAACCAGAATAAATGCATGCATATTTCTCTTTAAAATATTCATAGCCTGATCTACCAATTAAAAAGACCTAGAAGCAAACAGATGAACCTACATAGGCTATCTTGTGCTTGAAAAAAAGAAAAGTCCAATAAGGTGATGACAAAAGGACAAGATAATTCGATAGCTCCTGTTAGACAATTTAAACAACATAAAGAAATAATGACTATAAAGAACTGAAGTACATGAAGTATACAAAAATTCTTAATTATATGAAAAAAATCATCAGACACTGAAGTTGCTAGGGAACCAGCTTGGTAGTGAGAAATATTAGTCTACCTTTCCATTATGTTTAGATTCAGACTACCGAAAAGTTATTCTGGTAAATCCCCTTTTCATAGAATTCCAGGAAATAAAGACAGAAGAAGACAGTATTAGAACATTTTCATTCGACTATAATAAGTAAATAGGTGCTAAAATCTTCCGTCATTATCTTCACAATGCAATGCTAAAGATGACACAGAGTCATCTACAGAGAACCTCACCTAATAGCTATCCTAAAGATCTACCTACCAATTTACAGGAAATACTAGGAAGGCAGAAGCACAATAACTCCATGAGGCAACAATCTGCACATTCAGAAGACTCTGTTGGGCAGATGAGTCCAGGAAAGTAAGATACAGCAGAAAATAATTTGAAATAAACCCAGAAGGAAACACTATCCGGAGAAATAAGGAGAAAGAAAGCTGGGTATGTGAGTGAGAGAATATTCAATGTCGAATGTAACCGAAACAATAAAGGATGTAAAGCTAAAAAAAAAAATGCTCCATGGACTTTACCCAGGTGAAAGCATCCGTGATTTCAGCAATAGCACTTTTCGAGGAGCAGGGCAAACGGAAGCCACGTCAGCACCGTTGGGAATGGGAGAGTGAGGGACATATTGTGAGTCCTGAAGATGCTCTCAAGAAGCCTTAATGAAGGGCAAGAGGAAAGAGGACCAAGAAGCCTAGAGTGGGCTTGTGACGGCTTGTTGTATACAGTGAGAGGTATTCAAACGTCAGTAAATGCTCTGCAAATAAACCACTTAGAAAAACGTGCTTCAAGACAGATGATGAAAGAGAGAAGATGTGTTTAACAAAATTCCGCCACTACGAGTAATGGAAAGCACCTTAGAATTACTTTATCAACGAATACATGTTATGGTTCATATAATTAAAGTGCTGGATCTAGGGGCCCAGATGCCACCAGTAGATATCACCCCCCTCTACGGCCCCCATCTCCCAGTGAGGCTGTCTCTATGTGTGAGAAAAGAGGCAAGACATACATCTTAACATCTTAACACTTTGGGGCTATATGATCAACTTTCTAAGTACCTTCATCAGAAGAGTCTCAGAAAAGATAATACCATCAGTAACCAAATACGTTATGTAGACAATCTGAAACTATTTTCATTCTGGCCAGGGAGATAAAATGTATTAATTCACCACGCTTAGATTATATACATGTGTAAGTAACACGAAAGCCTGATCCACTCCCCAAAGTGAAGAATGGGGCAAAAACGAGTGTTGGATTGATTGGGACATACATGGCATCGGCTGTTCCAGGAAACACATCGAGACAGATTCCAAAAGAAAGGTCTGAGAATTAGACTTTGGAACTTTACCAAAGTCTCAGTTATCGTTGCTGGGGATGGAACAGATGATTCTAAACAATAGACACTCTGCGTGTGAACGATCTTAAAAAATACATTTAAGCAGTCAAAATCGAACATTCTAAAAATCTTAATGCATAAGGGAAATTACCATTCCGTACAAGAATGTGAAAAATGTCCACGGCAGCATGTAAAACTAAATGACGCTGCAGACTAAACCCACTTAAGGCAATTTCACAGAAAAAGAACATAAAGCAAGAAAGACAACCTGTTATAGGTTCCATGTGGAAGGAGCCTGGAACGCACCACTCCATCCCAACAAGTGAAAAGCTTAGCAGACCAAACAATCAATAATTCTCCCTGGGTTCATGAGAGGGGAGAACACGGCAAACCTCTGCCTCCCTCGCCCCCAGACTGCAGACAGACAAATAAATGGCTTTGAGACTTACAGGAGCAAAGACTTCCAGGCTGAGAGGCCCACCAGTGCCAGGGCAGGAGAGCGTGAGGTGCAGCTGGAGGCTCCGTGCAGACATCGCTGAGAGCTAAAACGCCTGGGGGACCAGTCCTGGGGGCCCCCCACGATACTGTGAGACCCCCTTCCAGGTGCTCAACCACCTCGGCACAAGAAATATCAGAGAAAAATGTCCTTGGGCTCCCAGCAGGGAGAGGGGAAATGGAGCCCCTTTGAAGTGCTCCCAAGAACTCCTTTCCCAACAAGCACGCCTGCCCTCGCTGGAAACTTATTTAACTAGAGTCTAAATTGGTGATTTTTATCTGAGCCCAACTCATAACCATCTTCAGCTGGGTGGGGGCTTCCACGTGAGAAAACAGATACACCTGACTCTGGAGAGTTGGTCGCAGCCAAGAGTGGAGAAAGAACACAAGAAACACTTGCGCAGTTCAGAGCACAGAGGCGCAGGCTCACGGAAAGGTGGAGACCCAACCTTAGAATTCAACCTTAGAATTCAAATTAAGAGACAGGGCAAGAATCAGTACCAGATGTGGCGAGAAGGCAAGAATTAGGCCAGGAATTTAAAGCGCTCTGATTAACTGTGCTAAGGGCTCTAACGGGTAGAGGAGGCAGCATGTAAGAATTGATGAGCCATGGAAGCAGAGAGATGGAAATTCTAAGAAAAAATGCAAAAAGAAACGCTAGGAATAAACAGCGTTGTAAGAGAAGGGAAGAATGTCTTTGGTACGCATGTTAGTATGGTGGGCGTGGCAGGGGACAGCTCTTTACATCTAAAATCTGGGACTCATCATGTTAAAATATGAAAAAAAATTATTTATCGATCGTATACTCCAAAAGAAAGCAAATCTCATCCGTTTTCTTCACAATTGTTTCTCAAGCACCAACAAAGCGCCGGCACGTGGTGGCTGCCAAAATATATTTTTAAAATATAAATAGAGTGAAGATGGGGGATCAAATATATGGTGACAAAAAGAAATTTAAATTTGGGTGGTGAACACACAGTGCCATATACATAAGACGTATTACTGAATTGTACACCTGAGACATAATTTTATTAACCAATGTCACCCCAATAAATTTAATAAGAGAACGAAGGTGAGATTACTCTTTTTATAAAATAGCAAGCAGTTATTTTTTTTGTTTTTCTTCACCTGTTTCTCTTGAGAGATGACGTTACCGTAACTTTCCTATGTTAATTTATTATCACATTGTTAAGTCTTCAAAAATACCTATGCTTTTCAAGTTTCTGTTCAAAACAAAATATGTACAATGCTAATATTTGAAATACTTATTTATCTTTTAAGTTATACATTTTTGAAATGTTCTTTTCTTCCCTTGAATAAAAAGCAGCATTCATTTATTAGAAAACTAATTAAATATTAATTAAATAAGTCAGGTATTTGCTAACTTATGAGGGTGTGTCTATACATTGTTTTATCTAAGTAAGTTTTATTGAACTGGGTTAAGCCACACACACACACACACACACACATCCAAAACAATGTCATTCCCCTAGAAACAGAGAGAGCATATATCAAACTCTGTGATATTTAGTGTGGTGTCACCAAGCCTGAGGATGAGTTAGAGGAAAAAAGAAAATAATTACTTCATGGTTATTTCCAATACTTTATTGCTAGAGAAAATATTCTTCTCTTAGCATGAATTTAGAGTGTGTTAACTTTTAGAAACAAATGAATTTTATCTCTGAGATGTGTTCTTACAATATCAGTAAAACAATAGCGACTCTGTGGCTGTCACTACTGAGCGGGCTGAGCTAGAACTGCGGTCTCTCGGTCACTGTTTCTCATCATATAGAAGCCCAGAAAATTGGAAGACAGACAAATAACCATCAGCCACTTGAGCTGAAGCCTCAGGCACTACTGAGAAGTGGTAGGCACAGGAAATAATTAAAGAGCAAGATATCCTCCTTCCTATAGAAGAGAGAAAACCCTAAGGGAATTACACCTTAGGGTGTAACTGAAACCTGAGCCCTCTGCCTTGTGGGTAGGTGTGCAGGTATGTAGGACAGAACTATTTAAGAAGGGGTGAATTCCATGCAAACCTCTCTACCTGAAGGTGGGAGAGGCCGGGAAAGACAGGAAGGAGTCTCTGCTAGTCCCTCTTTTCTGAAGACTCTAAAATATCAAGTGATTTTCTTGGGAATTACAAGAAAAGTCCCAGTTAGCAAAGCCAAAGACTCTCCATTTTTGTTAACAGCTCTGTCAGAATGTCCCGTGGTTGCTGTAACCAAGTACTATGGACTTGGTGGCTTAAAAACAACAGAAATGTATTGGCTCACTAAAAGTCCAAAACGAAGGTGCCACAACTGTTGTCGTGCTGGCAGTGGCTAGTGTCCCTTGGCTTACGGCTGCACTATTCCAGTCTCTGCCTCCGTGGCCTTCTTCCCTGCGTGGCTGTGTTCAGATTCCCATTTTCTAATAAGGACATCAGTCATATTGGATTTAGGACTCATCCTATTGCAATATGACACAGTCTCACCTTCATTACACCTACAGATGCTTTATTTCCAAATGAGGTCACTTATACAGGTTCTGGGTAGATATGAATTTTGTAGAAACACTATTCAATCCAGTGCAAACCCACAGTAAGAAGTATATTTTATACATGTGAACAAAATGAAAACTTAAAAAAACAATACTTACCTCTTGTCCTAGATAATACACTCTAATATTTTTTATTGTTAATTTAATTTAAAAAAAACTTGTCACAATAAACAATCAAGTCCAAGATCCAATAACCTATGACTATCAAGGTCTAAAATCACTTAGTAAGATCAATATATATTTGTCACTTTAGCATTTTAATTCACTTGTAACACTGCACCAGTCTTTAACTGAAAAGCTGGCAACTAGTCATAGGAGTTTTAAGTTTTGTTTTTATTTGTATTCTGGGATGAACAAAGAGAGAAGGGATAGGATAAAGATAGTTTCTATTCTTTGTAAGCCTCCATAAGAAAGGGGCATGGTGCACTGAGTGGCCTAGACTACAGAATTACCTGCATTATTGCCACCAATAAAGTCCCACTGTCCTGTAGATAAGACTCAATGTGGGCAGAGACAAAATATGCAAATTAGAGGGTAAGACCCATCCAATGGCTTAACAAAGGTGACACTTTGAAAGAAAGAGAAGGGTTAGAGGGAGCAATAAACACTTAGGTTGCATTTATATTAAGTTGAAACCTATGTTATTTTTCATTTTAAAAAGCTATGATCAATAAAACTTAGAGAGTACCTAGCTGTTCTCATGTCTTCTTCACCTGCAAAATGTTCGAATCAAAATCAGTGAAACACCCTTGAAAGGTAAGTCAAAACTCTTCTTAGAATTCCTTTGGCAAATGTGTGATTTGAAAAATCTATGGGTACTAAATTGAATAAATCTGAATGAAAGTCCTTGCTAGAGAATAAAGAACAGAAGGTGTCCTTTCCAAGTCACTTTTATGACTTGTCCCAAATCTTAACTAAAAGCTAGAGTTCATACCAACGATTAACCCACGAACGAAACTCCTCTACAATATTAATTGATATAATAAAATATTCCTCCTTACGCTACTTTTCATGCATTTATTTTATTATCAAGTAGGCAACTAGTCATAGGTGTTTTAATTTTTTTTTTTTTTTGTACTTGTATTCTGGGATGAAGTAATAGACAGTATGATGAGCTAGCCCTTTATAACATTGCTCCAGAGAAACTAAAAGAATTAAAGTTGTAACTTATATTGCAGAAGGTATTAAGGTGAGATTCTAATTCATGGTGTTGCGTAGATAAATTTCAGAGGAATATAGTCTATCTGTCCACACTTTTCCCTCTGCATTTGGTTTCTCTTGGGCTCTCCTAGTCTTAATCACATCCTTATTTAAAGTCACCTTTACAATTTTTTTCAAATATAAAAGAGGTGTTATTTTAAACCGCTATGGCCAAACCTAGTCTTAAATATAGCATATTATGCAAATGATAACTACTATACCTGAAAATTGTTATTTATATATTTATATTGTTCTTTATAATGTGGATTAAAGTTAGTTTTGTCACTTTCCCCGCTGCAAGGCACTTTCATTGCCATATTAGAAATATGAAATTGTGAAATATATAATATATGCTATGTAATAAAATTCTTTAAAGTTTTTCAAATCCAGGCTGCTATCTGGAGAAAATAGAGAATGACTTTGTTTCCTTTCTCATTACATAAAGTCCATAATATCCTGAGGCAACGCTCAGAGTACATTCTTTCCTGCTGTTCTCACATTAGGTTTGTTTTTCTACCTCTACCATCCCCTCCAATGAATGAAAGAAATTTACAATTCGTTACCTTTTGGCTAGCCCGTGGCAATGTATTTTTAAATTACATTTTCTAATACACTCCTGGACTGAAGAATGGTTTGCTGACCTACCTCGAAGCAAAGCCCTCAATACCACTCTAAAAATAAAAAGGTATTCCCCAATCTATCTTCAGAGTCTTCATAACTGGTCTCCCTGTGTTAATGGCTCAACTTTAAGTCATACTTTTACTGAGAAGTATACGGCCCACAAGAACTGTTGAAATAAGTGACATGTATTAATTTTGGGCAAGACCCCTGGAAACTCAGATTTGTTCTGAACATAGCATGTATCTGAATAAAAGTGAGAACTATTCGGTCATTTGCTCTGTGACATTGCAGGTCAAGCAGACCAATGATTCAGTTCTATTAACCATTAGGCTCTGTGTTATAGACCACTTCCCTAGGAAAATGGATCTGGCAGATGCCAAAGTGCTTTTTTTAATAAATGGAAATGTCTAATATAAAACAATAGTGTATTTATTGTATTAATGAAGCAGAAGTAATATTGAATTCTCTAGAATAAGAACAAAAGAGCCATCACCCTAGTGATTAGCTACACATAATCCCAACAAGCTATTCAAATATCTCTATGTACTTTTCTTCTAATACCACTAAAAATAAGTTATGCTCCTAATTACACACTATGCAAATTTGGTTTTCATGTTTTATCACAGTCCTTTTTAGGTCTTTAGTATATTCATAAGTGCTTAATTAACAGATGTGTCCTTTTGTACATTCATACCCAATGTTATGATAGAAACACCTATATGAATTAGCTATGCATCTCTGTCTCCATAAATAAACATATTACACATCAGCAGTATTCTTCATTGTCAACTTCGTTTCTGGATAACACCTCCTAGATGGTTATCCTCTTGTGAACCAGTGATCAGGAAGGTTTGATGTGCTCTCCAGGTCAACGCGAGAAAGAGAACTATGGCAAAATGAAAAATATCCTATCCCAGAGGCCAGCCGCACTTTGACCATTATAGAGCCAAATATAATCCCTATCATTACCACCCTCAGTAAGGCCTCACACCTTAATCATGTGTGCATGTCAAAATAATCAAAGCAGAAGTAGAAAAGACTTTGATAAATGATTATTGATTTCTCTCTTGAAGCAATTCATACTTGGTTTGACCGTTGACTACTGACATGATCGCATGTGTTCCTCACAGCAATGTTGAGGCGGAGGGTGGGCCATTGTGACTCCAGATGAATCTGAAGTATATGCAGGTACTCAGCCTTGCCCAAACTCAAGAATGCTTCTGGATACGCAGTGTCACGACATCTGCCATTGGCTCCCCAGAGAAGGTCTGTCTGAGGAGCAGATAATGAATGATGTCTGAGGCATCAGGGACAGAATGCTGACTTCAGAGACAATCTAGGAAGCTTATAGTCAGAAGGAAACACAGCTCAGGACTCAGAGAAATCAAACCTCTGCTGGAAGGGGACTCTAGGATGTGGAGACACTCCTAGTAGACACATTTACAGTTCTAATCTTTGGAAAATGCTTTAACATCATCACCTGTTCTGAGAGCGATTTATTTTTGGCCTCGGTGTGCTTGCTTTCCCTTCTGCTTCTCCTAATCCTTTATTTAAGCCTGAGTCTTTTACCCATATTCCTGATTCTTCTACATTTTAATCAGTTTATTCCCCTTTTTCAACTCGACTCCAGCCTGCTTATATTTCAGTAAAAGAATCTCTCTCTCTCTCTCTCATCAAGCTCTGACTTGCCAGCTACCTACCTGTCACTGTCCAACCAAGCCTACACTCGACAAAGCCAGCACGCCCTCTGCCCGACTCTGCCCTGCACGTTAAGCCAAACCAGACAACTGTACTCACCGACAGCTCTGCAATTTCTGGTGGAGTAGACAGTTTATCTCCCTGAGAATGATCTTCCTCCTGCTCCCACCCTGTTTCTACAGCCTGTCATTTTTTCCATCATCTCTGCCCTACCTCTCCGGCTCCTTTACTTTTTCTTTAGCTGCCAAAGCAGTAGGCAGTCCTGATTTTTGAGCCCCTGCTTCAATTTTAGGTCAAATGGCACTCAAGGTTAGGTATTTCCTAATCCCCAAGCAACAAGTTCTCTCCCAATTTGACTCAGATAACTAATGGTAACCCATTTCTGCTTGTCCTTCTCCTTTTCACCAGCTGACTTTCTGAGGAACATCTAGGACTCACCTTCGAGCCTTTCTTTGGTTTAGCTGAACTTTGTGATTAGCCCATGTTACTGCCATTCTTTCTCCATTCCAACATGTTGTCATGATTTGATAACTATACTTAAATTCATATCCCTGTGTCCGGAACTAACATTAACCATCCTTAGCAATACTGTATGTACATGTGTAGTTTTTTTTATTTTTTATGTATAGCTCTGTCATACATGAAGTTCTAATTTATATAGCTCTTTAAATTTTACCTCACCATAACAAAATATTTTTGTTTATTTTTTTAAATTTATGTTATTCTGAAGAAGATATGCTTTTACTGGACTAAAAATTTCAAAACTGCTATTTGACAAGTGTTTGCAAAGAAGCCATTTATATACATGATCATCTTTTAATCCTCACAACAATCCCACTGCGCTAATAATAATAATAATAGGTGCTATTATTATTCCCACTTTACTGAAGAAATAATGGAGGACAAATATCAAACTACGCCCAAATTTAGCAGTAGTTATTCCTACTGCACACTTACAGATGGAGGCATTATCCAGTTAGTACTAGCAAAAGAGGTAGTGTTTCATTACCTGAAACAACAGGTAATAATACATCATCAGGTTGCTCTTTCATAATTTTGAAGTTGCACCTCATTTTTCCAAAATTCTCTGGAAATAAAATGTTCCACGTAAGAGATTTCTCAAGATAACTGATTCTTCAGCAATTAATGATAAAATGGAATGACGACTACACAGTAAGTACTGACTGCTATTTGTGTGTGTTCAGCGTATTGCAGACAAGGTCACTAATACCCAAAGAGAATCACCTAAGTGAGGTCCATCTAGCTTGGAAAGCTAGGAAACAAAATAGCCCAGGGTTGGAGCCAAGTCTGCCTGGCCCCAAATCTTAAACTTTCCCTTAACCCCACATTATCTCCTAGAACAGAAGATGTATCTGAGATGGATTAAATAGTCACTGTAACCTGTTCACAAAAACATATTTCTAAAACACTCTCCCTCTTTCTAATTTCTTAGACTACATAGAAAATAAATAATTTAAAATTTTCTATTGAATTAGAGTGATTGTCAGTATTAGTTAATATATTGTGTTCTATTCACATCATGCACATATGCACGGCACATCATTATTTTCAATGTACTTTTACATCACGTACACACAAAAAGACACTGTACACACAGCCAAATACACACACACACACACACACACACACACACACACACACACACACTTACTTGATTATTTCCATTTAGAAGCCAAGAATTTTGTCTTAAAGATATTACATAAATTTCTTAAAAATTATAAACTAGGAAGTGTCAGGAGCAGGGACTGAAATCAAGTAATTTAAATTTCTGGTGTAGAAATCTTTCTTTCACACATCGCTGAGTTCCTGCAAAGCTATTGAGATTGATGGCTTGTTAGTCCCTACTCAAAATGGCCTCAGTAAACTACAATTTTAGAGGACTTGCATATTTTCCATAATATTCTGGTTATTTCCACAAGGAGCAAGTAGGCAATTACTTTTTATCTTTTAACATTCCACCTTTTTATAGTAGCTCCCTATCATCCCTTCTTTTAAATTCCTGCTACCAATTTGCTGTTGGTTTGAAACCTGATCATTGAATGTTTAAAACAACCTGCTAACTATGAGAGATCCTTTCAAAGTAAAGCTCATGAGCTTGCATTTTATAGGAGATACTCGGTTGCACTTTATAACCTTTTCTGATTTAAAATTGACCCATGCTTAGTATTTTAAAAATAACAAAATGTAGAAAGGTTTAATACAAAAAATAAATACATTATCCTTCATCTTTTAATATTTTAGCATATATTCTACCTTATATATTTTATTTTTACTATTTAAAAAAAATAGAATCTTGTATCCTATTTTAACTTAGCATTTAAGCTGAAATATTTTCCCATGTCAATAATTTTCAAAAATATGAATTTTGATTTCTGTATAAACTTTATAATGTAATGATACCATAGTGTATTTAGCTATTTTCTCTTATTCCACATAATGTTTTTATAGCTTTCAGTTTTGGCTATAGCATGTTGCTCAAAATACATTTTGGGATCTGTCTTGGCCTGATCAGTGACTGTAACAAAATACCATAAATTGGCCAGTTTATAAACAACCAGAATGTATTTCTCACAGTTTTGGAGTCTAGGAAGTCTAAGATTGAAGGGCCAGTGGTCACATTCTGGTGAGGTACCTCTTCCTGGTTATAGATGGCCAACTTCACATGGTGGACAGTGCCAGGGAACTCTCTCAGGCTTCTTTTAAGGGTCATAACCCTATTTATAAGGGCTTTGCCCTCGTGACCTAAATGCCTCCACAAGGGACCACCTCCTAATATTATCACCTTGGAGGTAGGTTTCTGACACATGCATCTTCGGGGAGGGGAACATAAACATTTAGACCATGGGAGGACTAAATTGTGACAATAACACATAGTTTACGTTAGGAAGACCCTAAATCCTTATTTGTTATAGTATTTGGGAGTACGATCCTTTTTTTTTTTTTTTTCAGGCTACACAATGAGGCCACAAACTCAAGACTCTTCATTTATAGTAAGCTATGTCTCCACAGAGGGCATGAGACACTCCACCAGTTTTCATGGTGATCCCTTCTCTGTGGTCCCATACTGCTATCCCTACCATTCGAGTCCATGACCCACTTGTATTGGGTGAATGGAACAAACCCTAAAATTGAGAAGATCATGAAACCAAACCAAGAAAACTCCCCACCTTTTTTTTTCCAGTAGCAATATTTGGCAAATACAATGACAAGTTTCAATCCTCTTTTATGGATACCCATAGTCATCTCTCACCTCCACGTTGAAATTAATTTCTCCACGTGAACCTGAATCCCACTCTATATATCATTAAACTTCTCTATATTCTGCCCTAAATCTCTTTCTTTTACAAACATCATTCCCAATGCTTTTATTTCTCCTGAAGAAATGTCATCTATTTCCTATTCTTGCCCTTTAAAAAACTCTGGCTTGATTTTGTCATATAATATAGTATTGGTTCCCTTAAAGTCCTAACCTCTCTACAACATTTTCTCATCATCTCCTCTAGTTTCTCATTTCCTCTTATTTACTGTTTCTTACGTACCTCCCCAAATGTCAAGAGGCTGCCTCTGATGATTAGTTTTATGTGTCAGTTCCATCATCAAATGAAAGTAACACATATGTGATCGGGCCCAAGCAGGCCTGGAGGACAAGTAAGTTACATGAAGAAGTGGCCCAAATGCCCATGGTCCCCACCACCCTGAAGCAGCCAGCAGGACAGAATAGAAGAACAGCCTTTTGAAGACTCAGTTAAAGAGCCAGCTACTTCACAATACTGCTCAATGGCAGGGCTGGGGCAAAGTTCTCCAGAAGGCTGTACATGCAGAAACAAAAATTGTTATCGTATTTCTTCCTTATTTTGTAATGAATATGTTTATGTTTATATAAAATATTAAACAAACATCTTTGTTTTCTTTCCTCTCTTATTCCCTATGTAGCAGGTATATTGACTTTATATACGTATTGTTAATTTTACATCACAGTATGAGATATATGGAGAAGAATGACCATCACTCAAGGACTTTTGGTATTTGAGAGGGGGCCTCTGGAAGAGATTAGCATTCGAGTCAGTAGATGGAGTAAAGAAAATTGCCCTCACCCAAGCTGAGGGCACCACCCAACCCCTTGAGGGCCTGAATACAATAGAGAGGCAAAAAAAGGTTGAATGTGCTCTTTCTGCTTGAGCTGAGACACCTATCTTCTGCCCTCTGACACAGGACTCCTGGTTCTCAGGCCTTCAAACTCACACCGAGACCAACAGCATCAGCCCTGGATACTCAGGCCTTCGGACCAAATTACACCACAGGCTTTCTCTGTTTTCCAACTTGCAGTGGCAGATTTGGGGATTTCCTGGCCCTCATAATCATGTGAGCCAATTCCTCTAATAACTGTCTCACTTATATCTGTATCTACAAGTTAGATCGGTTCTGTTTCTCTGGAAAACCCTGACTAGTACTGCCTAACTAGATAGAAAGTTCATATACACATTATCAATCTCATTTCTTTATACCCACTAACCAGTTATCACGCTTGTATATATTAAACCTCAGCTTTGCATTCAAATTGCCACTACAGCCTATATATGTAATTAAGAAAGAAACAGGCATCTCAAACTGGAGATCTTCTCTCCTCTAAGAGGACTCATTACTCCAGTGTAGGACAAATCCAGCTCCTTGTGTAACAAGGCCCATTACTTATAATCCAGTCTCATCCCTTTTTTTTTATCCAAAACCCCACTGCCAAGTAAATTCAGGACAGAAATAACAAGAATACTATCAAAGCAAAGCAACTGCTTACTCTTTAGATCTATAAATTACAAGACATGTATTCTTAAGCACCTCTGTGTCTTATACTCTCTGACATACCTTTCTTTCACTATAAAGTGATGGCTTTCCTTTATCTTTCTCTTCCCTTTGATCTTGTGCACACTTTCATACTTTCTGTAACAGAGACGTACGATTCCCTAGCCCTATAACATCCCCAAGATTAAAATAACGTATCTTAGGATTTCTTATTTATTTTTGCTAACTCATAAATAAATAGAACCTTAGCAATCTATAAGCACTTTGCTATGGAATATTATGAAGTTAGGAAGCCTATAAACTAATGCCTTTTTCATACCTGTCTTGAGGGAGGACAGACTCTGTGTGTGTGTGTGTGTGTGTGTGTGTGTGTGTGTGTGAGTGTGTGTGCGCGCGCGTGCACGTACATGTGCGTGAGCACACAAGCTTTGTCTGAAGTCAGAGCCTCTGCACTGAAAGTCTCAGATCTCCTGAGCTATTCTTCCAGCGTCCTTAGTGAAGCATGTTGAGAGTCCCACAATAATCAGACTCTGGCATTTCAAGACAGCCTGCATCTAAATGCTTATTACACTGATGTAAATAGCAAATGATATGTGCAAAAAGTATTGTTTATGAGCTCGTATTATTCTTAGTGTAGTTTTCTCCTGGCTCACTTAGAAGGGTTGATTATTCGTGTTTTTGTCGAATTGTTAATCTAAAAAAAAAAAAAGGAAGAAGAAGAAAAGGCTAAGTTATTTTGACAGCCTTTGGTGGTTTTCCCTTGACAAATGTGTGGCAGCTTTCAATTTGATCCAAGTACCTCTGTTTTTATTCTCAGCTCCATCTCTAAAAATAATTACTGTATTTTGCTATTGGTCCCTCACTGACTAATTTTTATATAGCATATTGATTTCTAATTTTGTTCCTGGCATTTCATCATTCAACATGTAAGAGACATCATTCTTTCTATGAATTGAAGTTCCATATTATCCATCTTGATCCTTTATTTCAAGCAATGCTATCTTCTTTCTTCATACCTCAGGCCTTTTTTCCTACCTAAGAATTCATCTTGTTTAAAAATGTATGTTTCTTCCTGGTTTTTTTTTTGTTAATGAGGTATTCAACTTTATTACAGGGCACACAAGGGGAGTGATTTAGAAACTTCATTTTCAAGGAAGTAGGAATGAGTTACTCAGTTAACCTGACTCCTGCACTAATGGTACAGAGTGTGTACGCAGGTACCCTCACGTCATGAAGATGCCAAAATCAGATGTCCAACTCTGCTTTCATGCATTTCCTCTTCCTAGACCACATATAGATTTAAATTAACACTGTAACATCTGTTTTCTTGAATGAAAAGCAAAGGAGGAAGAGATAAATACATTGAGCCAAATATAGAAGGAGTAAAATTGGAAGCATGGTTAGGTCTCCAGCGTGTGTAATGGTTAAGCATCGTCTACAGTTCTTCCTCGGTTTACCTTTAGGCTGAAGCAGGATCTGATTGTCAGCTGGCTCTTCAGCTCTAAAGGAGGATTTTCCTCAGGGCCTGGTGGGGAGGGACAGGAGAGAAAGGAAGATTTTCACTTTTTAAAGAATACTTTTAAGCTTTCAGTTAAGGTGGTAGCAGCAGAATTCTGCAAATCTCCTTACCTACCGGCTCCCTGCCTTCACAAGCGGCTCTGCATGTCATTCCCACACGAATCTTCTAAAGGAGAGCTTTTACGCTGTCACTCCCCACCTCGGGAACCTGTAGTGGATGAGAATAAAGGCATTAACTCCTCGTATTACCATAGTCTTCCCACTTATGTAGCACATTCATATATGCTAACAGTCTACGGTGGATCAAGTCCACACTCTTCATCTTTAGCGTAGTCTTACTACTTTTGTGACTAGCTACCTGTCCATCACTTCTCTCAAAGGCAGTCTTCCGCCTCTTGTTCCCTCCCAAATACTTCCTCTCACCTTCAAGAACTGCCATTTGCATTTGCCACTGCCCTCTGCTTACAAATGCCCCAGCTTCCTTCTGCCTCCTTTATAAAAACCTGGAGGAACTGCCAGCTGGTCGGGGGAACCATGATTTCTGAGCACAGCCTGCGACAGGCTGTCCATCCTTTCTGGTCTCACCTGCCTGGCTTGCACACAAGTGTGCTATACTGTTTCTTCCCATGGCCACGGGATGACCCCTGGCTAGCGAAGTCATGCTTGGCACATAAGCGCGGCCTCCTGGCCCTCATGAGCACGTCATGTTGTCTTCGGGTCAGTTTGCTTGCAGATTCAAATTAGGCATCGATTAGACACACCATCGACTCCTCTTCAACTCAACCACTTTACAGCATTCTGAAAAGTTTTTGTCAGGGACCCGGCATTCGAAAATATGACATATCCATTAACTTGACAGAAAATTTTGTGGAAGTATTTTCTCAGTTTATTTTTATTGTTGGGGTTTAATATTTTTTATTAAATGTATTGGCACTGGTTAATAAAACCATATAGGTTTCAGGTGTACAATTCGATAATACGTCATATATATATTGCATTGTGTGTTCACCACCCAGAAAGTTAAATTTCTTTCCATCACCATATATTTGACCCTTTTTACCCCTACCTACCTCCCCACTCCCCTGCTTCCCTCTGGTAATCACTAAATTGTTGTCCAAGTCCATGAGTCTCCACTTCTTTGTCATGTTTGTTTGTTGCTTTCAGTTGTATATCCCACATCTGAGTGAAATCATATAGTTCTCAACTTTTTCTGTCTGACTTATATCGCTTAGCACGGTCATGTCAAAAATCCATCCATGTTGTCACAAATGTTAGTATTTCATCTCTATGGCTGAGTAATATTCCGTTGTATATTTGTACCACAGCTTCTTTATCCAATCATCTATCGAAGGACACTTCATATCTTTCCATATCTTGGCCTCCAAGAATAATGCTGCTATGAACATCAGGGTATATTTATTCATAAAGCCATATGTAACCCAATTTTCTCAGTTAATTTTGTAGTAACCACTTTCTTCTGGGAAAAAGCTTTAAAATTATCAACATAGCATCATCTATCCTATCAAACAGATGAATAGGGGTTGGGAAAAGTCATGCAGACTTTCTTAAACTCCGTCACCTTCAAGGTCTGTATAGAGATGTCTGGTTTCCGTCTCTCTCGTAGCTGTACGGTAGGTCAGATGAAAGCCGAAGCCCAGATTTCTTTCTCCATAAAATTTTAGCTACAGTATTCACTCCTGAGACTTGTCAAAGTTCAGAAATAGCTCCAGTCACTGAAGTGGTAATTAGTAAAAGTTGCTTGTGCGTACACCAGAAAGACAGTTTTCAAACCTGGCGCACTGAAGTCGAAACACAGAATGAGGCTCAGGGGTGTTTTGTTATAAAACAGCATACTCGGCGAGAAAGCACTAACTATTTATTCTTTATAGTGATCGGTTATAATATTAGAATTTGCTTAAATGGTCAATTAGTCAGTGGTTTTCTCATGTCCATGGGAACTGGTTTGAGTTTTGCTTACGATTTGCGGAGGCATGAGGAAGACATAACCCAGGTCATTTGCAAAATAAACTAAATTAGGCTTTGCTTGTAGGATTCAACTGGTCTGGTCTGCCCAGGGAGTTTTCATAGCTTGTCTCCATTTAGTTTTCATTTTAACAGACCTTTATGAAATGATCTGTAATAGGATTGTACTTTTCTCTGATTATTCAAATCATGTGTTAAAAGTTCATAAAAATAAATGCCTAATGGCCCAAGTTAAAAACTACCCATCAAGTCAGCCTCTCTATATAAACAAAGACTTCTTTTTTCTGTTTAGTCTCTCTTCACCACTCCCTTGGTTATTTTTATTATTATTATTTTAAATCTATCCTTCCCTCTTCTTCTTTCTTTCTTTCTTTCTTTCTTTCTTTCTTTCTTTCTTTCTTTCTTTCTTTCTTTCTTTCTTTCTTTCTTTCTTTCTTTCTTCCTTCCTTCCTTCCTTCCTTCCTTCCTTTCTTTCTTTCTTTCTTTCTTTCTTCTCTAACCTCTTTTCTTCCTTTTTTCTTTTTCTCTTACACTCACTTATTAATTCCAGTAATTATCATTTGCTACAGAATTTGGCCATTAATCAGATCTCAAGTCTGAACAGAAAATTTCTGCAGAATAAAATACAAATGTATACTTTTTTCACCAAGAGCCCCCAATTCACCAACCAACCCAACCAGCAAAGGCAGTTATCGGTAAGTGGCCACCGTCCGCAGTCACCTGACAGGAGAAAGCCCCTTTGCCATGTTACAGCCTTCTCTCTGTGTCCAGTCACTACTCTCTTTTGTTGTGATTTTTGTTGATCATCCTACTTTGTCCCCTTCAACTTTACTTAACAGAATTTTTCTGTTTTTTTTTTCATTTTTCCCCCCATTAATCAATAAAGGACCTATACTTTCAACCTCATACTATTATAACCCAGCAGAGGGAAAACAACAAATGATCCCAATTACAAAACCAAAAATCTAGCCTAAACTTAAACTATGAAAATTAACAACCACACCCCTCATTCCCTTTCCTCATCTTCATTCCTGTGATTCCCTTTAAACCCTAACAGCAAGCAAATCTGCATCTTCTCTAACCTACATCATTGCAAATAAATGCATTTTACCCCCAGCTGTACTTCTACTGGCATCGATGTCTTACCTGGAGGCGCCCCTGGACCTGAACCCTGAGGGTTCTTGAGCCTCCAACCACCAAACTCTGCACAGACTGGGGACACTGATCTGTGCATTTACATAAAGCTGAGAGTTAGGAAATCTATGAAGAGGACTGCTTGAGCACCAGTCACAATCTTTCTTACTCTCACTGTATAGCAATAGTCCAATCACCTCCTAATAATAAGGGTCATAACACCTGCCAAGTCATGATTCCTTCCTTGCCTGATATCCCCTTGGCATTGTGAAGTGCCCAGGTAGGTACTGAAGAAAATGGTGTACCAATGCCTTCTGGCCTCTCTGGATTATGACAAAAAATCACCAGCAATTATGATTGTTTGCCTTTTATAGGTAAGGTATCACTTCCCTCTTATTGTTTCCAAGAGTTTGATGAAGTATCTCTTCGTGTTTTTGTCCATTTTCTAATTGGATATTTTGTTCAGTTTACTAGTAAGTCTTAAGCATTTTTTACATACTGTAGATTGTTTTTCTTTGCTTTTAGTTTACAGAAGTTTGACTATGATGTGTCTTTACCTTTTTTTTTTTTTTAATTTACTCAGCTTCTTGAATTTTTATGTCTTTTGATCAATTTGGGGTATTTTCAGCTTTTTTTTTTTAGTATTTTTCAGCTCCACCCTTTTTCTGCTGTCCTTCCAGGCTCTGACAACATGAATGTGAGAAATTATTTTATATTCCCACAGGTCCCTGAGGATCTGTTAGTGTTTTGTTTTGCTTTGTTTTTAATCTATTTTCTCTGCTGTTAAGATCAGGTAATTTCTATTGCACTTTTTTTTCCCTTTTTGTCTACTCCATTCTGCTTCTGAGTCATTCACTGAGTTTTTTTTTCTATTACAATTATTGTATTTTTTAGTAAAAAAGAAATTTTCATTTGATTGTTTTTATATCTTCTGTTTTGCTGTGACTATTTACTTGCCAGCTCCTTCCTTCCTTCCTTCCTTCCTTTCTTTCTTTCTTTCTTTCTTTCTTTCTTTCTTTCTTTCTTTCTTTCTTTCTTTCTTTCTTTCTTTCTTTCTCTTTTTCTTCCTTCCTTCCTTCCTTCTTTCCTTTCCTTTCCTTTCCTTTCTTTCCTTTCTTTCATTCCTTTCTTTTGTTCCTTTCCTTCTTTCCATCTTTCCTCCTTTCTTTCCTTTCTTTTCTTTGTTTTCTTTCTTTCTTTCTTTCTTTCTTTCTTTCTTTCTTTCTTTCTTTCTTTCTTTCTTTCTTTCTTTTCATTTGTTTAAAGCATGTTTGTAATTGCTTGCTGAAACATAATGGCTGCTTTAAATTTTTTTGTCAGATAAGGTTCATATCTATGTCACCTCGATGTTGAGATCTATTGACTATCTTTTTTCATTCAAGCTGAGACGTTTCTGATTCTTGATATGACAAGTGGTTTTAAATTGGTGTCTGGACGTATTGTGTATTACATCATGCAGCTCTGGAGCTTATATAAGGCGTCTGATTTAATCTGGCTTCTTCTGACACTGCTTTCGTAGTAGAAGGGGTCGTGTTACTTACTGCCAGATGGAGGTAGAAGTCAGCTTCCCCATGTGGCCTCCACCGACACCACAGGGACATGAAAGAGGAGGAGACGTGAGTGCCTTTATCATTAAGTTAGGGGGAGAATGAAAGTCCTGACTCTCCACTCGGCCCCTCTGACACTAACCCAAAGGACAAGAGGAGGGATGCCTTATTCTGCTAGATAAGTGGGGGCTGCTTCAGGAAGGTTTCTGGCCATGAATGAGGGGAACACAGGATTCTGAATATTTATAATTGAATGTAGCCTATTTCTTTCTGAAGATTAACTTATACAAATTTGTGCTCCTTAGCCAGCTTCTTAATATACTACTTTTTCCTCCTTTTTAATAAGTCCATGAGGATAGGTGAAAGGAATGACCACAAGATTTTAAAAGATGAATACGGTATGAGGATGACCCTTCACAGGCATAAATGTCAGTATCCAGAAATAGCATTGAGTCAGCAATTTTTCTCAGGAAAAACAAGAGTGGATACATGAGGGATACATAGATATGACAATACTATCTAATGCAGTTGGCTATTATTCATCCAATTAACTTTCTTATTTAAATTATCTTTGTTTGTCATCTGAGATCAAAATAACACTACTGTTTAACAGGCATGACAATATTTTATCCCATTCATTGAAATATAAAGAGAATTATTCCATACAGGACACATTCAACTTGCCACATCAAGTTCCTGAGAAAATAGTCCGAGTACCAACACGTACTTGAGACATGTGAGCATCCTGAGTAACCAGTCAGTTGGCCTGAATCCTAGTCTCCATCTCTCTCTCAGTAGTGTGATGGCATTGCTAACACTGCTTCTCAATCCTTAAATGAAAAGCTTAGATTAAGGGAGCTGATGCTTTGTACAACTCTAAGATTTTATACATCGAAGTAAGGATAAAATGATTATCTTTAAATATGTCAGGGAAGCTTAGATCCAACTATATAACTGTGGAATACAGAGTTAGACATTGTTTTCAGAATAATAACATGTTTTATGTCACAGGGATGAGGGGCCATTTGCTTCATTTTTTTATCAGTTCTTTTAGTGACTGTGTCAGAGTTCTCTAGAGAAACAGAATAATAGGTGATAGATAAATAAAAGAGAAAATTGGCTCACATAATGGTGGGAACTGGCAAACCCAAAGTCCACAGGACAGGCAGTTGGCTGACACACCAGACACTCAGTTAGGGCTTGTATGTTTCTGTCTTGAGGCAGAAATGCTTCTTTTCCTGGAAATCTCATTTGTTGATTCTAAGGTCTTCAGCTGATTCCAAGGTCTTCAAGTATCAATGATATCCTTCTTTACTTAAAGTCAGTTGATTATAAATACTAATCACGTCTACAAAACATATGCACAGCAACATCTAGACTAGTGTTTGACCAAAGAACTGGGCACATGGCCTAGTCTAGCTGATACACAGAATTAACCATGACAGTGATGACATGTACAGATTATACTACCTATTCTTTAGCACCTAAAATGTCTCAGAAATTATTCTTTGTACTTTGAATAAGTAGTCTCATGTAGTCCTCAACATGGATCTGATAAATTATCTTTTGCTATTTCCACATGAGACATGAAGAAATTAATTCTCTGAAAAAAAAAAAAAGTGTTTGCCCAAAGTCACAAAGCCAGTAAATGCAATAAATGGTACAGTCAGGATTGAAACTCAGATTTCCTTGACTACAAAATATGACAATGAACACTGGGAAAAAAAACAAGTCAGAAAATTGAGATTCATATACTTTCTTTCATACTAACTAGCTTTAAAACTTAGGCATGTAACAGTATTACTTTCTTTATATATTTATATATAATGAAGAGCTAGAATGAGCTAAAAATATTTCACAATGCTGTTTTGGTGCTGTATACGCTTTACCTATCTTTCTTTTAGAATATGTTATTGCCTTTTAAAGAGTCGATGTTTCGTTGGAGTTTGTGTTGGGCTGTTCTCTGGAGCCACATAATGAACGTGTTGTGGAGGTTGTAATTACAAACCTACACATTGGAAGGAAAAATCATGATTTCATTTTGCCTATCAGCCTTTCCATCTGTACTCATGTTATAAAAAAAACAAACAAACACAATTTAATGACTAGGGGGCCTTAAGAATTGAAGCAAACAGTAAGGACAGCTGATGCCAGATGGTGAATTCTGCAAAGTTTCACTCAACACTTTTTCTCTCCTTAGGTGTCTTGGCCTAGGTTCTACTCACCTCAGTAACAGAAAGCAAGTTTTTAACATCATCACCTCCTGCTAAGCCACCGCAGTCATGAAAGAGCAGGCTGGATTCTTTCTTGTCTCATACATCAACTCCAGCACTGTGGGCTAAGTTCCAGTTGCAGAATCTTTATTATGCTGATGATGTCAGAGAAAAGGAGCACGGCTTGATTAATAGATTGCGGGTGGGATTTACAACGCTGGCAACTAAAAGTGATCTTTTGATCTATCAGCTGAGAACATTCAAGATGAAAGTCAATGAGAGTGAATAAATATGTTCAAAAGCCATCAGATCACTTTAGAAATTGTTTCTCTTTAGAATTGCACTTTAAATGCCATTAAAAATCTCTTTCCCTTACTGCTTTGCATGTACTTTTTGGTCTGTTAGAATGATTTGTCTCTCTGAGGGGAGTCATTACAGAGAACCCTTCTACAAGGACCTGTTCTTGCCTTCATCAATAACTTAGTCTTATTCCAAGACAATGGAGTGTGAGTGTGTGTGTGTGTACTATAGACACAAGAACTTATACAGACACAAGAACTGAATGTGAAAATCTGAAAGATTATCTGCGATAATTCAAAATATCATCAATGACAGTAATGTTTATAATTAGGATACTCATTTGCTCAGAACTTCTCTTTTTAGAGGTGAAACAAACCAGCTCTGATTTTACCCTATTTTATTTTTTTACTGCCTCTTAAATTAAAAAGATAGAATTTAACATTTTATTGTCTGACAAATCTTTTTTTCCCCCTAGGAGATGTGAATTAGGTAGATTTTTTTTCCTGTTTATAGTAGAGAGACCTGGTAAAAGGTGCGTACCTTGGAGTAAAAGTCATTTAATTTTTGGCGTCTCTTCTCATACCAGTCATTTCCTTGTAAATGGGCATCTGAATGGAAAGGCATCTGATAATGTTCCTTTTAAACAGGAAACTGCACAAAGAATAAAAGTGTTATTTTTTACAGAAGAATTCCTGAGTATCACAATGTCAATGTGTTATTAAAAGTGTAAGAAATAAACATGTTGAGAGAAAGATATTACTTGAAATATTTGTACAGAATCCATTCTTTATTTTTTTTTCTCATATTACCCTAATTTGATTTTCTTTGTAACAACTCTCCCACATTTTTGGAGTTAGTAGAGATGGTTTCTTTATTTATTCTCATTCTTTCAGTCAACTGACATTTTTATGTTGATATTTATATGCTCAACTTTACCCATAATAGAGTATACTTCTGATAATGTCAGAAGTACACAGTATATATCAGAGAGAGTCAGCTTTCAGAAGACATGGAGAAAGCCCAGTAGTTGTGTCAGAAAGCTTCTGTGCATTAGAGATAACCTAATCTTCAGAATTCTATTATTATGTGGCATCAATACCTTAATGTCCATGTTAATTTTTAAAATATAGCTGTTTGTTGATCCCTTCTGATCTCAAAAGCTAAGCAGGGTCGGGCCTGGTTAGTACTTGGATGGGAGACCACCTAGGAAGACCAAGTGCTATAGGCATAAAAAAATTTTTAAAATAAGGAATTATAAACTGACAAGGTCCTTGCAATCTGTGAGGTCAACCAAGGTTCACCTCACCTAAATAAATAAATAAATAAATAAATAAATAAATAAATAAATAAATAAATAAATAAAAATAAAATATAGTTGCTTATGCCTTTGGACTTACCCAAAACAGGCTCTTAGCATCCCAAATCTATTGATATAATCAGTGATAACATCTGTCAGAGCTTGAGTTACTTTTTTCATTACGATTCTCTATGATTATTTTACAGTTAACAATGTTTTAAAAAATACTATCTAAAAATAGGCTCTCTAAATTTCTCTAGTCAATTGCTAGGTTATAAGCCAGTTCAAAACATAGCAGGCATATCTCTCAGTTAACAGACTCAAATGTGAAGAAAATTTACGTTTTATTATCTCAATTTAATTTTGATCCACTACCCCACTTGTTAGTGATGATGTTATTCTTAGTCTTGTGTGGGTGGTAGTGGGAAATCTGTCTTGTTTTCTTCTACTACAGTTTTGTCAAGGTGTGGAGTAGCTTACACATTGTCAAGAAATTAAGAGACAGGAGGCCAACTAGTCTTCAAGTCACTCATCCTCAAGTCAGAATAGACAAACCATCACCTAAGCATGAATTGTGCCTTTGGCATTGTATCTAAAATAGTCATCACCATACTCTTGTTCATCTAAATTGTTCTCCAACATTGTCTTCTAGGAATTTTACAGTTTTGTGTTTTATATTTACATCTGTGATTTGTTTTGAGTTCTATTTCGTGAAGTTGTAAGGTCTGTGTCTAGATTAATCTTTTTTGTTGTTTTTTGCTTATGGATGTCCGGTTATTAAAGAACCATTTGTTTAAAAAAAAATCGTCTTTTTTCTGTTACATTGCCTTTCATTTTCAAAGATCAGTTGAATATATATATGTATGTTTATTTCTGGGCTTTCAGTTCTGTTTCATTAATCTCTGTCTGTTCTTTTACCACAAGTGCCTTATTTTAAATCCATTTTCCTTTTCCAGATTAGGATCTTCACCCTGCATGTGTTGTCCTATCATGTCTGCATTGTAAAGGGCTTATGAATTGCTAAGTCTAACTGCATACAATTAAAATATTACTATTCGTCTTCCTTTACAGTCTGTCCTTACAGTTAACATTTAAGGTAAATGTATTACTGACTTTTTAATATTAAAATCCACAAAATCAGTCTTTTGCTAAAGCCTACTTCTATTTTTTTTGTTGTTGTTGCCTTCTATGAGTCCTTGGAAGCTTCATTATACTATCGTAATCATTATTGGGAAGTAGCTGATCTCACCAATGCTACTGCATTATTTTCATCCTGTGGTTGTTTCTGTTAGAATATCACTTTGCCTTGCTACTTGGCACTGCAAAGATCTCATGCCTCAAATTGCCACATGCAGTGATCATGACAATAGGAGAATCTTGCAGATTCTCATGGCAGAAGTTTCTTCATTGCAAGTTCTGTGTGCCTACCAAGAATTGCTTTTCATGATGATTTAAGAAGAGCCTTTATTAGATTTAATCTGGGGATGCAGGCACAAGTTCGAATTTTTCTAATAATGATATATATGTTTTTCGGTAACCTGAAAAAATACTTAACTCTGGAAAAAAATATCTAACTTTTTTTGCATCTACGATTGAATTTTCTTCAAAAAGCATTGCGGTTTTCAAGCTTTGTCTCGGTTTTGAAATTATTGTTCAAATGTTGATAATACGTTTTGATGACAAAGACACAAAAATGATAGTGTTGATTCAGTCATGTAGAAATAATTAACAATATGATGTTTGAATATGTCTAAACTCTTACTGTATTCATTTTTTACTCTCCAGTGAGATGGAAATGCTGCTAGGAGGGATTACTGCAGGAAGCAGACCCTAGAGACTCCTTCTTGCCCATAAATATTCTACTCCTCTGAGATTCTTTTTATGAACTGCAGAATATATTATAAGCACTAGGAGACATTTTCTCCTCAAGTGAATTAGAAGCTGAAATTTAAACATTTCCAAGGAATTAGTGAAAATTAAAGAGATATAGTGTTTCATTATTCCGGCCTTGATCACATGCTCGGCAGATACTCCGAACACAAACTCCCTAAGTGGAGTTATCACTGTCTCTGGCTTCCCCAAACTACTCTTCTCCTGAGTTCCAACTGTTCTCAGAATCTCCATTTGTTTACCTGCTCAAAAAAAAAAAAAAAAAAAAAAAAAAAAGGTCAACTCACCCTGCTTCCTCTTTTCCCTCTCAGAATCTTCTCAATTCTGCCTCTTCAATGTTCTTTGTCATTGTTCTTGCTCAGGCCCAACTAGTCAGCAAGACTATTGCAAAATCTTCTGGGCTCTTTGTCACTCTACATCTTGTAGCCTGTATAACAAGTCTATCCCATCAGAATGACCTATGCAAAAAACAAACAGAGATCCAGATACATCATTTCTTCCCTTTAAAAATCATCAATATTTCCTCTTTCTTTAAAATAAAGTTAAACTATTTAAGCAAGTTGGCATGGCTTTCAAGACCTGTTTTCAATCTGGTTCTCAAATAATTTTTCAGCTATCTCTCAATCCCACTTTGCACAGTCAACCTTTTCTCTGTATACTCCACACTATTTGTTTTTTGCCCTACAATGATACCTCTGGAACACTCTAGTCAAAATTATTCTTCCACTGTCTTCTCTGAGTTAGGGAGAAAATTCTACCGTTTAAAAAGGTTCTAAAAATTTTTAATGCATATGGAGAAGGATACTGTGTCTTGAGGAATACTTAAAAACCAAGGTTTTTAATTTAATTTTATTTTTGAAAGGTTGTTGGTTTATTTAGTATGGAAACAATAAAACAAGGTCTGATGGCTGTCTTTTAATATTTAAAAGGTGTCATGAAGTAAGTAGAGTAGAATAATTCCTTGTTGTACAACAGGATTTGAACAAATGAGTGGAATTTATAGAAATGCTGTTTTTCATTACGTTTTTTTTCTAAAAAACAAAAGACCATTTTAATTTTTATTTTTAAACAGAACATGAGTTCATTGACTAACCTAGTTCCTTTATATACAGGATTCCATTAGTCCTCACTATTCTATAAAAATCTTAAGAGGTGTTTACTGATAAGAAGAGGGATTCAAAAAGGTTTAAGCAACAGAGCCAAGATTTAAATTCCTAAATGACTCTCAAAATGAAGTGTGTGTATCTTTCCCATCATGCTCTGAGTACCTTGAGCCAGAAGTTACTGAAGAGCTGCCAACTACCATTTACTAAAGATATAATAAAAGGGATTTCAGCATTGGCTGGAAGGAATAAATTTGTCCTTTAAAATAATTATTTCAATGTTAAGATTTGATATTTTAACAGACTAGTAGATTGATATTAGTAAACATCTTTTTAGATATTTTTTTCCCCAAAGATTTTGTCAAAAGCAGCCATCACATGGAAATAAGCAAGTCTCTGCTCTCTCTCTAAGCAATATTAATCCAAGGAAACTGATGCAAGCTTTCCTGTTTCTTGCTCCCACCCAAGGTCTTCTAGTAAAATTTGCTTTAGGAGATTAATGAAAATATATTTTCATGGCATCTATAGTGCAGAATTATCCTCCACAATGGCACTTATGCATCTTGCTCATAAAACTCAATACTTCAAACTCTACTTCAGATTCTTTGGCAGCCTCTATATTATCCACTGAAATTATTTTCTGACTGATAAATTCTTGATACTGGAAATTGTCAAAAGGCTTACCCAGCTTTTTTAGAGTAAAGTAAAGCTCCTGGAAAGGCATTTCCTTTATTTTAAGTTGTTTTGTACTTTTTTCAGTATATTAGTAAACATATGAATCAGAGATAATTACCAAACAGAACTGTCTCAGAAATTAAGAGGATAGCTATCTTGAAAACTCACCTTTACCACAGTCACATTATACAAAGTAGATCTAAAAATAGGAACCAAGACACAAAGAGCACACTTTTGTCTGCTGCGCATTTTATATGGTTTTAATAATATAAGAAATGGTTCTTATTTTTTTTAATAACACTGCAACCTGGATGTTTTATCCGTAAATGCATAGAATCATTTTCCAATTAAAATAAACATGAATAAAGAGTAAATTTTTTTTTAGATACTGGGCAATCCAGGAGTGTACTTTATTTTATTTTTTTCATTCACTCAAAAAATATCAGTTAAAGTTCCAGAGTGTAACTTGAAATGGGGGTGGATAACAATTGTTTAAATGGAATCTGTCATCTTCAGTCACTTTTCCCAATATTTTCTCTACTTATTACACTATCCCATCCATCTCTGCTAGCTTGGTCTTCATCAGTCCTGATGGATCAGTGTTTTGGCGTTGGAGGCAAGGCTATGCTGGACTGGCTAACATCTCCTTTGGATTCTTCTTTCTCTTCTAAAACTTACTACATTTGAATAAAGTTACCAGCTTCAGTTTGAACTCTTCTTGTTCACATTTAAATAATTTCTGATTTATTTGAGCAAAGCTTTCTTTTATGATTACACATCCATATTTTTTCCCCCAGACAAAAAAAAAAAAGTTATCGGGACACCTTTTGCAGTGAATTTTCCAAAAAGATATTAATAACTGGCTTTTGTAATAGTATTTCTTAGAAACTTAACCTTTGACATTAGGTTAGGTTTTCCAACTAGTCGATGAAGCTTTTGGCCCATTAAGTTTCAGGTGGAGGAGGCAGTGATAGCAGTTGAAGGCTAAACACAAGAGTCAGTTTTGTGATCATCAATATTTTGGGAGAAGGGAAAGAAATAACCTGCAGCAGTATTTAGCAAGGTACTCACTCAGTTGGCCTGAGATAAGTCTTAGCACAATATCATAAGAAATGATCAAAGAAGATTCAAACTACAAGCCCAATTCAATATATTTGAAAGCAAGTGTGGGACACACAGAGACAGTCAATTCCAACCACGCTCTTGAATGTTCTGTACTCGTTCAGGAATGTTGGACAAGTTATAACTTCACAATATACCCAGAGAGATTATCAATATTCAGAAATTAAATATTTTATATGTTATGTATAACATGTAGCAGCAATAGTTAATTAACTGTATAATCAATGGACACAACTTTTAATTAAAAAGGAAACCATATCATTAATAATTAAATTTTAAATTCAAACATGATTAATTTGGGAATCTCTAGTAATAACAATTCATTTAAGAAAAATAAAAAGTATTGACTTAGTATTTCATAGGCAGCAAACTCTATCAGAATCTATTTGGTGATATTCGAGAACGAGAAAATGGTCACTGATTTCAAGGAATTTATCATCTAGTTTAGGAAAAATAACCAGAGCTTGTCATGTAACTTGAAAACATTTGTAAAGCAATAGGCCAAGGTTATTCACATGATTCAGGAATATGAAGCAAAAAGAAGTGAATAAATGGTCAGAGTATGTGGTCAAACATAGGATTATGGGTTGCAAAGCATTTTGGTTTAAGAATAAGATCTCTTATCTATTAATGAAGTTCTAGCAGAGTGCAGACATCAAGTTCTTTACCATCAGGTTATGCCACATGTGAGTTGTGGTAAATCACCAGGCTACGTGTGATGCAAACTACCGGGGCTAAAGAGGTAAGATACTCAGCTGAGTAAATCTAAACCTGCTGAGGACAGAATAGCTGGGATCCGAGTTGACAGCATATTCCTCTCAAATTGCAAATTCTTTTCCATCTCTAGTAACAAAAGAGAAGAGTGAGAAGAAGCAGCTATTTCAGGGGCAGACCAAAAAAAAAAAAACACTACATTTTCAAATTAGGGCAAAATGAATATTTAAGAATAGAACATCAATCGATTATGTACAAAACATAGTGCTCATCAACTATGTCAAAAAACCAAAAATGTTTTCACTAAAGTGGACAGGTAACATTTAGGAGAGAAAGCAAGAAATCAAGAGAGCAAGAACAGTGGATTGTCAAATTCTGCCAAAATTCAAGAGCCGTGTTTGCCACAGTTCTTGTACCAACCGTAGCAACGTTTTTGCAAATGAACAGAGTGAGAATGTGATCAGGAACACTGAACCACAAACTCTTTTCATTGACCTGAACCTTGATCTTTTTCCTTGTCTCTTCCATTCTGTCTTGCTATTTTCCCCAAGGTTCTGTTCTACTCTGCCATTCTAGTTGACCACTGAGCTTAAACCAGTCTGTATCTTCCTGATTTTTGTTCTTCAGGCTCCTACTGCAAAACATTGGACACCAGCAGAGTCTGTTAGCGTGGCAGACTGGAAATAACCTTGGGAAGAGATCTTTTCATGCCTACAGCTCTCTTAAAGGAACTGAACATTAACTTGGCTGAAGTTTCCTTAGTACTCATATAGGCCTCAAAAGCACTCAACAAACAATTTTTTTTTTTTTAGCTGGGCTGTAAGTGGATATAATCTGTTTACAAAGTTTTTATAAAGCAAAATTTCTGAAAATTATGTAAAAATGTTTACCCTCAGTTGAATAATATCAGAAAACTTCGAGTATCTTATCTTTAAAAAAATTACCGGAATAAGAAATTTTAAACTGTGCACGTGTCACATAACATTTTTTTTCCAACAATGGACCACTTATACAACAATGGTCCCTTAAAGTTATAATGGAGTTGAAAATTCCTATCACCCAGTGATGTCATAACCACCATAACATCATAGCACAACACATTACTCACGATGGTGGTGATACTGGTGTAAACAGACCTAGTTCACTGCTTGTGACATAAAGATAGAGCACATCCATCTGTGTATAGTACATAATACTTGCTAATGATACTAAACAACTGTTACTGGTTTTTGCATTTACTATACTATATTTTTCATCATTATTTCGGAGTGTGCTCTTTCTTATACATATAAAAATTGGTTGCTATAAACAGCATGCCATGTTAGGCGGGCAGTGGACTCTTACATCAGCAATGTACCTTGTGTCTTGATTATATTATTTTCTCTTGTGTTTGATTTAATCACATGTTGTTTTGTACAGCAGTGTGCTGTACAAGCTTGTAGCCTAGGGACAATAGTCTACACCACATAGCTGAAGTGTGTAGAAGGCTCTACCATCCAGGTTCATGTAAGTGTACTCTGTGATGGCTACATAACAACAAAATTGCCTAACGACACATTTATTAGGTGTCCCTGTTGTTAAGCAGTGCATGGTTGTGTTTGCTAGCAAAAAAAAAAAAAAAACCTAGCAAAAAGGGAAATCAGCACTGGAACCTGGGGATCCTTATTATATGTTATTACTATTATTTTCGTAATCTATTTGAATCAAGTTATGTTAATAGTCTTTCAAGGTTAATAATTCATCTCTCTCCCAAATTTAGGACATGGATAAATTCAAGTTCTGACAGGCAGCATTATCCACATTACACACAAAAAAAACATTTTTATGTAAAAGCTGTTGACCATATTTGATGATTTCTCTTGTCCCTGGCCTCAAAAAGGCTGAAAAGAATTCAGTGCGAATAATATTATAGAAGAAAGTCATTTAGCTTCCAGCCAGAGTTCTCTAATAATTTTCTGGTTAGCCCTTTTTTTTTTTTTTAATCCTTGTGTTTTTTATCTTTCTATTACCTTCTTATAAATTAATAGCCACACCCATATTTGATTTACAGAAATATGAGAGTGGGGGAGATGGAGGGAGATGATTTTTGCGAGAATTTAAGAAAATCACCTATTTTACGCATCATATTCTTCAAACATTTACTTATAATTACTGGATTCGTTTTTTATTCTGAACTTTCTTCTTTTAGAAGTGCTCAGAACAGACAGTTTTTGCATTAGAAAATTCAGATGTACCTTTTTTTATTTTTTATGTCTTTAGTAAGTACTGTTTTGTCTAAGTTTACTATCTAAAAGATACTCTTAGCACATATTCATCACATATTTCTGTAGAAATTTATTTTCATGTTTTAGCATCATTGAATTATGTTTAGGTATCCTGATTTCTTTTAAAAAACTATGTTACTTTGTTTTTCAAACATTGTTGTGATTATATAATGTATACCACCTGATAAAATCAAGTACCACATACAAAACCATGTTCTTTATTTAAAGTGGAAACTAAGCTTTCTCCATATAAATCTTACATAAGAACTCATAGTATATGCTATTTCTTCTCTTGCCTGAAATAAAAATACCAACCATAGTATCCTCATCTGTAGAAAATATATCCCACTTCATAAGATTGATATGAAAATTAAGAAAGTCGTTTATGTCTAGAATAACTTGTAATACATTAATCAGTTTTTATAGATTTTCTAGTAATTATAAATGAATGAAATATGCAAATAAGTGGTTTTACTACATGATATAGAAAATATGATTGGTAAAAGAAGTTACTGGATGTCACAGAAGAGTCAATCCCAAAAATGTGGATGTATCCTATTTTAATGTACGTAACCAGATATTTAACTATTCATACATGTGCTTATTTAGGCTAGTTATAGCAACATAACATCAATGTAGAGGGGAGAAATCTCATTTTAAAATATTTAACTTTTAATAATGCTTTCAGGGGTGAAATTTCAAAAGTATAGCTGCTTTAAGTTAAGCATTCAGTTAGACAAATTCCATTTAATAACAAAACAATTCTTCATATCGCCAAGGTTTATTATTGACACTAAATGTCTCTGACCTCCAAAGCTCAGTAGTGTAAGCAGGGCATGAACTATAATCTCTATTTTACCAAAGTGGACACATCGTCTCAGAGTTGGGTGACTCATTGTTCTCACAGAACTAGCAGAGGAAGTTGCTGGGAAGAGGGCAGTGCTATCGTTTACCCATAAGCTTTTCTCAGTTTCTACCTTAGAAGCTCCGTTTAATGACATTTACTGATCTTTTAAAAAATAATCCATACAAAATGAAAATAATTATGGACACAATGGTCTTCCTTCTCTCCATCTCTACATAATCTATATAATAATAATAAATAAATAAAATATATGTGGTTTTAAAGTGTGGAGCTAGAAGTTGAATAGTCTGGTCAGCTTATAATCAACTATACCCAGGATAAAAATTAGTATTCCTATTTTTATTTCTCTTTGTATTCATCAGAATACTCAGGAAGATTTAATAACTGCTCTCAGCATTTGGCAATTTTTTTCTCTGTAAGTGCTGTATTTCTTAAGATACATAATCAGAGGAAAGGCTATGAGATAAAGCACACCAAAAAGTTGAAGCATTTGCTACAGTTATGCTATTGTTGCATTTTAATTCCTAGCCATGTTTCAGGCCTCTGGAGAGAGAATTTTGCAGCTGATGATGGAAAGGGCAGTATCCTTATTGCATTTGTGTGTGCAAGCTTCCTGTTCTCTCCTCTCCAACCCTCAGCAGTCATTAATAACATACCCTTCAGGACAATGGGCTGTCAGTGCTTTCTCTCTATTAGAAGAAAAATATACCACCTATTTCCATAGAGAATGGGTAATGCGAGCTGAAAAATATGATCAAGTGAAGAGAGGCAGCCATTCAAGTTATTCTGCCTAATTCCATTTGACACCTGGAAGTAAGTGATGTTCATTTTATCTTCCTATTGTAGATACTATATGGGAACAATCAAGGTGATATATTCTGGACTTTTCAAGTAATAAGACAAACCCATAAAATGGGACTATGGTTCAATATGGAAGTTTTTATGATTGTTGGGGGTGATGATGGTGGTGTGGGTGTTCGTCTGATAAAAATTTCCAAATTTTATAGGATATTTGCAAATTAGAATCCATAACGCAATTATAGAGCCCTATTCTAAACTCCAGGCATTAAAATTATTTACAAGAAACTGAAATATGAATTATTACTACTTTTGTTCTTTTTTTTTATCACCATCAAGAAAATTTTTACTTTTCATCTGTCAGTGGGAAGTGGTCATGAACAAATCAGATAAAATATAATGTAGCTAACTGCTATTCACAGGAAATTATATGATTTACATTAGAGACATAGCCTTAAGTCCACTTAGTAAAATAGAAGGAAGTTTGCTCAATACTGAAACAAGCAGTCATACAAGGTAGTGAGTTCATTGCTGTGAGAAATAGTCAGAGATGAGATGATCATTCATGAAAAAATGTTATAATACAGGAAACAAAGAATTTTCTAGTAAGATAATAGATGAACCAATATACCCTAAAGTCCTTTCCTACCTTGTCATTTTATGCTTCTGCACAAAATAATGTAAAAGATTAAAGCTAGTCGTGATTACTCCAAGGCACTAAGAGTTTCCAGGAAGAACAGTGTTATATAGAGAATCACTCATATCAGGCACTTATATATGCCATTATATACGTAATTTATTTAACTTTCACAATAAACCCATGAGTTAAATATAATTATTCCTCTCAACAATTAACAGAGAAGAAAATTTGCACAATGTCACACACTGACATGGAGCTAGGTCTCCAAAGACTTTGCACTGCTTTCAAAGTTTAAAATAGTCTATGTCATCTTCTAATTATTTCTGAAATAAGTGACACTAAGCCTATTCAAGAATATTATGGTTGACTCTTTGGTTTACCCACAACTATATCTCCTCAGGCGGACTGCCAAAAATGCAATGCCAGTACCCAGTTTAAGCTTTTGGCTCAGTTTATTTTCATTTTATTTTAGTGAAATCTCTTTACAGGTAATCCTGGATGTTCACACACACACACACACACACACACACACACACACACACACACACACACACAAAGGGCCAGAAATGGTGCCAGAAGAACTTGAGGAAGGCCTTGGGCATACTCACACAAGCATTTCTAGATTCTTTCTGTGAAAAGAATTCGTTAGATCAGAAAAAAAAGGCTTCCCGAACTTGCATCACAGAGATGAGGTGTTATTCGCATGCGTCTCCCAAACAGGGATCCTGCTGGAGACTGGCCACCGGGCACCAAGCTGGTTTTAGCAGAATCCCAGCCTGACCCAAATCGTCTGCACTGAAGAATTCGCCTTAGAAACTTTTTGGCTTTAGGGTTTTGGGCTTCAATAAGGTTCACATTACTGCCCATTTTCTTTCTCATTTTACAATAACCGAATTTATCCAAAACAACTTTCTGCTTGTTCAGAGTATTACTGCATATTCAGTCTTAAGCTAAGGTAAATTCCAGCCATTAAAAATGTTTCTTTCTCAAAAGTCTCCTTAAATTCCTACCCTTTACATCACAGTTTTCACGCCCCTCAAGATTATCTCGGCACCTATCCCGCCCACCCAACCCCAGGCTCGCCCACTTGCTCAGAGAATATTTCTGACTGCTACTACCCTCCATCTCCTCATGCTTCCTCCTCCTCTAATACTCAAATTACCAATTTTTTACTACAATCTACACGTAGTAGAAACCCAGCTCCAAATTTTGAGCTTTTCGTAGGCCAGGGATACACTGTACGATGCTCACTCGTGATGCTGGCCAGTGGCAGTGAGCCACGACTTCCGGTCAACCACGTCATCACAAGGGTAAAAAAACGATTCTGTACAGTGTATTCATTGTGTTTGATGATTTTGCCCAGGTGTAGGCTAATGTTAAGTATTACGAGCATGTTCAAGGTAGGCTATGCTAAGCTATGGTGTTTGATAGGTTAGGTGCATTAAATGCCTTTTGACCTAAGATCTATTCAATGTTTGATGTTTGCGGGGTAGAGAGGGATGGAACCCAATCATAAGTTGAGGAGCATCTGTAATTGATTTCCCTTCTTCTCTCACTTATGTAGCCCTGGGACAGTACCTTCAAAAGATGAGAACAGAATGTTGTTCACTTTGCCTCAGTCTCTAATTTCTAAGAGATGTTGTCTATGCTTTCTTTTTTTCCCCTTCTTGTTAGCTTATGGTACTTACTTCTTAAAAGAAAGAACAGGAAACACAGAATTTTAACCAGAAGAAATGTTTTTCTGTCCTATTACTAAAGCAATTTTCATACAGATTTCAAAATGACATTTGAGCAATGCATAGACATATAACCATAATGTACCATTTTCTTGCTGTCTTGGTTAAAATTGAATACAATGGCCTATATTCCACATTCGATTAGTCATCACAAAGATTTACAAAATATCCCTTCTGATTTTGACAAAAAGGGTGAAACTTTTCATTATTTTTCTTTATTTTGCTTCTCTATATAAAGAGCTACTTGTACTTTAAAACAGAAAGTAGCCACTGCCAGAAAATTTACTTCACTGGTGCTTCAAGGTCAACAATTTAATTTTATATAAGCACTTTCCTCTCTTTCGTTTCCATATCTTCATTATAGCTCACTTTCACATAAAGCTAAATGCATTTTTTCATCATCGAGGCAGTAAGAAAGGTTAATATAAAGCAAGAAGTGGCAGAGGGAGTACTTGACTCTGATTCTTTTCAATTACTTTGTGTGTTTAATCGTTTTTATTTCTAAATATTCCGAGCACCCTAAATAAATATACAGACTAATAAAATGAACACCACGCTATTCTACCTAATCCTGATTCTTGGTGAACCTGCTTCCGATTTTTTAAATTAATAAAATGTTTCTGAGGACTTGACCCCTGACTTATGTCACTGTCTCATTCGCTGCCATGACGAATTTGATTTTCAGTCTCACTTCACAATTTTTTTCTATTAGTACATATATTCTTACATGTAAAATGATCTTCTAAATTTTTACCAAGGGTATATATTATAGGTATTCATTATTTAGTTAACCAGCCTATATTGTTTGGCTTCTATGTGCCAAAAAAATAACTTATAAATTGAAAACAACACAGAGTTTGTAACTCTTTTGGACTTTACATTCTAGCGGAGGAATAAAATAAATAAATTTAGAATATGCTACCAGAAAGTGATATTTACTTTTTTTTTTTTTTAATGTATTGGAGTGAGAGGTGCTAAAACATTTAGGATGATGAGCAGAGATCTGAATAAAGTACCAAAGAAAGACATCTGAGCAATTAGGAAAAGACTTCCAGAGAAAGGCAGAGAAAATGCAGAATTGAGACAGGCCTTGAGTGGTGAATTCAAGAACCCAAAAGTGGTGGCAAGAATTTAGCGAGTGCAATGGAGAGCTGAGGGCAGGAATGGTTTAGAGATTAAACCATCTTGTCATGAGTAAATGTTGTTTAATTATTTTAAAATTTTCCATCGACTAGGATGCTAAAGCTTAAATTGTACATCACTTTAAATTGTTTTTAATTTTTATTATTTTCACTGTTGCAAAGGATGCTACAATAAACATGCTTGTTTATAGTTCTGTGTACAATTAGGCTACGGCTAGATCTTTCCAACTCTGTTTGTCGAAGCAACCCGGTTATTCATCTTTAGAATGTCACATAGTTTGGATTTTGTTTATTGTACAAACTGCTTATTTCCAATAGAGTCCTCTGTTATTATTTCTTTTAAATATTCCTCTGTCACATGTGTGCGAATTAAATAGACCTTTTAATAGTTATTTTGACAGTAAATGAAATACTTATTCTGTGTTTTCATGTCTAAAATAAACTAGTTACCTGTGTAGAAGGAAACCATTGATCAGATTCTCCTCCAGATTCTCCTGCATCCCTCAAACTACAACCGCCACCTGTGACAAGCTCAAGGTGGAATGCCTCAGAAGCTATGGTCTTAAATCCTCTGGGATAACTAGCGTGTCCCTATTAACTGGCAAGGCAAGACTTGGTGTTTCTTGAAAATTATGCATGCTGACAATTTTTCACAATGCAGTTGTGAACTTCCAGAACCTTTAGAAATAACAACACTTTGGTATAGTAAAGTTGCCAACTACATCACAATCTATGCAGCTTTGTGGTACTTTATTCCTTGGGGTCAGACCATAGTTTTTCCCTAGGAAATTAAAAGTTAGTGACTAACTTTGAAAACAAATGGCCAGATTCATGCCAGTATTCTGTCTACTTCCTACCAAAAGGACAATATATCATGGGGTAAATACAGAAAAAAAATATTAAGGGAAAAAAATAGAATCAAATTAAGGATTAAATTAGTGGTAGCTTCCCAGTATGAAATTCTACATTAGTGAAATACACTGGAAATGGGATGCCAGTTAACTAAGGTTTCTGTATATGACAGCTTACGCAATTGGAAAAGTGCAAATTGAATAACACTTGGAGGTGTGAACTGTAGGATACACCAGCCAGATGACTGTGACTTAAAACTGTCACTCACAGGCAGCTGATAATCTGAGGGAAAAAAAAAAAAAGCAAGCATGGCATAGAGAAGTTTTAATGGGACAAATAAAATGAATTATATATAGAAATATATATATAATTAAAATCCCTCTCAAAGAACTGTTTAGAAAATTTATAGTAATGAGCTCCTTATTTGAACAGGCATAAAACTTTTAATATAAAAAATGTATTGGTTCTGCACTCGACTAAATCAAGGTTCAATAAACATTTAAGGGTTAGCAGTTTTTCAAGAGAGCCAAAAAGTTAATGTGACATATTTCAATATTTCCAGTTTTAATTCTGCCTATAGAATTCTCTTATTTTAACCCCCAAAAGGAGACCATAGCTTGATCATTTTGTTCTATTTTGAATGCTACAGAAATTTCCTAATCATTTTCCTTTCTAATCCCCACCATCTGAAAGCTAGAGTAACGGGATTCCATTTGTAAAACTTTTACAATCCTAGGGGGAAATTATACAATTACATATAAAATACATTTATCTTTGTTGTAACTATACAAAAAAATCCTAATTGTCTTTTTTTTTTTTGTAAATGTATTTTGTTGTTGAGAAATTTTATAGTGGCTATAATTCTAATGCCACTAACACTGCTTTCTGAAATTCATATTGAGGACAAAGCAACTTTGCCTGAAGACGTCTTTCTTGCAATTGTAAAATATGAACTAAATTATGAATGACTGCAGCAGTAAATGAAAGTAACTTTAACATGCCACCAAGGTATAGGAGGAAAACATCTTCTTTGTAGCCTCCATAATATTAACAAAGAAACTAAAGTGTTTAATTTTTTTCCTCATACTTTTGGTTATGTCTTCCTGGTGCCAATTCTTACCATACAATCCAAACATCCTCATATTCTGTGAGCCATTTAGTATAACTTTATATATAATTGGTCGTATTCACTTCTCTGGATTTAGAATTGCCTCTTTCCTTTCTATGTTGGTCACTCTGACTCTAACCATTTATTCTCTCCTAGGCAGGACCCAGGGCCCATTCCAAAGAGGCAAAGAACCTGGGGCATGCTGTGAGCAGAGCTTTACTCTGAACCCAAACCTCATTAATTTAGTGTATTCATCCAGATGGAGAAGAGCCCACACTGCAATTCTCAAAAGACATAGCATCTAAAAGAAAATAAACATACCATCCACAGGAATACAGAGCATATACAGAGATAGAGAGATGAAAAACTCTTTCACCACCAAAAAGGAACTCTCTCTCCTCTCCTCGTCCCTAGAAACCACTACACTGCTCTCCATTGCTATAATTTTGTTATTTTAAGAATGTTATATAAATAGATTTAGTAGCATATAACCTTTCTTTTGATAGCAGTTTATTACTTCAATTTTGTTTCGACGATATTGAATTTGCCTATCCTAACACAAATTTCAGTAGTAAAGATGCTTTAGGGAGGAATAAATTCCATCATAGTTCTATTAACACTCTAATAATATTTGCACTTTGGATTAATATCTTCCAGAAAATTTACAGGAAATTAAAGACATAGCGCCTCTTATGTTACTGAATTTCCACAATTTCTTATGTAATTTTGAGAATTCAGCCTTGAGAAGTTGGCCTGTATGCTATAAATTTTGTGATTGTTTTTCATTCAACATAATGCCCTTGAAACCCATTCAAGTTCTACTGGGAATCTATAGTTTGTTCCTTTTTATTGCTGAGTAGTGTTTCATTGAATGGATATACCACAATATGTCTAACCATTCACCTTTAAAAGAACATGTATTTCCAGTTTGGGGGCTGCTGTGAACATTCATGTGCAGGGCTTGTGTGAATATATGTTTTCATTTCTCTGGGACAAATACCCAGGAGTACAAGTGCTAAATTATATAATCCTTCTGTATTTAAAATTTTGAAATCTGTTCATCAAAGGGTTTTTTTTTTTCACATTAATTTTGATTCTGCAAAACATTGCATTAAAATATTAGGTTACTGAGTTTTTAGTACTCTCCCTTCAACTGTGTGGCTGAGATGGGTCTCCTTTTGCCTCTTTGTTTCAGCCTTGGGTAGGTATATATTTAGTCTTATAAAAGTCTGACCAACTTTTTCCCAGGCTGATTGAAAATGTGGCTATTTTCCAGAATAAGTGGAATTTCCCCAGCATGTTAGGAGTGATCCAGGTACTCAGCTTCCTTGCTGGCATTTGGCATCAGCACTGTATTTTTATCCCAGCCATGCCAATGGATGGGGAGTGGTATATCATGAGTTTAATTCACATTTCCTAATGGCTAATGATGCTGAATACCTTTCATGTGCTTATTTGCCATCTGTAAAGCCTCCACGATGTAATGTCTCTGCATATCTTTTGCCTATGCGATTGTTTGTTTTTTTAACTATTTAGTTTTGAGAGTGTCTTTTTAAATATTCTAGATAATAGCCCTTTGTTGAATATGAGACTTGCAAATATTTTTTTCTCAGTTAGTAGCTTTTTTTTTTTCCCTTTTAACAAAGGTGTTCACGGAGCAAAAGCGTTTATTCGTAATGAAGTCAAACTTCTCAATTTTCCTTTAAAGGATTGTGCTTTTCATGGCAAGTCTAAGAATTCATTGCAGTTCTAAATTCCAAATATTTTTCATTTTTCCCCTAAAAGTTATACAATTTTATGTTTTACACTTAAGTTCATAACCAATTTGAGCTTTTATTTATTTTTTTAAATTGAGGTCTAATTGACATACAACATCATGCAAATTTTAGGAGTACAACACATTGATTTGGTACACTTACATACTGCAATACTATTACCACCATAGAGTTAGCTAACATCTTCATTATGTCACATAATTATCATTTCTTTTTTGTATAAGAACATTTAAAATCTAGTCTCAGCAACTTTCCAGTTAAAAAGTAGGCAGAGGAACTGAGTTTATTTTTATATAAGGTATGAATTGTGGATCGAGGTTGTTTTTGCTTTATATAGAGTTTTTATTTGAACTGGATGTGGTATTTTACAAATTTTATATTTGACTTTTCTGGACATTATTACGTAGTTGCTATTTAACCTGTGAATATGATTAATGTGATATCTACAGCCCCTACCTCAGTGTAATACCACTGGGATGAGTTAATGAGAAATAAATGGGGGTTTTGTTTTTTTGTTTATGTGTTTGCTTTTAGTGATAGATTTTCTTGTAAAAAAAATGATAAAAGATTATTTGTCTTTTCTTTTTTATAGAAAGTGAGGTCTAGTCTTATTGCATTAAATTTCTGAATCCAGTACTCTATAGGCAAATTAAGAGTTTTTAATATATAAAAGGCTAAGCTTCAACTCACCATCAAAACCATCCACCAGTGTGGTCAGATATCTGGAAAACAAACTAAAACAAATGTATGTCAGAAGACCTATGTCATGATTCACAATATATTTAGACCTAAAATACCCTTTATTATAAAAAGTAGTTTTATAACACACAAGTTATCATTCTGAAATAAACTCACAGATGATAAAAAATACTATCTATGGTTATCAATTACGTAATTTAAGACAGTGGTCTTATTATTTTATAAAAATGAAATAAAAGGAAATTGATTTATAATTAAATAACATGTATATCATGCCAATGCCTTAACACAAGTACATTAAAAAACAAAATGAAGTAGTGAGATGTTTTTGCTTACATGTAATCATCCTTAAACAACAGCTACAATGACACTGTGCTATATGCATGTTGGGTTGGTAACTTGAAATTCATCAGCTAATAGGTTGTTGGTTTCATATCAAAATGATAATCAACTTTTGGTAATGTTCTGAGCAAACAGACTATAATCCCTTCTCAATTTGCCAAACATTTTTATTCTTAGAAATTTATATAAAAACTACATGAAATGTTTATCTCCATTTTAATATAGAATCAAATGTTTGCCTCAGGTAAACATGAGTAAATTTTTGACCTGTGTAGAGATAACCCTAGAGATAGTTGAAAGAGGCGAGTCTTTGCTACATGAGAGTTGCCTCCATTGCAGACTATCCTAGCATTTGTAGACTATCCTAGTATTTGCAACCTCTAATTTAATTCAAGTAATACCCTCAACAATTATTAACACCAAAGCATTCTCATACATTTCTTAAATGCCCCATAAAAGTTTGAACAGCCTCAAAACTAAGAAATTCTGTCCTAATCCAAATGGTACAAAATCTGATTCCTACAGACACTAAGTCAGTCATGTAAATGTATGAATCTTGCTGGTTGCTGGGTCAGAAGAGAGTTTATAGTTTTAGTGTTTCAAGTACTTAAATGTAATTATTAAAAATGTTAATGTAAAATACTTTATTCAAGCATTTTTACAATAGTCATTTTAATGCCTATATGAGATCATTTCGACATCTGTATCATCTTGGTGTTGGCAGGTATTACTTGTCTTTTCTATGTCAGTTGTGATTTTCATGGTTTTGTATGCCGAGTAAATTTGTTTCATTTAGGGCACTTTGGATATTATATCAAGATTCTACGTCTTATTCAAATTCGATAGAAAATGATGGTATTTTGTTTTGACAATTGATTGGCCTTGTTAAATTTGGGCTCTAAGTTTCCCACCTGCTTCTGTAGTCTATAGTTCTGATGTGCATTTAATTTTCATAGCCTTTTTAGTTCTGCTTGGATCTAGCCCACGTATTTACAACCCATTGGTCAATCTTTGACATAGATTATAACCTCTATATAACATGCTGAAGGCTACAGGTCTGCTACAATAAGATATCAAGATCAATAAACCTATGTCTGCCCTCAAGAACATCTTAGCCTAGGAACAAAGTCAGACATACAAACAATTGCAATGAATAGTTCATAGATGTATTCAAAGTGATTATGGAAAACAAATGAACCATAGGGAAAAAAATCTATACATTAGAGTCAGTAGAATTTATTTTCTTAAATATAGGCTTTATTTAATTGTTTTAGTTTATACTTAAATATACATTTTCTTCCACTGAGAAAAAAAAACTGCTTGTTCATGCTGTGACTTAACCTGTGCCAAAACAATTTCAAAAGCTTGAACTTAGATCATCACAGTTTAATCATCCTGAAATTTAGCTAACACACACGACAGGAAATAATTCCAATGTCATGGACAAGGAAATGTTTCTAATAGCAACTTGACCAGCTGGGGCTCAATATTTACTACTAGAATGAACGTTTTCAGGAAAATCTAAAATTGCTTAAACATTTCTGACCGCATTATTTATTCCGCATCTCTTGTCTCTAGGCCTTGATAATCACGACCTCATGCAGAGCCCAGCAAAACACTGCCTGGCATAAGGACATAGTATCTGCTGTGTCACAGATTTATTTTTCTGCTACCACCACAGCATTATTAAAGTACTTACATTGTTAAGGCTTAAATTTAGATCACCTTCTAGAAATAGTTTACCTTCGGTCTATTTGGTGCAGATGTCTAAGGCCCTTTGAATCTCTAATTGTATTGGATATATATATATTTGTGCTTATCTCTGCTTTTTCTTCCAGACTAACCTAAATTGTGTCTCTAAGAGCAAGAGCAATTCTACAGGAAAAGAGAGAGGAGGAGAGGAAAACACATGTAGCTGGCAAAATATAAATTATATGTAGGGTATTGGAGTTGATGTATTTGTTTATGTTGGTAAATTTGGAATTCAGAGGAAAAACTCAAGGAAATACATCATAGCAAAGAATGATGTAGCACAGAAATTTACTCCTTATTTATAATAACAAAATACATTTTTATGTCTGAGGAGGAAATTTAGTTTTCTCTCCTTAATGTTATTTGTTTAGTAAGCTTTTGTATAGAGTACAGTTTCTTTAATACATAATTCCAAATTTATGTAGGGGTTTGCTCTCCCACTCAAATGGTACCTCGAGGTTGGAACTATTGATCTGTGGTGTTTTAATAACAGACTTTGAGTTTACTAATAAAATTACAATATAAGTATTTAAGTTTAATGCCTATGTTGTCAGGTGAATGTGAGCATAATACATGAGGATACCTGCAAAACCCTATTTACAAATGTCTTTCTCTTAATGAGATTATATAGAGATAACACTTCTGTGTGGTTTCTAAATGCCTAACCAGTTGTTTCCCTGAAGTCTGTTGTTAGGAATTTAACGTTCATTAGAACAACGTGCCTTTTTATTTTGGCATTGATTTGAATGTATAAATTCCTACATTATACTACGGGAGTCGAATTTGATGATTTGGCTAACGCCTATACAGCAATATTTTATGACAGCAAGCTTCACCCTTCTTGTTCACTATCACTGCATAACGTTGATCTGGGACTAGAGGAAATACACTGATTATTTTGTCATTAAAAGATTTGGTTCCTCCTTATGTAAAATATTTAAAAATTTAAACACTTCTCTGACATCTAAAGAAAAACTGTACTAGAAACAAAAATTAATACAAGGAACTAAAAGTCACTGAGAAAAATTAAATTATAAAAGTTGTCCTCAAAAGACAGTAAAAAAAGAAAATATCTAACACAGAGAATATTATCATTTCTGCAGTCGACAGAATGCTGCTCCCATACACAAGAGCCCTTGAGACAAAACTTTAAAAAAACAAACGTATTGGCTCAAAATTCAACCAATAGATGGCAAGAATAAGTCAAATAAGGTCAGATATAAGCATTCCAATATAATTCATGTAATATGAAAGAACAATAAAAATCCTACCTATATTCATCTCATTTCTCCTCAATTAAATTTAAATTGTTTTCACTTGTATTCCATTATCTTCCTCCTCAGTGCATAACTTTGCAAGCTGATTTGCTGTGCAAGCTGAAGTCACTGTCACCAGCACCTGTCCCCCCCGTGCTCTGCCTTCCCGCCTCTTTTAACAGAGGGACATCTGTAGCCATTTCCTTCACTTGGGTATTAGATCCTATTCCCTCTCATGTACTCCAGTATTTTTTTTACATAGCAATTTTCTCTCGTACATAATCATTTTTTCCCCCTATAGGATTATTATAATCAGCACAGAAAAATCCTGTGTTTTTCTCTCACTAAAAAAAAAAAAACTCCTCTGACTCCACATTCCCATCAGCTATGGCCCTCTTCTTGCTTTCTAAGTGCTGTCCAACCTGCTTTATGTTTTTTCCTTTCCAGTGTCCTCGAAGCCACGCATATAAATTCTCATCCCACACCTGAATGAAACTAAATTTGTCTGTCACCAATAACCTCAGTTTCTTAGCTCTAATAGTCAATTTGTGGTCCTCATCTTATTTAACCTATCAGCAATATTCAACACTGATCGGCTCCCTCCTTGATCATTTTTTTCTCTTTTATTCACACTCTTCCCTTTGACTGCTGCATCCTATTGGTCTCGTCTGACCACACTGTCCTTCTCTTATTGAACCTTTTTTTCTTATTCCTCCTTCCTACCCAAACTCTTAAGACTGCAGTGTTCCAGGACTCGACCCTCGAACCTCTACTCCATCTACACTCACTCTAGTGGTGATTCCACACAGTCTCTTGCATCTGGATTCTGTCTTCATAATAATAACTTTCAAATTTACATCCCCAGCCCATACCTCTCTCTTGAACTTTGGACTCCTAGATTCAATCTCTACTCATTTCTACTTGGGTATCTAGTAAACACTTGTACATAGATACCTAATAAAAAATTCCACTTGGATATTAAATAAACATTGTCATTTGCACAGCTCATAAATATTTCAAACTTGATATAATCCAAAATAAACTTCCAATGTTTCCCCAAACTTTTCTTTTATCTGGATCTTTCAACTTAGTTGACAACTCTAATTTTCTGAATACTCAAGCCAAAAAAAATTTAAATTTATCCTTGAATCCTTTCTTTCATCTACGGCCAATCACTCAAAAAAACAAACAAACAAATAAACGAACAAAAAAACTTTTTGGCTGTACCTCCAGCATCCATTGACAACTTGCCTGGCCTGGACCACAGCTCCTTGACAGAAGCCACCACCTTCTCAGGTAAGGACTATTTCAGTAGCCTCCTAAGGAGGTTCTTGCTTCCAGCCTTGCCCCATATGAATACTCTCAATAAAGCAGTTAGAGGGATTGTTTTAAATGTGAGTTGTATTATTATGTCAAACCCAGCTTAACGTCTCTAACATCTCCCCATGTCTTTTAGAGGATACTCTGAAGTCCTGACATTAACTACTGTCCCTGCCTGATTTCTCCCTCCCCCACCTCCCCTCTCCTCCACTCTCGTTTCCTCTCACTCTCCACATCACTCCCTCCACCCCAGCCCCACGTCTCCCTTACTGGGTAGAACTCTTACCTCGGGGGCCTTGCCCTTTCCACTCCATCTGTCTGTAATTCTCTTTTCCAAGACATCCACGTAGCAACCTCCATTTCATTTTTCAGGCTTCAGCTCAAATGGTACATTCTTAATGAGACCTTCTTCCATATACTTATTTAAAATTTAATCCCTGGATCGGCCCTTCATATCTTTTATTTTGTTCTATTTTTTTGTAATTAATATTTATTGTCTAACACTCTCTATAATTTATTCATATAGAGAGGACTTTTGTATCTGCTTTGTTTACTCCTGTACATCTCATTCACTAGAATGGTGATAAATAGTAGGTATAGACAAATTAGGTATTTAATAAATATTTGTTAAATGAATGTCATGTGAACAATTTATCTGTGTGTTCACTGTGATATTTCTAATTCTATTGGCTCTCCTGGCCACCAGACCTTGGTAACACTTATTGCATACCTATAATGTTAGAATCGGAATTTGAAGGAGTTTCTATTTATCATACAACCAATGATCCAAATTTGAATTTAAACACTTTATAGTCACAATGGATAATGTCTCTCCATCTTACAATATTTATTCAATCACATGCATCTCTACATAGCTCTTGTACACCTTCTATGAACTTTGGAGAAAAACCTTTGAGTCCCTGAAAGAGTGAGTATATAGTTATATACGAACTCTATAATCCTAAAATCTACACTGCCATATGACAACCATATCAGGAACCAAACTGGCAGACATAATTGCAAAGTTTTTCACTGAGACAGATTTAAAAAAAAAACAAAACAGAGAGAACAAACGTAAAGCCGGTTCTGCCAGATGGAAAGGATGATAAGAAGAAAAAAGGCAAAGGTAGGATAAATATAAACCAGATACCAGGTCCTTGATCCTCCTGCCTCTCAGGGCCAGTAGATATGTATGGGGAACCCCGAGAACCTCAGAATCAAGACTTATTGCTATTAAGAAGAATACCTTCAAATTCAGGTGGTAAAAAAAAATGCCAGCACTTCCAAATAGGCTTCCTTTGTACCTATCTTTGATAAAACAGGTAGAAAGGAATGTAATGAGTCCAGGGAAACTCCAGCTGTATCTGAGTCTACCCCAGCTGTTGACAAATGAATGGCTCAGCCTCTCTCTAGTCCTGACACATAATGAAATTCTTTCTGCACCGTGTAGTCCCATTCGCTGATTCCACACTCATCTCTCAGTGCTGACAGCAGAGACCTTCCAAGCTCAGCACCAGGCCCTGGAGAGGTGACAGCCTCACAGCCCATTGTTCTCCTAGAACAAAAGCTGTGTTTGTACTACACACCTACCTACACACATACCCTGACACACTCCTCGGGAGGAAACACATTTTTTTTTTTTAATTTAGCTGGGTTTACAACAAAAAGAGTCCTAATTCATGGGTTCATTTTTGTGCCGACAACTGTTTTTCCCTAAGCTATCCCTGCGGGGTAGAGAAGAAAATGAGATAAAAAACAAACACTTCCCTGTAAACTCCTGGAATCCCTGAGTGGCTCCTAAGAAGAGTGCTCTACCCTCGTCAAGGAATGCCGAATCCTAGCACAGCCAAGAAACACAAATCCAATAAATAATGTGGTGTCTTCTTTCATCTGTGTGGTAATCTGCACACAGAGGCACAAATGGTGAAATCACATTCCATTGTGTTAGGCACGAGGTTAAATTCTTATGACTGTAAAACAAAAGGGATCACACACTCTTCCAGCAAAATCACAGAGAGTGAGGTCTAATTTTAAGGCCTTTCACAGGAAATAAAGGAAAAAATGAAACATATAAGTAAAAAATTACTCTTTCTCGTGAACATTTTTGCTCTTGGACCCTTGTTCATCTGTCTGGCGGTCCAGGGCGTCCACAGAGCCCTCCTCCAACACCACACTTTAAATGAATCACTTTTTTCTCTATCAGCCTTCTTCAATCATGAGAATATACCATTATTTAGTTAATAATTCATTTATTGACAAATATTTGGGTCATTTTCAGTTTTGAGCTAGTACAAATAAAGTTGTTTTGAACATTTGTATATGTATGCTTGTGTGGAAGCATGTTTTCATCTCTCTGGGGTAAATACCTAGGAGTGAAATGACCAAGGTATGTCACGAGCTTGTGGGGAAATGTTTTCTCAGATTGTTGTACCTTCTTATATTTCCACAGACAAGTAGAAGATATCAAATGGTTCTATGACCTGAACCAAAATTGTTCTGGTCAGGCTTCTAATTATAGCCATGCTAGTGAGTATGTAATACATTGCATTTTAATTTGTATTTCCTCAATGACTAATGATGTTAATCACTTTTCACGCACTAATTTTTAACTGACATATCTTTCTTGATAAAATGTTTGTTCACATTTTTTGTCCATATCCTAATTGGGTTGTTTGTTAATATATTGTAGGTAGTATTTGATCTTTAGGTGTTGATAGAAGTCACCACCTGGGCCTCAAATTTCCTTTCTTTACAAATTTAATTGCTTAGTAGAAAAAGCACTTTTCAGTTACCTATTTCTCTTTGAGGGAGCATTGGTAATTTATGTCTTTCAAGGAATTTTTATACTTTATCTAAATTTTCTCATATTAGCATGAAGTTGCCCATAATTTCCAGCTGTCTTTATATTATTGATTTCTAATTTCATTCATATTTGGTCAGAAAACATTATGTATGACTTAGGGCCCTTAAAATTTTATTAGAATTATTCTCTGTCTCACAACATATCTACTTTGATAAATGTTCCACATGTACTTGAAAATAATATGTGATATGCTCTTGTTGGGTAAAGTATCCTATAAATTCAATTAGGTAAAGTTGGTTGATGTTTTAAATAAAAGAGATATTGAATTCCCTGGCTATACTTGTAAATTTGTCTGTTTCTTCTTGCTCTTCTATAAACTTTTGATCCCATGGTTTTTTTTTTTTAATTAAATTTATTGAGGTGACATTGGTTAATACAATTATATAGGTTTCAAGTGTGCAATTTAATAATACATTCTATGTATATTGTGTTGTGTGTTCAACAACCAAAATTAAATTTCCTTCTGTCATTGTATATTTATCAATTAAAAAAAATTCAGAGTGCTTATCCTCTTTTGATAAACTAATGATTTATCATTATGAAGTAACTCTTTGTTTCTAGTGATATTTATTGGTCTGAAATCTACTTTTATGATATTAATAGCCACATTTTGCTCATTGTTATGGTAGTATATCTTATTTTATCCTTGAATAATTAACCGGTTAGTGTCTTAATATTTAAATTTGGTTACTTTTAGGAGGTATATTCTTGGATCGTGCTTTTTATACAGTTTGATAATCTCTGTCTTTTTATTGCAAGGTTTAAACCATTTACATGTAATGTGATTATAATAATGTTAGATTTGACTCTGAAATCTTATTGTTTTCTCATTTCATCTGTTCTTCTTTTATACACCCTTTTGGATAATTTGAATATTACTAATGAGTCTCTTTTATCTCAAATGACTTCTTAAACAAAATTATTTAATTTGTATTTTTAGTGGTTGCTTTAATGTTTACAGTACATATTTTAAATTATCACAGCCTATAGTCAAATAATATTATACCACTCTATATGAAAAAGAATCTTATAAATAATATACTTCCCCCAGTCTGCCTTTGTGCTATTATTGTCATACATTTCAATTATATATATGTTGTAAACCTCACAATTCATTGTTATTATTTTTCCTTTAAATAGTTAATTATCTTTATAGAGGTGCCAAAATTAAAAATAATTACTTTTTATTTATCTACATATTTACTATTTATAGCACTTTTCAATTTTTTATATGGGTTTATATTATCATCTAGTACAATTTCCTTCTGCCTGAAGCACTTAATTTTTCTTTTAGTGTAGGCTGAATGATAATGAATAATTTTGGCTTTTGTTTCAGCAAAAAATCTTATTCCAGTTTTGTTTTTGATATATATTTTTACTGTATAAACAATCTTAAGTGTAGAAGTTTTCTTTTTTCTTTTTCAATAACTTTAAAGACATAGCTCCTATTTTCATTCTTGTCTTTATTCCTCTGTACATATGGTAAATCTTTTCTCACTGTTTTAAAGATTTTCTCTGACTAGTTTCAAGGAATTTATTTTGGTATGTTTAATGTAGTTTTCTTTATATTTATTGTACTTGGGGTTTGTAAACTTCTTAGAAACTTTATTGCTTTCATCAAATTTGGAAAATTAAACTTTTGATTATTATATATTTTTTCCTCTCTCTCCTCTCTTATGGTGACTGCAATTACATAAACATAAATATCCTGAAAATTGGCCCAAGGTAGCTGCTAGATTTATTTGTTTACTCTCTTCTCTAGTTTCCATTTGGACATTGCTAGTCTTGACATAAAGTTCATTTTTCTTTTTGTCAGCACTATCTATCTTGTTGATATTCCCATCCAGAGCATTTGTCACCTCCAACATTTTAGCTTTCAACTCTAAAAGCTTGATTTGGATCTTATTTTATTTTTCATATCTCAACTTAACATATATAATCTTTCTTCTACTTTCTAACACATCTGTTTTAATATGCTTTTCTGTTAATTGTATTATCTGTATATTTTCCAATTCTCCTGATTGATTTTTTTTCTTTTTTATTGTGGATTATATTTTCCTGCTTCTTTGCTCACCTAGTAACTTTGGATCAGGTGCCAAACATTGTGAATTTTACCTTTTCAAATCCTACAAATTTTCATATTTCTATAAATACTCTTGATCCTTATTCTGGGGTTTACCAGAGTTGCTGGAAACAGTTTGATCCTTTCAAAGCTTGCTATTATACTCTTTTAGATGGAACCAGACATGACTAGTTGAGAGCCAAATTTGTTCTACTACTGAAGTGATATGCTTCTGCATACTCCACCAAAAACCCTTTAATTTCAAAATCGTAATCCCTCTAGATAATGGGAATAAGAACTATCCCATCCTTTGTGAACTCTGTAAATTGTTTCCTCCAATCATTTTGCATGATTCTTCACCAGCTTCAGATAATTTTCTCACCAGCGTTAATGAGTACTCAGGAAAGACTTGAAAGAAAAAGATTCTGCACAGTAAAAGAAAACATCAATGAAACAAAGAAGCAGCCTTCTGAATGGGCAAAGACATTTACAAACAAGGCCTTCAATAAGGGGCTAATATCCAAAATATATAAAGAACTCATAAAACTCAACAACAACAACAACAACAACAACAAAAATCCAATTAAAAAATAGGCAGAGGACACTTTTCATAAGAAGACATACAAATAGCCAAAAGACATATGAAAAGATGCTCAACTTCTCAAGCTATTATGGAAATGTAAAGTAAAACCACAGTGAGATACCACCTCACACCTGTAAAAATGGCTATTAAAACAAGACAAGCAATAACAAGTGTTGGAGAGGTTGTCGGGAAAAGGGAACCCTCATATACTGCTGGTGAGAATGCAAATTGGAAAAGCCACTATAGAAAAAAGTATGGAGGTTCCTCAAAAAACTAAGAATAAGATTACCATATAACTCAGCACTCCTTCTTCCGGGCATCTACCCCCAAAATTTGAAAACATTTATCCACAAAGATATATGCACACCAATGTTCATTGCAACAGTGGCCAGGACATGGAATCAACCAAAGTGTCCTTCAATAGATGACTGGATAAAGATGTGGTACATTTATACAATTGAATATTACTTAGCCATAAGAAGAGATGAAATACTGCCAGTTATGACAACATGGATGGACCTCAAGATAATCATGCTAAGGGAAATATGCCAGTCAGAAAAAGCTGAGAAATGTATACTTTTACTCATATGTGGTATATAAATCTGAAAGCAACAAATGAACAAGACAAATGAACAAAAACTCATGGGCATGGACTACAGCTTAGTGGTTACCAGAGAGAAATGGAAAAGAGAGGGAGGCAGATAAGGGTAAAGGGGGTCAAATATATGGTGACAGAAGGAAATTTAACTTTGGGATGTGAACACACAATGCAATATACAAATGATTTATTGAAGTGTACATTTGAAACTTATATAAATTTATTTACCAATATCATCCCTATAAACTTGACAAAAAAAATTAAGAAAAGAGAGAAACTTTGCAAATATTCAGATTCCCACATACATGCTGCATGCTGCTCCTTCTCTCTCTCTCATCTAGAACTCTGCTTAGCAAATTTTAAGCACTTCAGTCTCTCTCTCCCTCCCCCATCACCCAGCTCAGCAAATCCACCAGTCTCTACTAAGCTAGGGCAACCAGAAAGCTCACTTCATTTGTTTTTCCTCTCGGGGATGGATCACTGTTCTGTCCCTACTGACGTCTGATGCCTGGAAATCTTTGTTTTGTTTATTTTGTTTGTGTGGATTTTTTTTTTCAGGTGAAATATAAAACTGGTCTTTGTTACTGCATTGTCCCAAGAATATTTTAACACCTTTGTTTTCATATCACTGCAAAGAAGCATTGGATTTAGAATCAGAATACCTAATTTCAAAATCTAATTTGATTCTAACAAACAGTGTTTTGTCTGTGGCTTGCTCTTTTACTAACTATAGCAACTTTGGCAATTAATTTAATAAGTCACTCTAAAAGTGCCTCTCCCTTTTTATGAAGTAGGGATGGTTATACATGTCCTACTTATTTATGAGGTATTTTGTGGGAGGAAATGAGCACTAAATTATGCAAAATTGTTTTGTAATTTCACAGTTGAATTCTCTCTTCCAAATCTAGTGCTGTTTCCACAGTTGTCTTCTTTATTAAATATACAATTTAGAAATGGGTTCTTGCCAATAAAGTATTCTAAATGCTAGCATGATTTTTCACATATTTTGTTGTGTTTTTCCCTCCCTACATACATTTTTTTGACTGAATGTTAGCAACTCTGTATAACTCTCTCAGGATTCATATAACTTTTCAATCTAGAAAATGAGATGATCTCCAGTTGCATTTATAATCCAGTTATAAATAGCTGGGTAGAATGAGTGATGATAGGGTATGGCAGTTATATATTGTTATTATTAACCACACGATGCAATTCTTAATTTAGCTTTACACAAGGAAGCCCATGCCACCTCACAAGCACTACAGGATTTTCAATAAACTTTACAGAATGTGAGCTAATTTTAGTCAATGTATTGATAAGAAAAACTCAGTTAAAAAAAAAAAAGAACCTAGATTTAGGATTAGAAGTGACTATCCAGAAAGGATTCTGGAAATATATGTTGATTAAATTTTATTTTCAGTACTTGCTATGCCTTCTCACCTCTGATATTTTTCCTTGTACGTCTTCTCCAGTATCCTCATATTCTCTCTTGCTCTCCCTGTGAAAATAGCTCTTGGGAAACAAGTTTGAAAAACTCATTACTCTGAAAGTATAGAAAAGTCATTCTGGAGATAATGTAGTATTTTTTCATTTGGTTTCTTTTTATGTGGGGTTCAAAAAGTAGCACAACATCTTTTCAGTGTACTTCAGGAAAGTGTGTTTGAAACAAATGACCTGCAATGTTGCCTCTAATCTTGATCCTTCTATAACTCTTATTAAATAAATCTAATTCATTAGATTTTCTAGGTCTTGGGATACAGTGGCAACTAAAATTTTGTTCCTTCCCTCACAGTACCCCAGAGCTCAATGAAGGTAGAGGGTAAAAGAGGAAATGACTAACCCTGGAGAGGTCATGAACGGTTAGGAGTGTGGTCATGTTTATCTGGGTTCACTGATAAACAGGAATCAACTTATCAGGCAAAGAAAAAGAGGAAGACATTTCCAGAAGAATAAACAGGACATAGGATGGCAAGAGACCATCCATTCTATTTAGAAAATAAGAAAAGTATTTGCTATGGGAAAGATATATGGTACTAGTCAAGAAACCGGGAATTAAAACTGAAAAGAAAAATACTTGGAAAGGTCTAAACCACCAATCTGTAGAGTTGGAATATTAATTCTTACTGATTTATCACTGGAAAATGTAGGCATAGAAGTGACACGATCATATTCACCACCTCACAGGTAATGCAGGGTATTTAGTTTGGGGCAGGTCATAAGTTAGGACTCTGAAGAACTCAGAGTTGCAAATGTTGGAGAGGCTGCTGAAAGGGTGAAAACAGAGGACTCAAGATGTAGATATGACCTTTCATACATAACACACATTTTTGAGAAAATATCTTTACTTAACAACATTTTAGAAACTGGCCATCCTACTCCGATCTACATTTTTTCTTGATCTTAATTGTTCTTGAAATCCTAACAACTATAAACCATCATGGTATAGATTTTTTAGACCAACCAGTTTGTAAGATGAATGAGAAAACAGGTCAAAATTAAGAAACTGCGTTGCCTACATTTTTAGAGCAGACGATTGGCATATCAGAATTAGAACTTGGATCTCTAATCTGAGGTGAGAATTCTTTCCACTGAATTATGATCACTATCAAAAAGCCATAATTCTTATATTTGACTAGAAAATAATTATACAGGAAGATTATGGCCCAGGCCATATAAAATACATGAAACAAGAGAAAAAGAAAAAAAATATTAGGAAACTTTGTAGTAGTATGTATATACACATGGAGATATATACATATATATTATACATATATTGCCATATACTCACATAATATGCTAGAAAGAAATGCTACAAATTTATCAAACCTACTTCTTAAAAATATGAATAATAAGAATTATAATGAGATGTCACTCTTTGGATGCAAAAAATAAAAGTAACAGGATAGTAATTGATTTGAAGGCTGAGGGTAAATAAATAAAATAAAGCAAAATAAACCAATTTCCTTAAATGCACCTACAATAATAGTAATCATAATAATAATTAATAATAATAATAATGTGCTAAAAGTGATGAGTAAGATCAACTTAATTCTTGGACACTTGAAAACAGATACCTAATTATAAAACACATTTAAAATGTACATACATGTTATAAAATGTACAGTCAGAAAGTCCCCGTAATTTGATATACAATATCCCTGAAGTTGCCTCACTGTCACTGCTTCAATCTTCCTCCTGAACATTTTTCACTCCATTATTCACATCCTCAGGCATATTTTTAAAAAAATCAGTGCTGTCTTAAAATATATTCACTTCATTTCAATTATTCCCCAATAACATACATTCTACTAAGACTCCACATATTTTTAGGAAGAAATAGAAATCTCTTTTATAGGGAAGAAAGGTTAAATGATGCAATAAAAGATCATTATCATGAAGACAGACTGCATTTGTCTTAAATAGAATCATCTTGATAAAATATATATTTCTGTACCTATTTGGTTACCATTGTCCATTGTGTGATCCATTCATCTTTAAAGCAAGTTGTCAAAATTCAGGGAATGCATAAGATGACCCACTGTGATATAAAAAGAAGACAGTAAACTTCTTATTAAAATTTATCTTTGTATTTTTACTTTGAAAAATAATGCACTATTAAAAACTACACAAAACATAAATAAGGTTCGGTGATTTAATCACAAATATTACATCCAAGTTATCATCATCGAAATAAAAAAACAGAACATTGTTTACCACCATCATGCCTTCTCATGATTACTAAGCCCTCAGGGCCCCCACAAAATTATTCACTATCCTGACTTGTATGGTATCTATTTTCTTAATTTTTTACATTTTATAAGCTAAACATGCACCCCTAAAAATAGTGGTTTGTTTTAATTTTGTCTGATTTTTTGAGCTGTATGTAAAAGGAGTCATATATTCTTCACTGTTTTCAGTTATTCAAACTTTTACTTCTGAGATGGATTCATATTCTGGATAACTATATTTCATTCACTTTCAATGCTGTATAAATCCTTGATGAATATAATTCATTTATAAATTCTAGTGCTGTTAGATACTTGGGTGGTTCATATTTAGGCACCGTTATAAATAATGTTGCTATGAGCATCTTTTTAAAATGTTTATGCTAAGTATAAACCTAGGGGTAAAATTGTCAGTTCATTTGATTTTGGAACTACTTTTCATCTTTTACTAGTGTTTTAAAGGCTTTGGATTTACATTTTTATTATTTTATTTGCGTATTTTGCTTCTGTTTTGCTTAGGTTTTGCATGTTTCTCGTTAAATATACTGTTTTTACTTTTTGCGGTTAATGTAAAAATGGAGTGGTATCATTATAGCTTCTGACTCTTAATTGTGAATACAAAGGTGTCTGATTTTGGTGTCCTAATTTATATCTTGATGTTTAATTGAATTTCTTCATTGTCTAAGTTCTAATGCACATTCTTTAACTCTATTAAATTTGTTTCAATGTTGATTTGACTAATCTATGTTCTTTAAATTTTCATATGAATTTTTGAATTAGTTCATCAATGTCTATAAAAGAACTTGCAGGGATTTTGATGTGGTTTCTTTAAAATTGGAATTGCATTAAATCTATACAATTGGGGAGGAAAAGATATTTTAGCAACATTAAGTCACCTAACCTATGAACATGGGATATCGATTAAATTTGATCTTTAATTTCTCTGATCGATGTATTAATTTTTGGTGTAGTGGTGTTTCATCTGTTATGTCAGGTATATTCTTCAATATTACATTTTTTTAAAGTCTTGTGACTTCAAACTGTAACATCCACCAACACAAAAGCATTTTCTAACAATGCTGTTATATGTTTAATTGCACATGCTTCCCAAATTTATGTGTTCAAGTCCTAACCCCTAATACCTCAGAATGAGAAGTAACTGAGTTAAAATAAATTAGTTTGCGTAGGTTCTAATCCAATATGACCAATATAATAAAAATGGAAACTTTAGAGAGATATATGCACATGAAGAACACCAGGTGACCATAAAGGGAAAAGGTAGGATGATGCTTCTACAAGCCAAGAAACACCAAAGATGGCCAGCGAAAGAGCAGAAGTGGGGAGAGATGCATGGGATAACCAGGCCAACACCTTGACCTTGGACTTCTGACCTTCAACCCTGAGAGACAATAAATTTCTGTTGTTTAAGCCACCCAGTTCATGGTTCTTTGTTATGGCTGCCCTAAAAAAATGAATACAAATATTATACGCAAATATCCAGAACACACTGGTTTTTGTTTAGACCCTGGAAATGGTGTCCCTTTCCAGATCACAGAACTAGACTATGCCAACATCTCATCTTTCTAAATAAATAGAAACAATGGTAATTCCGTCAAACTCTTAGATTATCATTTAGAAAAACACACCTCCATAAGACAAAGGAGGGAGCATATGAAAAATGAGGCCATTCCCAATCACTCAGGGCTCAAACAAAGGACAACCAGAGCTGTCCTGTCCTGGACCCTGCTACCCGCAGGTGCTGTGCCAGGTTCCCCAGGGTGTCTGCTGCTCATGCATTCAGGTGGCATGTTTGGAAGTTGCGCTAACTCATTTGAGGCCCTGGTGTATCATTTAGGGTAATTCACCAGTTTGGAATTGGCTAAGACTAGCCCTAAATTATACTAAATGATACCCTTAAGGCCTGAAGTTGTTGATGGAGCTTTCAAGTGGCCTCCTTTAAATACATGATCTATCAGATCCAGTCAACTAAAGCCTGCTCAGGAAGCATCTTCTGGAGAAAGGCAGAGATGCACCCTTGGGAAAATGGTGGGCATGTAACCGTTCTGGGCTCTAACTAAGAGAAAAACACCCAAATTATTTATGTGGTTACTACTGGGAACAGTAAGCAAAAGTACATTCCATGTATATTGTAATTATTACTATCATATAGTTAAAAAAAAGAGAGAGAGTTACAGACAACAGCAAATGCAAAATTAACATTAACCTCAGAAAGGCTAAAAACCTCATGTACTAATTTTAACCTACATCAACCATTAAATCTGTTCTTCCATCACTAGATGCCGTGTGCCCTTATGCTCCTGCCATCATTCTTTAAGTCTGTTTTCAAGAATTACTCTCATTTGTGCTAAAGAACACAGAGTTAAGAATGACTTCAAGTTACTCACAAAAGAAATCTGTAAGTGAATGAGAAAAGCAGCATAGTTGGGGGAGGAAGCTAGGAAAAAGACATGGTTTTAGGAGAAGTCAAGGTCAGCCTGATCCCAAAGGTAGCTATGGAACGTGAGTTGAACTACAGCTGTACTGCCCAAAGCACAGAGGCTAAATGCTTCCATTCTCCAAGACGAGAGTGCCTCACCCCAGGGATCATCAGCTCCCCTCACCCCAAGACAATCCTTCAGAACTGGGTGCAAAGCCATTAGCAGCTAACAGTTGTGGCAGTCAAGGGGGCCTGCCTCAGCCTGCTCTAGGTCTGGCAGGGCATGAGAGCCTCTAGCACACCACCACCGTGTGGTCACTCAGCACCTAGCCGACTTGTTGTAGATGTGTTAAGACATAGGTCCCACTCTACAGAAGTCGAATCTTATTGAGAAGACAAGAGATAAATCTTATTGAGAAGATAGATGACAGATGACAGGTAGATTGATAGACAGATGCATGCTAATCAATAAAAATAAGATTATAATTTAGCATCACCTATTGTACTAAATCTGACAAATCTTGACTAGGTTACAGCGAATTTTTTTGAGTTTATCTCACATGGGCTTAGACATTACATGTAAAAAGTAGAAAAGTACAACACTAATTTCCCTCACAATATAATGCAAAATATTCAAATTCAAGCTACAGAAAAGATCATTTAAATGAGTTTGGTAATTTTTGAAGTTTGGAAAGTATCTCATAAAACCTTATATATGAACATTAGATTTAACAAGAATTAGCTTAGTCAAGTAAGCCAAACACCAAACTGTGTTGAAGAATGTTTCACTAGAACTACATTTTGCATATTCATTTTCCTTTCCTTTTCTCAAGCATCCCAATATCTCAAGCCCTATAATGAAATTTTCCTACGGAAGGGTAAAAATGAAAATAACCTTTTCTCCCGTAACAAGACACATAGACATATACCAGACATTTGCAGAAAGTTCTTTTACAAGGAAGTATTGTGGGGAATAATTAAATATTAAGGTTAATCAAATATTATTTGGTATCTCAGTACATTTGAATGTCTTTCATTATGTCTTAGAGAATTGTAAAAGTCATAATTCTTCAAGGAAAACTTGAAAAGTTATAGTTAGATATGTCTTAATATTTACTTTTGTCTTAATATTTACCATTGGACATGATCCTGATGGCTACTCGAATTCTTGTTTCACAAATAATATTGATAACAAAAGTTTTCTGTTATGAGTCTTGTTCAAAAGAATCAGCAGCTATTTGTACAGTTATTTCTACAGAAAGTCAGCTTTATAAACTGCAAACACCTTATAATCAGGTGCTTAATAGTTGAAGGGAGAGAAAGAACAGTAATAACAAGAATTTTGATCTGTGCCATCTGCGGTCAGGTGCAGGCATGGAAAGTTTCTATGTCGTGACAGTTGACCTGGAGCTCTATTTCTAGAATGTCTTACTCCTGAGAAGCAGATTCCTGCCACACCAGAGACACTTAAAAGGCCACAGCCAGCTCTCCCGGACTGCGGGATGCTGAATCAGACCTGCAGTCCCAAATATGATCATTCAAAAGCCATTTAAGCATTTTACAGTTTACACTTACGGTCAGATAGGTCATTTTTCCCCTAGCATTCATCATTTCAAATATCGGGGGGGGGGGGAAAGCATGGAAAACCAGATTAAAAATTTAAGAACACAAAGTTCAGTGATGAAAAGAACAAGCAATTTCTAAAAAACAGTATTTATATCATTAGAAAGGCATGCTTCTGAGTTAAGCCTTTGTCATCACCAAAGCAAATGCCTATGGAATCGAAGTCTCATTTTAAAAAAAGGTTGATAAACTTGCTGACTCAGAATGAATCAAGCTAGGATCTGTAACTATAAGGTCATGTGGTCAAATTCTTTGCAAAGATTTTAGAAATTGTATGTGCAAATTATTTCCTCCCTTAAAGTAGCTTCCTTAGCAAACTATACATACATTCCAATGATGCTGATATTTCTTACTTTAAAATGTGTGGGGCACTTAAGGGTCTTTAGTATCTTCTTCTGATGCTAGAAAATTCTTATCTACAAGAGTAGCTTTCATTTTTAGAAATAGCAAAAAGGACAGTGAGATACAAGTTTAGTGAAAAATACAATAAAAATCACACAGTAAATGCATACAGAGGCACTCATCAAAATGGTATACATACTGTTTTTCAGAAATATAGGATATATTATTAAATATTCATCATTATTATCATAAATATATGTGGCCTGATATGTTTTAGAGTTTTTCAGTTCTCTAAGAATTTTGAAAAATTGTTTCTCAGTTCTTTCTATAGCTTGAAAGTCCCTCTGGGAATCCCAGATGTGTCTGTCAACTGCCAAGAAAAAAGGTGGTCAGGAAAATATTTCTTCCCGCAATTATGTTATCAATATTAAAATTACCTCACTGCCTCCAGAAGTGAGCTGTGAACCATGGCCTTGATGCTATAAAGCCTCTCTCATCATAGTCAGGGGCCAACCTCTCTCAATCTCTGTCCTCAACAAATGTGAATCATGGGTTCATAGGTTGCATTAACTCTGTTCCAAGGAAAACGAGTTAACCTTTATGATCAGAGGTGGCCTTGCTCAGTCAGTGGAGGGTATATTTATAAACAGTGAAGATAAAATGTCAAGATATCAATAGGCTTTGTAACTATTATGGATGGCAGCTCTTTTTTATTAGACGAGGTTGAAAATGATCACTTGTCTCCAGTAATATAGAAGGATTACAGTGTGCCAGTAAATTAGGTTGTTGGGAATTACTTAAAATAGTCATTTCCCTTGGAAGTTTGTCTGTACGTACATACACACACATTGTCATTCAGATGACCAAAATATATTTCTCATATATATTTGGTCTTCATCCTCTGTTCCTGACTCATAGTTCTCAAGACCCTTGAAGTTCAGGGCCTTGAAATGAGAACAACAAGAGCATCTTCTGCCATAATATCTGGTTTCTGGTCCTCAGTTCCTGTAAATGAGTTTATGTAAATGAGGTGACTTTTGGAAAGCACCTAAGAACGGGGGCCATTCACTAGAGAAACCAGCCACAAATAGAAGGTTGGAATGTTCAGTCCCGCCACCTGATTTCTAGGGAAGAGAGAGGGGCTGGAGGTTGAATCAGCTGCCAATGGCCAGTGAGTTAATCGATCACACCTATGTAATGAAGCCTCCATAAAAACCATAGAGCCTCCAAAGAGGGGGTTCAGAGAGCTTCCAGGTTGGGGAAGCAGAATGATTCTATGTTCCACTGCGTTGGGCCCAAACTCCACAAGCACAAAAGCTCCTTTGTCGGGAACTCACCCTATATATCTCTCTCCATTTGGCTGTTGATTCATATCCCTTGTAAGTCAGTAATCTAGGGAGTGAACAGGTTTCCTGAAATCGGTGAGCCACTTAGAAATTAACCGAGAAATTAACCTCTCGTTACAGGTCCAAATTCCATGTTCCCAGTGCTTTGAAAGGCGAAAACTCAAAATGTCAGAGCTTGGAGTAAGGAAAGTTTTATTGACCCAGAAGGTGCCAGCCAAGAAGATGGGAGTCCTAGGGGTGCCTCGAACGCATCTTACCGAAGTACAGATTTCAGGTTTCATTTATGTTCAGGCCAGGGGAAATGAGAGGGGCTGATTTTGTAAAACTCAAGTCAGAAGCAGAATTCCTCTAACAATCAGCAGTTCGATACACAGGACTAAGCAGAAGCTACTAGCCTAAAGGCCATGGGAGCAGAGCAGGCTGGAGAAAGATGGAGTTGGAGAGGCAAGCAGTTTTCCTGTTACACTCCGACTTGTAACCAGTCAGAAATACAGGTAACAGCCTGGACTTGCAATTGGCATCTGAAGTACAGTCTTGTGGACCTGAGCCCTCAACCTGTGGCTTCTGATGCTACTTCCTAGTAGATAGTGTCAGAATTGAGCTGAGTTGTTGGAGAATTTCTTGGATGTGTGGAGGAAATACCTGCATGTGGGAATTAGGTGCAGAACCCCCTATCTCTATTATATATCAGGGCTCTGTATATATTACAGCTCAATAAAAGTGTTTAGGGTATTAAAAATATGTAAACTAGATTTTTAGAACAATGAAGCAGGAACCATGAATTCTGTGTTTATCATTCTATACCCAGCATTGGACACAGTGCCTGGCATTGCGCAGGTGCTCATTAAATATCTGTTGAATAAATAAAGGAATGAATGTCTCCCCTGACTCTTAATTCCTGCCATAATATTCAGATAATGCAGTGGACCAGCTTACTTTTATCCATTTCGAGTAACAGTGCACACATAATTTCTCAAATGAATTAATTTCATCTTGGGTGTTTGGTTTGAAATTCCTTTCTATTGTTAAGATCGACTATCTTTTATTTCTGATTTTCCTATTCATCTTGATTCTACATCTTCATGTCATCATGTTAAGTCAAAACTTTGCCAAATAACAGAACCTTTGAAATGGTGTTTGAAAGAAGTACTTCTGTCCTGATAGAGTGTTTCTTGCTCTAGACAAGCTATTTATTGCTAAATTTAGAATTTCTTCTCTCTTGAGATCTCCTTGACCCGAGTGCATAATGAAAACAAGATAAGATTATCTCGCTCATTTGAGGTACCATGAATCTTTTTAACATTTTCAGTAGTCACATTATACTCAACTGATCTTAGATTTAATGTTAAAAAAAAATAGCAATCATTTCCATATATTTTCATTATCCTCTCCTTTAAAAGAGAAAATATGTTATAAATAAATAGGAGTATATCAATTTAAGTGTATATGTCCAAGGAGAAAAAAAGGGACACACAGGTATCAACCACTCAGCTTCCGAAACAGACTTTCATCACTTCCTTGAACCTCCTGTGGCCCTCCCAGATAAACAATGTTGCTTTTACCCCATTCATTCTCATAGTGATTTTTGTGCAAATTATTTTTTTCTTAATAGCTTTACCACCTATGAAAAAATATATAATAGTTATGTATAAGTATGAATAGATGGTAAATTACTTTTTATATCGTATTGGCTTTAATAAATAATACTTCGATACTTTATAAAATTGACATTGTTTAGTTTGTAGTAGACATCATGGTGTACCGCCCAGTGTTTCCTTCAGGACTGGGGCACCAGCTCCCACAGATGTCGGGAACACCGGCTGTGAGTCCCCAGCTTAGTCCCTCACCAGACATTGCCCTCGTCTGATGGTAATTCTCATGTCAAGGTACACCTCTCCCTGGGGACAGCCTGGATCCAATGACTGGCTGATGCAGAGGCTGATGCTTGGCCTTCTTGCCTTGATTGGGACACCTCTGAAGGAATGTCTTAGCTCCAGAGGTTCCAATGATATGTTACCACTGCATCACAAGTCAACTTCTTCACACTCCCCACCCCATTTGCTTTCTTTCATGTTTCACAGGTATTGATCTCACTAATGCTCCCTGATAAAGAGAACCTCACACCACATCTGCCTTCTGGAGAACACAGGTGACGATGGTGCCAGTGGTGAGCTTAGGAAACTGACTCTAAGAAGAGTTTCTGGAGCCAGCTGATAATGAAGACACCATCACTTGTGGGAAGTGGAACACAGATGAACAGATTTGCTGGTGGCACGTATGTTAAACTTTCACCCGTGGAGAACGAGAAAGCAATGCTGGAAGAAGAGAATCCATTAGTGGGGCAATCAATTGGATGTTTGAGATGTATATGGGATATAGTAAGTATAAGGAATGTGGAATAGGGTAATTGTTACTGGGGTCCATCGATGCATTGGAAGAAAATGACAAAAGGCCAAAGGTTCTGAATCACCCACATAAGGCAAGGGTGAAAGCTAGAGAAAGCTAGCTCAGCGGCCCTTCTTAGAAACAAGTACTCCAGTCCAGCTTAAAGATGCTAACGAGACTTCTGCCTTGCAAGACCACATGTTTCCTCAGATCCACTTCTCTCTCTCCTTCCTGCAACCAGACTAGGGTGGAGTCACAACATGATCGGGCCAGGCAATGGCTAGGTCCTCTAAGGGACTATACCTTAAAGGAGCTGTCTGACCTAGCCAGCACATCCTAGCAGCTGGGACAGTGTATAGGGACTAGCTCTGTAAGGTTCTGGAATCGGGAGATGGGCTATAAATGTGGAGTTCATTGAAACAGGAACATTCTGTCATGACATAAGATTGAAAACCCTGGGCAAACATCGTGGGATAGTATTGATATGCGTCTAGGTTCACACAGAAAAACTTACAGATATTATGGCATTCAGGCAGTAGGTAAACTCTGATCTTGGTTTACGGCCTAATTCAAGTATAGTCTGCAGATAGTATTACCTGGAATCTTGTTAGAAATGCAGAATGGAAGGTATTTCTACTGAGATGCCTTCCAGAGAGCTGGTGAGTCAGAATCTGCACTTCTTAAAAGAGATCAGATGATTTCTATACCCGATAAAGTTTGAAAAACACTGATTTACAAGACAATACGTTTAGCTATTTAGTTTCTTCTGTATTTTATGCACATATACTATTTACATATTTTCTAAAGTCTCCTATAAATTTTTCCACATTCTATTCCATTTGCCATTTTTTCTCTCTCTTATTTTTTCTGCTTTCTGCTGAATGTTTTATTTTACTAAATTCTTTTCCTGTTCCTTTGTTATCATGATATCAAGAGATTTTGTAATCTGAGCAATTTTAGCGTGGTTTCAACCTATGCTAGAAAATAGAACACTTTAAGAACTTCCTTGCAATGCCCTTCATTAATATCGCACTGTTTTGTTTCTGATTATTGAATAGTTTCATTTATCTGAATTAAGGGGATGGGTGAGAGATATTATAATAAAATTTCAGCATTACATGATAAATAATAATAAAAAACCCAGACATCCAGACCCATGGACAGAAGTTATTTTAAAAAAGAATTATTAGTCTTGACTATTTTTTTAATTGTATTTTGGCAGCAAGAATCCACTTAAACTTTGCATACAGTTTCTGGGCTTTTGTCTACTTCAAAACTCCACAAACAGATCTTGAATTTCATGTCCTAAACCCAAACTAAAATAAATATGACTCTCTGTACTCCCTGCCAGTGCTTCTACCGACCAAAAAAATACAGAGTTTTCTGAGAAAGAAAATAACTTTTTTTGTCCCTGCTGATGCACATTAATTGTGAAATATTGGTATAATCTTCGAAAACCAAACGAAATATAAATTTCCTTTAGAAAACAGAAGATAATTAATTCCCTTTCGGATGATGAAGTGGAGCAATCCACTAACCACTTGCTTCTTCGTGATGTAAAACCCTCTATATGCAAAAGCTGTAGGGTCAGGGATACTCGGGTAGATGAGCAATCTAAGCAATCGGGTTGGCTGCACGTCCTCAAGTGCTGTGTAATTTAGGTCAAGTAGGTTAATTAGCATATTATTGTTTGGCCAAATGAACAGCGTGGAGTCGCCCAACCTCAGTTCCTTAAATAGCAACACATAAATCTTAGCGCTGTGGCACTTGTACAGATGGCAGCGCACTATCTGATGGATGGAAAGGACTGCTTGAGCATAGCATTAAGATTCTAAACAGCCAAGGAACTTCCGCCTCAAAGAAATTCCACGGGACAGCAGAAATTTATCATGTTTGTTTTGTCACTGTATCTAACATCTTGCCAACTCAGCCTCATAAAGAAATAAAGGGGCATACACAGAAGGTCACAAAAGGGGGAGTTAACAAAATCAATTTATGCAAAGATAGTGTACAATAAGCTGCACTCCAAGAAAGAAATGATGTGAAATATGGTACTGTTGCTTTGCTTTTTATAAATAATGTAAACTTCCAGTTCTCTTTCATTTGTTTCTTATTTATCTTGCTTCTCATGTTATTACAGCACGTTTTTTAGAAGCATTCAGTCAAGTATTAATTCTCCACTTTATTGTTTCCTGCCTCCTCTTTGAAGGGCATTATATTTATCTTTACATAAAAACAGAACATAATAGCATGCCATGCATTATGATGGCAGTCCCTGGGACATATTTTATAAGTAGAGAGAATGGGTTCTATGCTTTCACTCAAGATTTTATGGAATTCCTAAGTTAAACCCTTTTCCCCATGTGTTCTGGGAGGCCACAAAGCCCACTCAGGTGCAATGACTCGCTGGAAGGATTGACGGGCCCCAGAAGAGCTGTTCCAATCGTTGTTACAGTTTATTACAGCAAGTGGATACCGATTAAAATCAGCAAAGGAAAAAAGCGCATGGGAAAGAAACCAGATGCAACCAGACGTGAGCTTCCCGTTGTCTCCTCCCAGCGAAGTCACACAGTCAGTATTTACTTCTCCCAGCAACATATGACAACACCTGCGAAGTGTGGCCAGCCGGGGAAGGTCACTGGAGCCTTGGTATTCGGGAATTTTATTTGGGAGTCAGTCACAGAGGCAGGCAGTGCCTGTGTAACTGACCACAGCTACTGAGACTCCAGCCTCCCCAGAGGTCCACTGATGCAGCATGGCTCAAAGTCCCAGGCATATATGCAAAAACAGGCATTTACCTTAAATCACATTCTTAGCATAATCTATCCAACAGTGGCCAAATTCTAAGATATACAAAGACATTCTCATCAGGCGGGTTTTTCCAATGGCTCAAGGTTATCTATCGGGAACCAATCAGAGCCAAGGCCTAAGAACCTTTGGAATGTGCAGGGTTTGGGCAGCCCAGGTCTGAGGCCTGAGTGTTAACCCCTTACTGCACACCATGGAAAGGGAGCCATCGTCATGGCTACATATCCACCCTAAGGTTTTACTTCACTAACTGCTGTTTCCTTCTAATTTCTCCCGAATTTCTTGTGGCCATGCATGCTACAGGACTACACTATTTTTATTTTTACACTAAATGGCAACAAGTAGACCTTTGCTTAAGAAAATAAGAACCTTGTCATGAGAAAATAAAAACCTTTAAGGTCTAGAAAGATTTTTGATGTAACCTTCTAAAACAAAGACTTGTTTTCTCAAGGAAATGGAATCTTCTTGCATTTAACAACAATATCTATTCGAGTTTGTAAATACAGATGTTACGGTTTGGGGAGAATTATTAGGCTCAGCACGATTCACTAAAAACTTTCAAGTCAGACTTCCTCTAAGATGAATCTGGGTCAACAACAGTGACCAATGAACAACTCAGATGAGACATGTCTTGTCTTCTTCGACTCAGTTGTAACACTGGTACTCAACTCAATGATGCCTTTTAAAATTAAAGTACTAAAAACTTAGAATAAAAAAAAAAGACTGTATTTTTACTTTCAGGAAACTCTGATCTCTATCTGTGCCCAAATACAGACCTACACTATAAGTTTATTGTTTTTCTACTCAGGCAGCCAAACAGATGTTTTCTTTTCAAAACAATGGCGGTCATTATTAAGTTAATTATCTAGCATCTGAGCTGACCAATCTTGTGGAAAGAGCAAGATGCATCTCATTCTAAAGAAGCAACAATGTCTAAAGCCTGTGTTTCCTTGCTTTCTGGTTGCTTGGATGTGGGCATGGGACCTCGACAAAGGTTTTCCTCCCAGCTCGCTCTTGTAGAAACCCTGGCCTTGCTTAATTCATACCCACTTTCATCACAGTTCATGAACCTTCCCAAAATTCCTGCAAGCTACGAAATAACCTTTCAGTATAAGTTTATGTTACAACTTCCCAGAGTCAAATTTTGTTGCTTTCAACCAGGAACTTCAGCTGACACAATTTTACTAAGAAATTAAAATATCAATGAGTGAACAATCATAAGAAAGATTTCTAATTTTAGCAAAAGTCAAGCAACAGATTTCATGGTTGGCATGATTTCTTAGGGACTAAGATCTCTTACAAGGAATACCAATCCCTTTCCTCATTCTTTCTGAGCAAATTCTAACATGAGGCGACTTCCATGGGCTCTGTTATGAGGTGTCTGAGAATCTCAGTCTGTCCCAGGCTATTTCCCAATCTTTCTAAACAAGGCCTTGGTATTGCATTTAGTGCTGAGTTTCACTGCACTTTTTATTTCACTGTCCCTACCAAATTTTCCTGAATCTATCTTTAATACTGATGAAGTCTTTTATTTTTTAAGTAGTCCTAAAAGTTCTAACTTTGAACCTCATGTAATTTTATATTAATATTGAATTTCCTTCACTCTTCTTGAAGGATTTCTGTCCCCAAGTCTTGAGAAATTTAGTTCCCATCCTAATCCAACCTTACTCTACATTTTCAGTGATACTCAGGTTTGCCTCATCTCACTACAGGTCTTTTGATTTTGGATGATGGACACAGATTTTCTAGAGGACTTCATGAAATAAAAACAAACTGGTCTTTTTATCTTTGAAATAGTTGCTCCAATAGTTGAATTATTGTTCTAGATGAAGAAAAACTACATTTTTTGGTTTATTTGCAAAGTAGAAATTCTTAATAAACCCTACGGGATTTATTAGGCCAAGGAAGGAAGGTCCTTAATCTGATCCTTGAAATATGAGTGGCCTGACTTAAGCTCTAACTCTCTGCTGGCTACCTCCCTTCCAACAAGATAAGGAGTTTCTAAATTAAAGCTTTGAGTTTCCCGGTCCCTTTCCAGACTATAATTCAGATTTCTGGGAACCAGAAGTTACTGCCCAAATATCCCATACATACATATGGGACAGGTGCAGACTTCTTCCCAAGATCTATTCTCCTGAGAGAGGCCCCTGTCACAGACGCATTCATCCCTCAGTCCAAGGAGCCACAGTTGGCAGAAGTGTGGAAAGAATGTGGGCATGTGGCTTTGTGTCCACGTATGTGTGTACAAGGTCTCTCCCAGTTTGACACAGAGCAAGGGGAGAAAGGAAAGACAGGTGTACTGGGGTGAGGAGCCAGGGGCTGTGACCAATACATTCTCGCATGTCATGACAAAAGTGTTATTATAGAAGATATTTGTCAAGGAAATAAAAATAGTTTGCTAACTTTATTTTAGTTTTTAAAATATTTACCTGTATGGTATGTGGCCTCTATTTCTACCTATATTCCAAGTAAGTTTGCTGATCTCAATATATGATCCATTTCCCCTGGGGTCAGCTGTTCAAATCTACACAACTTTTACAGAATACGTTTTACAGCAGAAATTAATATATGTTCTACAGACATTATACAGATATACCCTCACTAAAGGGGATGACTTCCTATATTTTTAATACTGTGACCCAGTTACATTGGAGAAAATTTACAAAACCTAATTACAATATTCAGAAACTGTAGAATCAAATCAACTTCAAGCAGAATCCACATTTTGTGTTTTCATTTCCACCGATCCCTCCTAACGTTCATTCTTTTTATGCATATGCATTTGTTGACATTTTACACACATGATTAAGGGAGACAGGCTGTCATGTTGTGGGTGTAGACTCTTATCTTAGGAAAGCAGGAGACCTGGGGCTCTAATCCAGGGCTTTGATGTGGCTGTGCTTTGGACAACAGAAACAGAGCATTAAAAGAGAAACTCAGGTAATCAAAGATTTGGGGGTAGAAGGCAAAAGAAGACTCTAAAATAAAAGAGTCAAGTCCAAAGGGAGAGAGACAGGCAAAATCTGGCCACGAAATAAAGAAGCCATCACAGGAGCCAGGCGAGATGAAGCAATTAGTTTTAGAAAAGTGAATTAAAAGACAAATCCTGGAGAAATTCCCTAAATCTTTTCACACACAGAAGCTAATAGGATACTTGTCCTCACATTTGTTAGACAGAGGGTACTGTTTAGGGAGGAAAGGCAATTTAGATGTTGTGGGTCTGAATTTATGTACATTCTAATTAAAAGCGAACACTCCGAGATATAATTATAAAAAAAGTGGCCAGCTTGTTAAGCGAACATGTGGGGGTAGAGGCAATGGGAGGGTGATAGTATGTGTAAAATGTCAGGATTTAAAAAAAGAAAAGAAGAAAAAAGGAAGGAAAGAAGGAACAGAGGGAGAAACGGAGGGAGGGAGGGAGAGAAGAGGGAAGGGAGGAACCATGCATGTTCAAAAGGAAAATCAGGGGAAATATCATGAATCACTGAGCAGTTAGAATAATAAAGTTAAATTGTAAAATCAGAAAGGAAAGGAGATAAACTAAGTGGGAAGCTTCAGGGCAAACTAAAAAGCAGAAAGGACGTGAGAAGAAACTAGTGTAGTCTAAGAAATCACCCACATACTGATCAACCAAGGCAGAGAGCGAGTAGACGAGATCTGGGGGAAAGAGACAAGAAAGGAAATGGAAGAAAGATTAATTAAATAAGTTAAAATGCTCTAGACATTACGGCAGTCCAAATACTATTCCTCCCATTGATAACATTGAAATCAAATTGACTAGCAAAATTCAGGCAGTCACTCAGCCATTACTTCCTGAGTGCCTCCTACGTGCTAATTCCTTTCTTGGTACCACCTATAAAATGCTGAACAAGAGAAATATGACCCGTGATCTCATGGGGCTTACTGTCCATGGGAGCCACAGATGATGAAATAAATTTACACAGGTTCATAAATTAACATAAATTGGGACCCTGAATTGCCAAATATAAGTTGTGGAGTTATAAAGAAATATTTCAATATTAAGACTGGGAGTTCACGGAAGCCATCTCTAGAAACTAATGTTAATATATGATCTGAATAGGAAGAGGGAATTAGCCAAGCAATGAGAAATACTAAGAGTAGTGTAGTGGAGGGAGGTAATGTGTAAAAAAGTCTGAAGAAGATAAGGAACTTGACTTATGCGGGCCGCAGCGGGAAGGCCCGTACAGGTGAGGCACAGTCAGAGTGGAGTGAGAGGACGTCATGGAGTTGGGTAAAGTCTGCTGGTTTATATTAAAAATTTGGATTTTTATTCTAAAGAATAAAGATTTATTTCCAATACAAGGTGAGATTATATTGGTTTTTGTAGTCTATGATGAACCTGAGAAAAAAAATCAAGCTGGGTTGGTATTTGATAAGGGTCGAGGTGGGTCAAATATATGGTGACAGAAGAAAATTTAACTTTGGATGGTGAACACACAATGCAATGTACGGATGACGTATTGTAGAATTGTATGCTTGAAACCTGCGTAATTTTATTTTCCAATATTTCACTTTAATACACTGAGGTTGTACAACCCCAAGATCAACATGCATCATAAGGAGTATGGCTCTTAAGGATACTGAGCCAGAGACGACAGAGAATATTAAGAAGTAAAGAACATATGTACCAAATACAGCTCAAGCTGTTTCATGTTCACACTGAAGATAATAAACTTAAGATCATCACTAGCCTTTATAAAAATGGTTGAAAGTGTTTTTGTTTAAGTGGAATATTAAAAAACATAATGGGAGTGCCTCAGAACATCTTAGATTATTCTGCCTCTCTGACAGCTGTGTTATGTGGTAGTGCCAACTCTCTTTCCCCAAGGAAGGCAAGAAGAGGTCTACATGGCCTGTGAGGAAAGTAATATGATGGCCACTCGTCACAGGAAATGTGTGGCATCCACACCTACTGAAGCATATCGAAATGAAATGAATTCAAGCCCATATTTCTTCATGATAAATAAAAATTAGAAAACTAGATTTTAATGTTTAGCCATTTATATTTGATTTTTTTGCATTAGCTCTAACAAGATCTTGAAATACGAATTTGTCATGAAAGAAATTTTTCTTATAAATGAGAACTAATGAAAAAAGCTCTGAACTTAGACTGTTAACCCGTTTCCTAAATTCGCTCAGAAATCTCAAAGTATTCCTCCTTATCTTCTTCAAGCTTCAGTTTTTTTCTTGTGCAAAATAACTGTATTAATTTACATTTATTCTCCATTTTCATTATACTTGACAAAAGCAACAGTATACCATTATGGTTTTGAGGGCAGGCTCTGTATCTATACCCACGCTCTACTATTTGGCAACCTACATAAACTCATCATGTTCTTTTTTTCTTATCTGTTAACTAGATTACCTCATGGAGTTGTGGGGCTTCAGAACAGCCCCTAGGATGTGATATTATTTATTGTTTTATCAATATATATTAAATAAGGCCATGCATGTGAAAGTACTTAGAAGTGTGAAGTGCTATGCAAAGCGTGAGCCATTACTACTTGTATTAAGTGGTATTTTTATTTTCTGTTGAAATCAAAGGGCACCAATAGGAAATTCTACATTTCATGACACCCTAATGACTGTGGCTAATCATGACAATAGTCAGTCAGTATTTTAAAAAATGAATCTGACTGCTCAATATATGGCAGATATGACTAGATGGTCAAGGGTGGTTGTGCCAAATGTTTTTATACTTTTACACTAGAACCATTCCTCATCTTCCTCCATCCTCTTCTGGGTCTCTGAGTCTTATCTGTCTCAATTTAATCAACAAGACAACCATGCTCTCTCACTTCCAATTGAGCTCAGCCAATGCAGAACCCTAGCATAAGCAGAGGAAAGGAGAGAACCTAAATTCTCTAGACATTCTGTTTTCCCAAGCCCCGTCTCATCACCTTGCAAACCGTGCATCCCACTGATTCCTTCTCTGAGACACTGCCTCGTGCTGCTGTCTCTTTACCAAAACCTTCCCCCAAGGCAACCTTCTTGATGTGATTCTGTCTCTGTCCCCTTGTCTCCATGGCCCTCGGTGTGGTGGCAGCTCCAGTGCTGCTACTCTAGTTCCCTGCCCTAGTGTCTCCAGTCATTCCTGCCCACACCACTGTCATAGATCCATCATACAGAAGCCTTTTATTTTGAATGATCCTAATTAAATCTCCTACTGGCTGGACTTTGAGTAATAGTGACCTTATTTTTAATTTATCAGATCTTTTATCTCAGGAAACATAGAAACTATGACATCAGTGAAACCAAGCATCCCTGCTGTGACATAACTTTAAAAGAGTCAGTGTTGCAAGGAGCTTAGTTATCCATTTCACAGGGCAGTGCTTGGCAGCTGTCCCAAGCAAAGGCTGGAAACACTTCTTAGGAAGAAGCTTAAGAAACTAACTGTGTTAAGTTAGTGTTATAGGCCAGAGAACTTCTTGCGATTCTAGAAGGGGAAGAAAAAAACGTGAAAAGTGGAGGGTTTGCAATGCACAGAGGAGCATAAATTGACTCGTTTGTAGTTAGGCACATGCATTAACGTGACTTCATGTACATCGTCGAGCTGGTGGTGCCTAAGTACATTCAAGTTACTTTAACCAAGTCTGGAAATTATTATAGACAGATGAGTCTGGAACTACAGCTAAGAGTGAGACAATCTTACCAGGGAAACTGCATAAACAAAAGTGCAGAAGCGGGAATGGGTCAAGCGTTTGTGCGAGTCTGCACAAAGGTCAGCCTGCTCAGACAACAGGCTAGACGTTTAGAAAGAAGGGAAACGATATTCAATAAGCACACTGGGAACAACCAGAGCAGGTGCTTGCACCGATGTGGAAGAGTTTAGCATGGGTCAAAAAGGCAGTGTGTGTTATCATACCCATGTAAGTACTCAGTGAAAAGTTTTAAAAGAATCTTGGAAATACTATTCTAGCAGTTTTCAGCAAGAAAGTATAAAAGTTAACAAATGTTGTTTGTTGGGCCACAGCCTAAGGTCATGGTAATAATATTACCTGAAAAGAAAAAACAAAGCCCAAAAGATATTTTAAAAAATAATTGATTTTGATCATATCTTGGTTTCTGATACAAAAAAAAAAAAAAAGAAAGAAAAGAAAAGAAAAGAAAAGAAAAGAAAAGAAAGAAGAGAAACCAAGGATCCTAGGATTGAAGCAAAAAATATATGAGGCAAGCCTGCAGCATTATAGTGGTAGAAAGTAAAAAAATGCTATTAAAAAAAAAGTTTGGGATATGCTAAGGGACATAGAAGCCAACTAAAAGGGATCCAAGTGGCCGAAGCAACCAGCTTGAACAACAAAATAAAATACTATTAGATTATTACCCAAAGTGTAAAATAAATATCCATGAGTCCACACTAGTATTCATAAATAGTTAAATAAATAAATGAACGGAGGACAGCTAAATCTCCTGTGCAGAAACATTTCAAATAATTTATGTAGATATACGCACTCCTGAGGTGTGGTCCACTCATAGCAGTTTCTTCCCAAAAGACTACAGTATGGAAAGGGGACAAAAGAGTAACTTTATAATGGAGAAACCCAACAAACGTGATCAAGGTCAACCTCAACAGTGATGTCATGCTACACTCTGTGCCCTTGATATGATGGGGTTAAAACGACACTTCATCTCTCTGGTCTTTCGCCCCACTATAATGATGAGAAAAACATCAGACAGTTCCAAATTGGGAAACACTATAGAAAATACCTGAACAGCGCTCCTCAAAACTGCCAAAGTCATCAAAAACAAGGAAAGTCTGAGAAACTGTCAAAACCAAGAGAAGTCTAAAGAGATGTGATGACTAAATCTAATACAGTATCCTGGAAGTGATCCATGAAATGGAAAAAAATGACTTGAGATAAAAATTAATCTGAAGGGACTGGATTTAACAACAATTTATCAATAAAGATTCATTCATTGTGACAAATGTACCATAATAATATAGAGTGTTAATACTAAGAAAAACTGGATGTGGGGTACGTGGGAACTCTGTACTATCTTGACAATTTTTATGTAAATCCAAAACTGATCTGAAATTGTTTATTTTAAAAAAGTCCTATGTGAGTATTATATATATATATATATATATATATATATATATATATATATATATATATATATGATTGGAAACACTTATAAATTAAAAGAGAGGACAAAAATCTTGCCCATACTCATAATCTATTTATCCTCACTGTAGATCCATTATGTGGTCATCTAATTTTTATTATTTGTATACATTATATTAGACTAACATTTTTAAAAGAGTGAATAAAAGCATTGGCCCGACAGTCTAAATAATGACTGACTAGGTAAAACGGTGATTCTCAGCTAGTGGGTTAGGGAATTGGGAGAAGTTACGGAGTGAGGAGAATTCTTCACTTATGGATGTGTAAGATCTCTGAACAGTGTGTGTGTGTGTGTTTTAAGAAGAATAAATATTATGAAATAATTTCACATTTGAATAAAAAGCTGATAATTTTTTTTAATTCAAAGTACATAAATGGAACTCAAAAGTACCTTGACTGATTAGACTTAGGCCAAAAATACTTGGTATTTTCTATATATATTAGTTGACCTCAACTCAAGGGGAGAATGTTCCATTCAGTTTAATAAAAAGGGCAAAAGAGGAAAATGGAGAATCATAGAGCTATAGATTTACAACCTAAGCCAGTTATAAATCTAAGATTTCAAGCTCTATGTGAGAGAGAAAGGGGCTAACAGTGACACACCTGGAAAATTAAAACTGAGATTATTTCAAGAAAGGTGAGGTTAGCAAAACTACTTTTAAAAAATGGTTTGGAGAGAGAATGGGGAATGTAGTTTGAGAAACCAGAAGTAAATGGAAGTCGAAAACTAAACATGGGTGATGTAAATCTGGGAACCATCAGCCGAAAGAGGGTGGTTGACTCTCCTTCAGAGGAAAGGCAGAAGATGAACAAAGGACAGAGCGGGCATGAGAAGAAAAGTTGAAATCATAAAGTAAAAGGACCAACAACACAGGTCTCATGTCAAAGTGTCGCCCTTTATTTGAGAGTTACACCTTCATAGAATGTGATCAAAGTGAAAAAAATAAAAGAAAAAGAGAGGGGTTTAAAAAGAGGTTGAATGAAATAATCAAAAGCAGCAAGGGCCAAAGAGGGTGACTAGGGAAGAAAAGACAGCTGGAAACCTAAGAATAACCTGGACTGTAACCCTCCTGAGTTCAAAAATCGTGGACTGGTTTAGCATTGCATGTAGCATTCAGCACAGAGCCTGTCACACAGTAGGTACCTATGAAATATTGGAGTGAGCACATGGGAACAATACTACTGCAGCGAGTTTAGAAGAAAAAAATATTGAGGAAACAGACAAAGTAAATGACACTGTAGGTCAGAAAAAATGAGGAACAAATTAAATGAAAGAAGAGAAAACAGAGAGATAAAGAAAGAAGGGGGAAAAAAATAGACCAGGATAAAGAATAGCAAAGCAAATAAGGGAGAAGACAAAAGCAGATATTGGTGAGGTTTTTGTTATTGTTTTACTATAGTTTGTGACAAGAGGGCTTGCCTACTATCCTGGTGACATACAGTGACTTGCGTTGTTGAAATGCTCCCTCAGAATGATCCAGGCTAGTGGGTACCCACATTGAAACTATATTAGCGTTCCAACATCCTTTACTATGAAAGGAAAAAAAAAAATAAGAGAAATAGCAGTAATTCTTAATTATCCCCAAATGAGTAAATTATATCTATAGCATAAATTTCATTCGGGGGCTCCCTAGTTCTCAAAGGACATCCAGAAAATGCCCCACTTACACTTGAGAATGACTCAAATAAATACAGCAAAGACCGTGTCCACAGTCCTTCACACACCCCATCATATTCCCTCCCGCACCCTGGACATGGAATTCTGTCCACATGCAGTGGGTGTTGATGGAGAAGGTGTCTCCTTCCGGCACCTTATATTTATAGAGCAACCTTCTGAAAAACGCCCCCATAATTTAGGACTATTTTAAAGGCCTGACACAATAATAGAGATTACAGATTGTACTTATTTCCTATACAATAGAAAAGGAGGAAGAGAATTATCGTATGGAACTGAGGGATAAGCAAGGTTCAAGGTACATGGAGGCAGGAAGGGGGACTTGGTTTATTAAAAGTCAAAACCGTATAGATGCAGCTCTTTTCTCTGCTCCTCCGTGTTGTGGCGAAGTGCCTCTTTAACACATTCCAACAGTTTTAATAGAGAAAAGAAAATCTGATTTGGAAATTCCAGTGTGTTTTAAGAAGGTATTATTTTTATTCGATAGCTCACCCTATTGAGACCCCTTTCTAACTTTATTTCTTCTCTTCTCTATAAGTGTTTTTATTTATGATTTTTAATTAATAATATTGTACTTTAGCACCAATAATCATTAAGGGTTAGGAAAATGTGGATGCTTATTCAGAATGATTTTCAAAAGGTTCCAAACATTTTGCCATTAAGGTTTAAGTCTTTGAATATGTTGAAGAAAAGATAGTCAGGAGGTAAAAAATGGCAAGAGAGACATCAATAGAAGCAATAAGCTTCTTGAAGGGATTAACAAGAAATAGAATCACATTTACAAACATCGATGGTTGTGTTCTAATAAAATGATTCTGTACACCCAGGTAAAAAGACAATACTCCCAATCAAAAAGCCATTACATGGCAAGATATTTAAAGCAAGGACATGACTATAGGATAATATGAATAATAAATTACAGCCAGGAATTGGTGTGTGGATATACTATTGTCATTTACATTTTGCAATGCAGAATAGAACTTTTCATAAATTTACTGTCAGCTCAGAATTCCTTACAGTTATTTTCTCTGCAAGGTTTCTTCTATGATTGCCTTCTTAGGGGGATTGTTAGGTCAAGTGACATTAAAAAATATATATAATTAAGGCCATATGTCCTTCTAAAACTGCTACTTCCATGTTAACACACTTGGTGCTCTAAGGCTACTTCATATTCTTTCACATTACAAAATTGTAATTCAGTAGGTTCTACTTTTGTATAAATACCCTAGCCATATTTGGGATATAAGCATTGGGTCAGGTTACCATGTCAAATTGTTTCCTAATGAGAGCCTGCTACTTCTTTCTTAACTAAACCCCATTAGGACCCAAGAACACCCCACGTAATGCAGAACACTTTTGAATAATAAACATTGCTCTAATGAGGGTTGTGTGCATTAGAAAGTTGATTCCAGTTCCAAAAATACTTTACTCAGACTCAGGGAGTGATAGAGGCACCAAGAGACTCTCATTAGTCTATGATGACTCCTAGGACAGCCCTCAAAAACATCGCATTCATCTGGTTTAATGATCTCTCACTGGTACTCACAAGGGACCACTCTGGCACACTCTGCCTTTAACTTCTGCCTTTTCATAATAGGTTAATTTCTCTACTTTTTTCGTTTGTGTAATCGAAATAATCATTCTTATTAGTTTTAAGATATTTATACTTTATTAGCTGCATTATATTCAACCCTTCATTGTTTCTGAATCTTCGTGTTAATTTATGCTATGTTGGAAGTTTATAACTGTTTATTTGGTTATTTTTATTTATGTGCATTAAACAATTCTCTACGTTTTGTAGAAAGAAAATTTATGGTGGAGTACTTTATGAGCATCCCATCTTGAAATCTCCTTCTCTAATGTATAAAGTACACAAGTTGACATAACTTTTCTTAACAGGTTTGAAAAATGAATCATGAACAGTAATTTCAAAAACAACATTGCCCATAACTTCTAAAACCGAAGGAAAGAAAACGAAGTAGTCAAGAACAGCTGGAAATACGCAGGACAAACGAAAATGTCGCACATTCAATGAGGCGTTGTTTATGTTCACCAGTATCAGAAAAAAAATACACAAGAATAAATTTTTTTCTTTTCTTAGACCTGCTGGAAAAAGAAATACATGGGCTTTTGATTTTTGCAGAGATGGATAATTCGATGTGCCGTAAAGTCAAGGAAAAAAATAAACAGCAACACAAAGCAGTGGTGAGAAAACATATCTGTCCCAGTTTTCTGTCTTCGGAAAAATGACAAAAGATAATAGAGGCAAAGGTTGCCTTTGCACTGTCCTGAAGTACAGCACATTGTCACTTTCCTCTGGGGTATAGTTTTGCATGCGTAAGGACTACTAGTTGTTAAGCCTAGTTGTACACAGTTTTGACGAAGGTTGTTTGAGTGGGATATTTACTGCTAAAACAAGAGATTGTCCTGAGAGATGAGACGTCTAAATAAGACTGCAGAAGAGATATTGTACCACGCAGGAAACAAATTCGGTATCGTTTGATGTGCTGGAGGGTTTCTCAGGATTACGTTAACAAGGAAATTTTGTCAGAAACATTTATTCTCATAAAAGCTCTTGTCAGGACAGCTGTTAACAGCATTAGCAACACCAATAAAATTAAGATGCTCTCCTCCTTACGTGTAAAAGCTGAAAAATCTGCCCACCTGAGCTGGACTCATAACTTTACGAAATAAATGCAGTAAGCTACTCTTGTGCAATAAGCAAAAACGATATGATACAAATCATTTTCAGAGGCTTTACTGTTAAGTGACTATTCTAGCTAGACACACAGTATTAAGAGGCAATGGACCATACTGTGCTGGCCCATTTATACCGTATGTACACTGTGTAATTGTTGTTGGTATCGGGGGTAATCCGCCAGAAGAATGCATCTAGCTGGAACTGTTTGAAGGGGTTATGGAACATGAACGGAGCTAGTTGTCAGAGCCCTAAATGCAGGCTTGAGACAGAAATCAAAGTGAAACAGAAAGTTCCCTGCATCCTCTCCAAGCTTATTCCTAAAAACCATAAAAGCGTTTCAAGGACTATAGAGAGAGCCGCCTCATGGGAGATTTTCTCAACCCAAAATAGTTCCCCTAATTCACAAGCAATCAGCTTTATCAGATCCTGGCAGAGCAACCCAGTGAACCAGAAAAACCTACATTATTTTAGCCAATGCTGTCAATGTTCTTTTTTATTCATTTTAATTTTCTTTACAGGTTTATTGAGACATAATCAATATACAATAAATTGTGCATATTTGAAGTGTACGGTTTGATGAGTTTGACACATACATCTGCACTCGCAGATATATATACATCACTCCAAAATGGTTCTTCGTGTCTCTTTGTATTTCTTTTCCTACGTCCCCTTCCCATGCCCCTGTGTCATCAGGCAAATAGTGATTTGCCTTCTGTCACTATAATTTCCCTCTTCTAAAATTTTATATATTTCATTTATATAAATGGATTCATACAGTATGTTCACTTTTTCAACTGGCTTTTTTGTTCCTCGCCATAATTATTTTGCATGTACCAAGGGTTGCAACAGTTTACTCAACATAATTTTGCGACACATAATTATTTTGAGTGTGTCAGGAGTTTATCCCCATTTACTGATAAATTTGGGCCTCAAAGTCCACACAAGGCTAGTGTTCAATCAGAGGTTTTGACTTCAATTAAGGATGATTTGTGCAACAACGTTTGATGCTTTCTTAAGTCTGTCACTCAGCGAAAGGAAATAACTATAAAATCTTTCTTCTTGCTACCAGCTAGATGTCTCGTCAACTGCTGATTCAGCTGCAAGTGTCTATTTCCCTATTATGAGAATGAACATCTCATAGTTGAGAACGATGATTACGAAATCCCAATAGACTAAAGGGAGTTGACCTCAAGGCAATGTGACATACTGCTAAGTATGCAGATCCTCAGTTGTGTACTGCCTGTGTCCAAAACTCTCTCTACCACTTAATGGTTGTGCAACCATAAGAATTATGTCCCATATGATGCCTCGGCTTTCTCATCAGTAAAACAGAGCTATGCCTGTTTAACAAATTTTTGTGAAGACAAAATGAGTCAATATCTGTAAAGCAGTTAGAACAGCGCTTAATACATAGTTAACACTACACAGTGGTTAGCTATTGTCTAGGTGGTGGTTATGCTGTTGCTGGCATTTTTCGTGGATGACACTTATTCCTGATCTACATGATGGTAGTGAAGGAGAAATGTTTTTTCAGCTTTTTCTTTATTGCTTGTTCCTATTTAGAGCAAGACCAAAGGCAATGAGATAAAGGAAAAGTAGATAACCTTATTGGGTTTTCTCCTCTGCTTCTCTATCTGAATATTGAGCACTGGCATCTGAAGCATCATAGCACATCTGAGGGTTGACCCATTTTCCTCTTACAGTTGTAAATCAGCCCCCACAGCTGCTCCCTGTCTAAGATAAGGAATTCTAGTGTGGGTATCAACTCACCACCATGCCCAGTGAAAGAGATGGTATCTGAGATATACGTGTCTTTCAGTGAAATGACCCCAATAAATATAATAGTGAAATATTATTATCTAATTCAGAGAGTTCAAAAAAGTTGACTTTAGAAAAGGAACCAATTCCCTTTTCAATAAGAAATAAAAATTATTCTTCAAAAGATGACAGGAAATACATTTTCTCCTTTGTCAAAAATATTTATTTGTATAAATGGACCTTTCTAAATTCGACATAACTTCTCTATTTTGAAACATCCACATAAGAAAAATCTCTCTCTCTCAATTCTTCTTAACATTTCTTTATTTTATAGTTATTTAAACCCCAATTCACTTAAATAATGAATTATTTTAAAGGTTAAATGTTTACCAGCTCTTTCTGAGTATAACTGTCAATGCTAAGAGAAAAATAAATAATTGTAAAGTCTAAGAACTATCAATTTAAAGAAAGAATGAAAGGAAAGAAATAAACACAAAACTTTCCTCCACTCAAAAAAAAAAAAAAAACAGGCAGTTGTTTTTGTCCTGAAAATAATTAAATAATGGGCATTTATTGTTATTTTTGTCTCGAAAATGTAGGGCTATGAATGTGTGAACCCTGCTGAAAAATCCTTCCCATGGAGTAGCAACAGGAAAAAGACTGCTTCAAAGATGAATTCATGTCTACACGTCAGCAGACACAGATCTGGCATGGGTACAGATTACACCAGCTGGTCTACACTCCAAAGCATTCAATAAACCAAAATGCAAAATGGAGTTCTCAACTCCATAGGCATTATGAGAAAATCTTCAAAGATGCTGCTTTTGAAAGAGCCTCACTATTAATTTGCATATAAACTTAATAGATTTAAAATTTCTCATTAAAAATAAAAGAATACTTTATGAAAATGAGCAATTATATTTGTTTTACAACAGTTATTTAATTTAAAAATATTTCATTATAATTAGCAACAATTGGAATTGATTTTGAAGTAAATCGACTTTAATATAGAGTATGTTTAATTGGGATGAAAGTTCCTTTATTAAGAAAATTTAATTTAAAAATAAATAAGAAAAGCTAACAAAATCCCTTGGTTTCTTAGAATAAAATGAAACTATTATTTCGGCCATCTGGCCTTCTTTAATGTAAAGTTCATTAGTGTAGTAGTTTAGTTTGGCCACATACAGAAAGTTAAGAAAGTGTATTCCTATATATTCTGTTTTTTTATAAACCTTACCAATGGTTTTTGTCACAGGCAGAATTCATCTTTATCATTTTAACTGAAGCCCACTGTAGTTCAATATGTAAAATTAGGTGTAAAATACTTTAATTGTAGCAAGTCTCCTAGAGCTAGCAACTGAGGGTCAGATTATATAAAGGTAATTTCTTTATTCACCTTAAAACCTTATATAATTCATGAGTATGCTACTAAGAAAGAATGATACATTTCAGAAGATAGCATTTAGTCTTCTTAGCCTAAAAAAGCATTAAAGTATTCATGTTTCTCCATAATCAGAAAGCTTAAAAGTCACATTCTGGGATTGTTTCTGAACAATATCTCAGAGTACATTTGTCAAATATATTCTATTGTAGATAGTCAAGCACTCTGAAATATAAGGTGGTAAGTTTAAAAGTGGGGTGGGCATACTGACAAAATATAATGTAATACAGCACATTATATTTTTGACAAAGCTCTTTAGGAGTCTAGAATATGATCTCACTTCTTGGAAGCATTAAAAATACAGTTTTACTCAAGAAGGAAAAAACTTTAAGTGCTATTTAGGGCAACCACACAGAGTGCTGTGCATTTATCCAGAATCAGTACGATTTTTCTTTCATGCCTGCGACATTGGTCATTAATCTTTTTAAGTGGCCAAGTGGAAATCTAAGGTGTCATCCATGCACAGGATTATTTCATAGACGAGTAGAAGCACATTTTAAAGTTCCGCTTACTGAATCATTGAGCAACTTACTTTCTCTAAAAGAAGTTTATTTTGATCCATACCTGTCAAATTGGCAATGATCAGAGATCTTTACAGGATTAATTTAGCAGTGTCATCATTTTTCAAAGCAAAAAAAAAACATTCAAACATATTTTGATTGCAGTTGAAAATACTCTGAAGGTCAAATAATTTGCACAGAAATTGCATCTTAAGCATAATCAGAATTTTAGTAAATCAAGATCAATGTCTTTCTTGTGCATCAATTGCACTTCTTAATTTAGATGTTCAGCTGGCACTGTTCAGCAACCACCAGGAAGGTCTCAAAGAATTACATCAATTTAATGATAGCTGAATACCACCAAATACATCCCATTTCTGGTTAAAAGAAAAGGAAACTATAGAAGAGCTACCTTAGGCATACGTGGTTTATATGTGTCTGAACTATTATCAAAAATAAGCTGAAGATATTCAGAAGACCTAGTCGTAAACCTGATTCTACCACTCATGGCATGACCTTGGACTAGGGACATGCTTCACAGAATATAATGTTATTTACCTAGAAAATATAATAAGAAGATGGCTTGTTCTACCTAATACACCAAATTTCTATAAAGTTCAAATGAAATTATGCATATGACTGTGACACTCCAATTTTAAACACTATGCGAGAAAAGACTTGATTATCTACTGGCAACATTTTCGCCTCTTCACCTTTCAAGTGTCACCTTCCTATAGCATTTCAGAATAAGATGGGCTGTCTATTTTACACTCATTCCTAAACCAGTTCACATGTCTGCTCCCAACTCTTACCTGTGGCTGTCTTGGGCTCTTCTTGAAGCCTAGCATCACCCTGGAGTTCTGTAAGGTAATAGTGGCCACCAAAGTGAGCCCAGTGGAGAATGGCATCTGTCTCTCCACTTCCCTGCCCTTAGGTCTTCACATAACTAATGCAAGGCTGCTGTGTCAGCAGATTTTAAAAGGTTAGGCATTATGGAAGAGAGAGTGCAACACGGTGGCAGAGGGGAATGAGGTGAATTTTAATACAGTACTAGGTGATCTCAGTATTTGCAAGTTTATCACACAAACACCCACTCATAATTTTTCTTCAGTCTAAAAATCCATAGATTTGTTAGGTCATGACTCTCTCTCCTTCTCTCTTCCCCTCCTCCAAACTATGATTTTCAAATCCTTATTCATCCCCTTGCCAACCACCCTGAAGTAAGCTGTAAGCCTTTCTTTGTATAATCTCTTCTGTACCTTTAAGAATAAACAATATTTTGAATTATCTTATAAACAGGTATGGGTGTGTCTATGTGTTTTTTTGTTGTTTTATAATTATAAAGTTTTGTTGTTGTTTTATAATTATTAAAGTTTGATGTAGGATTCTTGCACAAACACAAATGATACTTATAAATATTGATGAAAAAACACTAAATATATTTTTTCTAAAAACTTAGCAGCATGTTAAAAAATATAATCATGAATTTCAGAGTTTATTCCCAGATTACAAGAATGCATTCATATTAAGAAAGGTAAAAATATTATTCTCCTTACTAAAAGAGCTAACAAAAAATTATATGATTATCTTTATAAATGCTGAAAAGGCATTTGACAAAACTGAAAAACAATTCTAAGTAGAAATCATTCAATGATAGAGGAAAAATAGTGAACTTGAAAATTATATATTTACATACAATTTTGTATATAATTATAAGTTTATTTATATGTTATATATTATATGTAGTATATGTAATATTAGAAGATTTTCCATCAAAGATGGGGAAAAATTAAAAATTCTCATTATCACTAATGCTATTTAACACTGCACTCTATGCATGAGCCAATACAGTTGAAAATTAAAAATTAATAAGAAATTTCTAGTTTTAAAAGGTAATTATAATTTAGCAAGGCAAGAATATATTGAAAGATTATTACTAAAAAATACAGTAAGAAATAAATTTTTAAAGAGGACACAAAGAAAGAAAAGACTCTATAGTAGCAATGAAAAACAAAATATCTAGAAATAAGCTTAATAAGAAATACGTAAATCATACATGAGGAAAGATTTTAAACTCATTTTAAACATTACTAAAACTCAAAAGAACACTTGGACAGATGGAAACCATACAATTTTCTTAGGCAGGAAGCCAATACCCTGTCAATCCTACCAAATTAATTTATACATGTAACTCAAAATTAATTTTTAAATACTAGTATATATTTGATTTTTATAGAGATAAGGAAGCTCTTTCTAAACTTGAATGAGGAAATAAAAAAGCAAAATTAATCAGTAAATTAAAACATAATAAATACATTAAAAGTCTCAGAACTTTAAAAGGTAGAATACTGGCATATCACTAGACTTGCCGACAAACAAGTGAATTTGAATTCCAAATATACTTGAGAATTTAGCATATGATGAAGGTGGCATTTCAGGTCAGTTGAATAAAAATGTCAACAAGAGTTAGGATAACTGAGTGTCATATGGGAGAAAATGCTGGCTTTATATTTCTCACCTTGCTTGATGAAAATCTTCAGATAGAACAAAAATTTTAATGTAAAAATAAAATTTATAAGAATCTATGAGAGTGACATGGCAGTGTGAGGAGTTCCAGAGATCTATTCCCTAGAGAAACTGGTGAAAATTAGTTTTTTATAAAAAACAACACCTATTTAAAGTACCTGGAAATGTACCTGAAGATCTGCCTCCAAATGACAAATTATTTATTGCAAGAAATCAACTAAAACATGGGCAAAACCGAGGCCATACCCCCGCAAAGAGCAACACCCACCCATGGAGCAAAACCCTCCAAAGGAGCAACACCACCACAGGGAGCAACATCAGAGGCTTCACATTGCAGGGGCAAGTGGACTTGACTAAAACAATCCAGTCAATCACTAAACAAGTAAACAAACAAATAACAAAAACAAGCCTGAGGAGGAGGAAATCAGTTTCCAACAAATAATTATTAAACATGCAAAGAGACAGAAAATTATGGTTTAATACATCAGAGTGGGGGAGAAGAAACAAAGCAGATAACAGAAAATGCCTGTAACTACATGTTGGAATTAACTAACGAAACCTTCAAAGTAGCCATTATAAAAATGTTCACTACATTCACACATCCATACCTGTGCACACTGAAATATGCCACTGTTGCCTAAGCCGGTGACATGAGTCAAGTATGTGCCCCTATTTTCTTTTGGAATTGTTCAGGATTATGGGAGGTGGAAAGAGGCAGTCATTTTTTAAATATCAAGATCTATTTTTTTTTTACCAAAAGAAAAAAATTATATATATTAACTCATATAACAATGAACTTCTTACAGAAATCAAGTGTTCATCTTTGTGTCTCTAACATTTAGGATGATGCTGGCACACAGTGTTTACAAAATGATTGATGAATGAATAAGTAGATGAATGATAAATTATATGTCATGTTCCATAACTTTGAAGAAACATCATATTCTGTCTCCTTCCAAAACCCCTATACCCTGATTCTTGTAAACTTGAGGCTATATTATTAAAGTGTACATATTTAGAATTGTTATATAGTCTCAGTGAATTAAACTTTTGCTTCTAGATCCATGACTTAAAATTCATTTTTTCTATGTTAATATAGCTACTCCAACTTTTTTTGTGCATGAATATTCACCCAAGATATCTCTTTACATTATCTTTTTAATTTTTCATTATTTTTATAGAATAAATTAAGTAATTAGATACATTTATTTTTCTGTGATGGTATCATACAGATGGAGTATATATATTCATGGAGATTGTTCCATAGTTTCTGATCTAGTTGGTCTCAGGTGGGGCCACAGAATTTATATTTCTAATAAGTTTCAGAGAAATGCTGATGCTACTGGCTTCAGACAATTTTAAAAGTGTGTTTTAAGAAACAGGAATATATATTTCTATCTAGGTTATACTAATTTGTTAGTCTGAGAACCAGATTTTGAGATTTTGAGAGCACTTGTGTTTAGCCTCTGACTGTCTAAATTTTTCATCTTTTTGTCTCTGTATGCTGCATCTGGATACTTTTTAAATTTTTTATCTCTCTTCTAGTTTGTAATTCTCTCTTCTATTGTGTTCATTTTCTTGCCCAATGTGACCATTTAATTTTTGATTTGGGTTATCTTGATATCCATTCAAAGAAATTCTGTTTGCTTATTTTTCAAACCTACTGTGTCACATTTATAAAATCTTATCTGTGGCTGATTTGATGTTTGCCATTATATATTTAAACAGATAACGTATCATAATTATTTTAAAATTTATGTCTGAGGTTTGCTCCTTTAGTCCTGCTAGTTCTTATTCATGATACCTTGTTTCTAAGTTGGGGTGAGAACAGAGTGGCATTAAATCCAGCATACCATTATCCAATGGGTATGGATCTTGGATGGCCCAACTTTTTTTGGGAAAGAGAATCCTATAGGAATCTAGACCTCATTTGGGTCCTGGTCCTAAGTTCTCTCTCTCTCTCTGGCTGTAAATTCTGTCAAATCAAAGCCCAAGAGAGCTTTTTCGGCAAATATTTCCAAGCAAAAATAGATGTTGTATTTATATCTCTGCTAATATGTTTTTGTTTAAATTTCAAGCCTTGGAGCTCCCCATTGTCTTTACAACTTCATCAGTTTATAAGACGATTTATTTTGTTTTATTAAATTTATTGGGGTGACATTGGTTAATAAAATTATATAAGTTTTTAGTGAACAATTCAATAATATATCTAGGAGCTCTTCATTGTCTTTATGACTCTCTATCAGTTCATAAGATGATTTTTAAGATGACTTAAAAAAAACACACACACATTTTTTTCCAGCAACTTTTATATTTAGTAGGAGAGTTCATTCCCCCAAAATTGGACTATCCTGGATCATAAACTATGTATTTGGACAAGAATATAGATAATGTTAATAGATGCTAGGTTAAAATGTCTTCAGAAGTATCCTTTTTTTATTTTTCTTTAAATATAATCATTTCACTTGAATGATAAAACCCCACTGTGAAGCAATTTAGGCTAACAGTTAGATGACTTTTAAATCAGCATTTTAATCATATGTATAGCACATGGCTTTTTGTTCTGTTTTATAACTACTGTTTCATTATAAGATGATGACTTTTTTTTTTTGATACTCACCAGAAACTGGCCATAAATCTTATCACCAAAAAAAAAAAATTAATTTCTAGGTAGTATAAGTATAAATAAAAACTAAAGAGGCTTAATTCTCCATCAGAAAAGGGAACAGACTCCTTATCTCCTCCTTTAGAGACTTGCTGTAGAAAACCTGTAAGTTCTTTCTGTATCTCTTTGAAATGAATGTAAATCTTTTGAAAAGCTAAATAAGCCTCTTACCAGCTTTCTATCCTGACTGATTTTTCTCAAGTACTTGGGAACCATCTCTTTGAAATGTCATCATCAAGGAAGATAGGGGCCCCTATCACCCAGTCCCAAAGCACTGCAGGAGTCTGACTTATGTTGCAGGTTGCCCTCCTCCAAATTGCAAAATTTATAAAGACATGAAAAGTTTGTTTATTCCTATAGATAAAGCCAATTAACTAGTACAGATGGTCACCTCAATTACCTAATAAATTTATAATGAACAAAATAAGTATGGATAAGTTCTTTCATTTGAGGATTACTTTTTTTAATTTTTGAGTAAACAGCTCCCTACAACTTAGTAGAGGTTGGCAAGATGATGGATTAATGATGAGAGAGTTAACAGAGTGATTGAGAGAATTCTGCTTCCTTTTGAGACATGGAAATTTACCAAAGAATAAGCTAAATAACCTACAAAACCATGATTAGTTTAAGCCCATCCCCATAGCTGATGACACAAAGTAAACAAATGAACTAAAATCAGAATGTTGACCACCCCTCCTAAAAAAAAAAAAAAATGGGGCATACACCTAATTTCATCTTTAGTAGAGTTGGCAAAGGAGTGGGAAGACAATAGGCAAATGGGTAAAAAGAAAGCAGCTGAACTTGTAACACTTTTTAGAAGGCCAGTTACAAACGTGCCTGGCAGTTTAAAAGCCCCAGACTGAGGGAAGTTTGTACTGTGTGTCAGCTCTTTACCATGGATCCTTACTGCGTACTCATGATTGGTGCAGGGCAATAAAAACCGTGAGAGACCTCCTCTAAAACAAGAGTATGCTATGTTTGCCTGAGTCTAAGAGCAGACCGGGAAGTCAAAGAAACACTCTCCTGCTCCTCAACTCCACTGTCAGTGAGGCAGCTGACACCTATCATGGGAATGAAGCAATCATTGTAGAAAATAATATGAAAGCTTCTCAAGAAACTAAGACTAGAATTACCACAGGACCCAGCACTCCCTTCTTCGGGTCACTACCCCAAATATTTAAAATCATTTATCTATAAAGATATGTACACCTGAAGTTCATAGCGGTATTAGTCACAGGGGCCAAGACATGGAAACGACCAATGTGCCCTTCGATAGATGATTGAATAAGGAAGAAGTGGTACGTATGTACAATGAATGGACTATTTCTCAGGCATAAGAAAATATGAAATACTGCCATTTGCAACAGCGTAGTTGAAGATTTTAACCCACTTGTTTCAAAAATCAATAGAGTGATAGAAAAAAAATATCAGGAAGGATATAAACAATTTAAACAACACGATTAATCAACCTGACCTAATTGACATTTCTAGAACACCATACCCAATGACCATAAAAAGCATATGTTTCTCAAATGTACCATTATTCACTGGGATAGATTATACACTGGGACAAAACACTCGTCTTAAGGAAATTTAAATGATTAAAACCATATAGATGATGTTTTCTGATGAAAATAGAAATCAATAACAGTAAGAGGCTTAGAAAATTCCTAAATAATACATGTATCAAAACAGCAATTACAGAGGATATTAGAAAATATTTGGAACTGAATGAAAATGAAATAATATATTGAAATGTATGAGATGACATAAAGGTAAATTTATAACCAAATATGCTTACAGTAGAAAAATAAGTAAGATTAGAGTTTTTATTTTTTTAGTTATCAATTATTGGTAAAGGGTGTGTTTTGACACTATAGACTACAACTATCCATAAAGAAGTAAATGTATGTGTTTTAGAATTTCTAGTTAATCTTTAAATTTTGCTTTTGAGATATATGATGTTACAATTTTTAAAAATTTTGTTTGTGTTTAAAATCACATCTAGCTATGATGGAATAATATACGCCCAATTTTCTCTACTGTTATAAACAAACAAAAACTGAAAACAACATATAAAAGTATTGTTTTCAGTCTTTCAGAACTGTGATCTCTGTAGAAAGGGAAGGAAAAGAAATGAGCCCTACAGTTGGTCCAACTTTATGCCTGGAGGCACATTCTGGGCTTTGGAGCAGGTAGGGGAAATTCCGAACAGAGAACTAAATTCAAAGGATCTGAGGTGTCTAGAAGTTGTGAGACAGACTTCAAGAGAAGCAGATGCCATGCAGACAATCTAAACACCTTCTAGAGGCCCCCTAAGTCTTCGCTAACGAATAGGACATGTGTGCTAAGAGTAAATTAACTCTATGAGGTCAGTCACAGGATGACCTGAGAGATGAACTCACATGGGGATAAGCACTGCTTAAGTCCCAGCCAGCTGGAGTAGAATTCTCACTGGTCACTCATGACTACTTTTACTAGGACAACAAATGAGCCACATTCTGGTAGTGGGGGTGGCGGGGGGAGGAAAGATTATCACTAGAGTAGAGGTTGTTTTAGATTTGTCCTACCTGAGCTTAAAAACAAGCCTAGAAAGGAAGAAACTAAACAGCAAGTAACTCAGCTAATGATCAGAACAAAGCCTAACTCTCTTTAAAGGAAGGACCAGACTGAATCCAAGTAACATAACTGTAGCTCAGGACGAATGACATTCATATTTATGGGAACACAAACATAGCACATATCTAATAGGGTAAAAGTTAGCAATATCTGGCATCCAATAAAAAAAATTTACAGACATGAAAAGAAGAAAATAGGACAAATAATTAGGAGAAAAATCAAGCTGTTGAAACCACGTCAAGACTGTCACAGATGTTAAAATTAGCAGGATGTTAAACAGTTATTTAACTAGATTCCGCGCATTCAAAAAGTTAAGCAAAGACATGAAAGACATAAAATGACATCGATCACACTTTTACAGATGAAAATCACAATGTACGAGATAGAAAATATGCTAGAGATTAACAGAATATTAGACATTGCAGGAAAATGAGTTCAAGAACTTGAAGATTTGGAAATAGAAACTATCCAAAATAAAACACACAGAAGACAAAAGACTCCTAAATAAACAATAGAGTTCTGGCAAGCTGTGAGACAACTTTAAATGCCCTAATATACATAAAATTGGAATATTCAAAGGTGATAATTGTGAAGAGCACAGAAAAATATTTAAAGAAATAATGATTAAAACTTTTCTAAATTTGTGAAAATTATAAATCCAAAATATAAGATGCTCAAAGAACCTCAAGCATAAGAAACTTAAAGAAAAAATACACTAAGACACTTCATAATCAATTGTTTAAAGCCAGTGATAAAGAAAAAACTTTAAAAGAGCCATAAAAAGACATGTTATATACAGAACAACCAAAGAATGATGCCAAATTTCTGTTTCTTAACAATGCAAGAAGAAGACAGTTAAATAGGATTTTTAAAGTATTAAAAGAAAAAAAAAATGTTAACCTAGAATTCTGTACCCAGCAACACAGCTCTCAGAAACAAGGTGAAATAATGTCTTTTAAAGCCTACTGAAGGCTGAAAGAATTCGTTAACAGTAGACCCAAAAAGCAACAGATGTAAAAAGAGGTTCATCAGCTAGAAGGTAAATGATGGCAGCTAAATAGAATAAAGGAATAAAGAAAAAAGTAGATACTAATATAGATAAATAAGATTTTTTCTTTATTGTCTAAATATCTTTAAACTGTTAAGAGCAAAATAGTAATACATTTCTGGGTTTACAACCTATATGGAAGTAAAAACTATGAAGATAAAATAGAATAAAAATAATTAAATCAGAAGAATTAATTCAAAAGAAGACAGAAAAGGAGGACAAAGGAAACAAAGGACAGATGTGACAGAGAAAACAATAAAGAAGGTCATAAACTTAAGCTTAATCTTATCAGTAATCATCAGAAATATAAATAACCTCATGCCTCAATTAAAAGGCAGATGGTCAGATTAGACTAAAAAAAAAAAAAACAGCCAATATGTTGCATAAAAATCCACTTTAAATAGAAGGTTCCAGTAGGTTACAAGTAAATCAGACATGTAGTGAGCTGAAAAAAGGAAAGCTCCCTTTGAGAAATATTTTCTAAAGTATTTTCACTTCTGCTATTTCATTGCTTTCTCTTCTCATCTTCAATCTCATCATTTCTGTGCATTTTTTTCTTTTACAAAGCTATTCCTTGACACTGTGCAACCTTTAGTCCACCATTTCTTTTTACTAACAAACTTTTTGAAAGAAAAATTTTGGCTCCTGTCTCCATTTAATTACCATCTGTTCATTTCTTAACCATTTTCTTTCTTTCTTTTTTTTTTTTGACTCTAAAATGGCAATATAATCATGTAGATTTTGAAGCAAGAAAGACACATTTTTTTTTGATGAAGGATATCACAATCTGATTTTTTTCAGTCTCTAAAACAATACTGAAATTATTTTATCAGAGATCAGCCATTTAATCACTAAATTCAATGACATTTTCTCAGTTCAAAAACTCCTACTTGGCATTCACCACCACTGATTAATTCTCTTTCAAATTTCTCCTATTTGGTACAATGATATTAATAAAAGTGTGTCTCTTCTTGGCTTAGAAATAATTATAGATAAAATATCATCATTTCCCTATGGATTTAATACTTTGATGAACTACAGTCAGGAGCCAAAGAAGTCTCTTCCAAGACAAGGACATTCTACTGATTGTGATGTCACTTGTCAGATGATAATAACTGCATGTAAAATTCAACGTGCCTGTCACATACCCACCTGGGCATTCTGTCTGCCCCTCCACATGGTCCATCCTGCTGCTTTAAACCATCAGTATTTATAGAGCAAGAACAGTGAGCGATGGGAGTACAGAGCTCAGTATTTCATTGGCTGTCTAAATCAATCATTTTCAAGCATGAATAAGTCATGCTTAAATGAATGGCTTCAACCTACATTAGGAAACTTGTGTGAGGAGAAAGTTGAAAAACAGAATATATTCAAGTTTGGGGATGCCACATGGCATTCTCCTTTATCCAGTCTCAGTTTTTTTTTCTACCAAAATCATAGATATAGTATTATTATAACACAAATCCTGCTTAAGTCTCCTGAAACTGATTTACTAGAACTGCTTGTGATATTCTGGTAAAGAACTCATTAAAGAAATTCAAGATTCTGAAATCAGAACGGCATTGGTGCCTCTCAGAACATGAGGTGATAGATGAGGACATCTTGCTGTGCATGTTTACCCATAGACAGGTATATTTCATTCCCTTGATCCCTTAAAGAATAGCTGAAGGATTTTTTCCAGCATTAACTTCTCTTTTTTCAATCTCATCATCAATCTGTAATTCATTTCAGAAAATGTTTTGTTGGGCATCGGTCTCAGCACTTCACTGGTTTCTTGTGAAGATCACACCTTTGTTTTTTCTGTACCAGAGGTGAGATTTTGCCAAGAGCAATGGGTTATGTGCTGAGGGATTGACCTATATTTCCTCGATTTCACATTTTCCACATTCTTCACCATATTGGTTGCCTCTAAATACAGGAACACCTTACTTCCTCAAAAGAAAATTTAATGGTCAGGGATATAGCTAAGCAATAGTAACGAACGGAGAAACAGAACCTCTGTGCTGTAATGCAGGCACTGTAGTAACACATGAAATGTTTAGGCAATTTTGCATTCAGTATTCTTTTGCTCACATGGACACCTATTGTTGACAAGCCACTCATGTGGTTTTCAAATCAGGGAATTGGTGAAAGTGATTCCAGCATCAGTGCCCCCAACTGTACCTTAGATACTATTACCAGGCAATAATTCAGTAACCAAGGACTATTACAGATGATACGTGGGGAAGAAATGCTCTTTTCTAAACATATAATTTTAAGGGTTGTTCTTTGAAGGTATAAAATATCTTTCTAGTTACTGTGATTTAGAATAACAAACCCACAGAGATTATATCCTTACAGGAAAACAATAAGCAAACAATCTTTCATTTAAGTATATATTAACAGTATATAGACAATATTTTATTTCCTGAAAAGGTAATTGTGTACAAATATATGTCTTTTTGCTCTGTCCATTGAGAGGACCTAGAAGCAATAACACCCTAGCAATAATGAGCATAACTAGCACTGAAATCGTAGTTTCTAACACCATTCTGCAATATAAGAAACCAAGATTCCATCCCTTGGGAAAAAATCTAATTCTACAACATCGGTAGAAGGTATACAAAATGCTCCTGGAGCATCTTGTAGTGTCAGAATACATACATGCCCAAACACACACACACACACACACACACACACACACACACACACACACACACACACACACACACACATCATTGGAGGTATGTCAAAGAGACATAGGAACCAACTGAAAGAAATCCCAATTGCCAAAGCTATATTGAATTATGACTAAAATATAAAATAAATATTGGGAGTCTGTAGTAATATAAAAATAATTGAACAAATACACAGGAGAGAAAAGGAAAATTCCTCACTCAGAAGAATACCTTATGTAGATATTCCAACTTCAATGCAGTAAGACATAATTCCCCTGCCCTTTATTCTGGGCTCTTCATAATAACTTCCAAAGACTGCAGTATGGAAAAAGGGGGAAAAGAGGAACTTAAGAGTGGAAAAACCTGAAATACACCACCAACCAGCTGATGAAGGTCAACATCAACAGTCACAAATCATGTTGGTTGTACAAACCCTTGGCATGAAGTGATTAAAATGGCACTTGACTTGGGTGATCTTCCTCCCAATGTAATCATGAGAAGAACATTAGACACATTTCAACTGAGTGGCATTGTACAAAATGCCTGACCAGAGCTCCTCAAAATTGGCAAGGTCATCAAAAAGAAAAGACATCCGTGCTTGCTTCAGCAGCGCATATATTGACATTGGAATGAGGCAGAGATTAGCAGGGTCTCTGCACAAGGACTTAATATGCAAACTCGTGAAGTGCTCCACATTTTAAAAAATTCAAAAGGATTTTTTTTTAATAAAAAGAAAAAACTGAAAAGCTATTAGTGCAAGAGGAACCTAAGGAGAGATGACTACTAAACATAATATGATATCCCAGATGAAATTCCAGAACAGATAAAGGACATTAGGACAAACTAAGGAAATTTGAATAAAGTAGGGAGTTAATTATTTATCAGCAGTGGTTTCTTAATAGTAACATAGGTACCATACTAATGTAAGATGTTAATACAGGCAAAACTGAGTGTGGGGTACATGGAAACTTTGTACTATCATCACAATTTTTTCTATAAATCTAAAACTATGCTAAGGTAAAAAGTTTATTTTTTAAAAAGGGGCAACTGTGAAAACTTAGTTCATTTTCTTTGTTATTTAAATGGGAAATATTTCTCAGTTACACATAATTTAACTCCATTGAAGCGAATCTCCCTATTCATCTTATACTCCTTTATTTTTTTCTACAGCATTTATCACCATCTGACATAAGGTATATTTAGTCCTCGAAAATAATTACCATGAAGGCAGGGTTTATGTGTCTTTTCTTTAGTGCTCTATCTCACTCATTACATCAGTTATCTTTGTTGATTACCAAACCACCCTAAAATCCAGCAGCGTTAAACAAGCCATTTATTATTTTTCATGTCTATGGGTCTACAGGCAGGCTCCCTAACCTGTGCTAGCTTTGGCTGATGCACACCAGATTCATTCACATGCCTTTGGCCAGCTGGCTAGTGGGCTGAGAACTGGCTGGTCTGGGATGCCCTGAGCTAGAATGACCTGTCTCCACTCTGACTGTCTCTCAGGTCCCTACGGCAGGTTGGCCTAAGTGTGTTCTCATGGTACTGACAGAATTCTGTAAAAAAAAATGGAAGTGTGCAAGCGTTTTTAAAAGTCTCTAATATTAACTTTTCAGGTTTTCGATTGGCCAGTCAAGTCAAACTGGCCAACCCCAGAGGAGTAAGTGTGACAGAGAGAGTGTCATCAAAGGCCATGGAGACAGAAGTTATAAAAAAAGGAGGCTGTTGATGCTTTCTACCTACCACAGTCATCAGAACAGTGCTAGGTCCATAACTGGCATTCGGTAAATGTTTGCTGCATAACAGAATGAAATTTAACTATCTTTAACATAACATAAAACTTTGATGGAGTACATATATATTGTATATATTACATATATGTTTAAAGCTATGGAAATGTTAAGAAATGTAGAGTCCTATAATACATACACAAATACAAATCTAAGCAAACATAAATCAACATATATTTCTAATTTTACAACAGTTGTCATTAATGTATAGTGTGTGTGTGTGTGTAGTTTCAGTTTGAACTTTGTTTCAAAACATTAGTTTATCTACTTTTACATGAATACCCACCACTGTTTTAACTACTACAGCTTTATGGTGGAGCTTAATATCTTGTGGTGTAAGTCCTCCAACTGTTGTCATCTTGCTCACTCTTGAGTTTTTGATTTTCCAGATAAAGTTTTAAATTAGCTTATCAATTCAGAAAGATTGATTTTGATTGAGATTCTGTTAAATCTATACAGTATTTTGAAGAAAATTGACATCTTTACAATATAACAATCTATGATAGTACAATATCACTTCATTTATTTAATTCCTATTTAACAAGGTTTTGTAGTTTTCTGTGTCAAAGTTTTAGAAAACTTTAATTCAGTTTTTTCCTAGGTATATGATGTTTGTAAATACTTTTATTAATCTAATCTTCTTTTCAATTTTATTTTCTATTGTTGCTTGCCAGAATATATTTTTAAATTGATATATCAACTTCACATTCACCACATTTAAAACAAATTCACTTTTTAATTCTAATTGTGTATTTATAGATTATTTAGTTGTTTAGGTATACAACCATGTCATCTGTGAAAAATGATACTCTTTGCTTTTGAAATACATACATATAAGTATTCCAAACTCAATTTTTTTTCCCAAAGGGAATGGTAACCTCCCAGTCATATTTTACTCATTCTAACCTTTATTCAACTCATAGCCAGTCGACTATTCTTCCGTTACCCCTTGAAATGTCTTCTACACATGTTCCTTTCTTTCTCTTCCCATGGTCACCACCACCATGTTTCCATCAATTCTTGTGTGGCCCAGTAAAACAGTCACTGACTCATTTCTCCTGTGTCATCTTTTCCTTTTTTGCTCATAATAGACCTCTTCATTGAATTATACTTCTTTAATATCATATTGACTGCTGTTTCTTTATCTCAATATTTCACTGATTCTTTACTCACTTGATAAATACTCCAAATTTCTCGGCCTAGCATTTAAAACTCTATGCAATATGCCTAATATTAACGTTGCAGCTATTTTATTTCTGCATGTGCACGAAGGCAAACTACTTAATGCATATATATCTTCACATCCTTGCATTTTTCTCTTATAAAATTTGGCTTTATCTTCCCCTACCAAATGCCTATATTTTCTTTCCTTTTACAAATATTTCTACCTTTTTAATGCTTATAGAGCTTCTTGATATTTATTTCATATAGATTTTATTAGGTACTGTTTTATAATATTACTTGATTTTTTTTTAGCTAACACTGAATTTTTTATGTATCTTTATTTCCCAAAATCGACTATAAGTTCCTATTATTCAGGACTCAGAAAACATTTTACTAATGTCTACTATGTTTCAGGCGTTATGTAGTCAAGGTGTCAGCCTGTCCTGATAAGAAATACTAACAGCGAGACACATAATAATCAAATAAACAAATATGTAAATAAGACATTTTCAAATTTCCATATTGGGGCTATAAAGGAAATAGATGACAAGGTGTGGTAGAGAGTGGTAGGAGAGGTCACCTTTGTGATCTCCCATAAAGGATTCTCTCAGGAGACAATATTTGTGCCAAGAACACATGATGAGTAAGAGTCAGTTGTGGCATGAGGTGAGAGAAGGGCATCCCACACATTAGTGAAGCAAGTGCCAAGTCTCTGAGGTAAGAAAGGGCTTTTTGCGCTGAAGGATCAGAAAGGAGAACAGAGTGTCGGGAGATGATGAAGTACACAGGCTATTTAAAGGCTTCAAAGACATTGAAGTTATTTAGATGTTTCCTAAGGGAGATGGGAAGCCAACGAGGAAGCAATATTTTTTCTTTAACTGCTGTATAAGATCCCTCTGACCAATATATGAAGAATGGGTTGTAAGGGAGAAAGGATAAAAGCAGGAAGACAAAATTGGGTAGCTAATTTCGGTTTTCCAGGTGAGAGATGATGTGAGTTGCACTTGGGTTGTGGTAGTGAATACTGAAACAGGTAGACGAATCTGAGAAATATTTTAAAGGTATAAAGACTTGGATTTGCTGGCGAATGGGATCAGGAACAGAAAAGATCAATCTTTAGTGAGATTACAGGAATCTTAGAAAGGAACAAGTTTGTGATGGGGTGGTTCCATTTGTTACAAGGTAAGACTAGAAAGCCTATCAAAGTTCCCTAGTGGCAGCTGCATATGAGTAAAGAATAAAAGGATTTGAATTAACAGCAATAGAAGGTATTTAATGCCACAAGACAAAATATTGGCTAAGAGACCAAATAGTAAAAGGAGAAAAGAAGGACGAGAACTGGCCCCTGAAGCACTTCCGATTTTAAAGTTTTGATAGAACAATCACAAAAGAAAAAAATCGGAGAAGGAGCAGCCAACTAGACACTGGGAATCAAGAGAGCATGGTGTCACACAAACCAGGAAAAGAGTGTTTAAAGATTAAGGAAGAGTAGGCTGGGTTGAATATGACTGAGAGGTTAGGTAAGAAAAAAAAATCCCATAAACATGCAGCATTGCAGAGATATGACCTTCTGAAGAGGATTTGACTCAAGGAGTTGGAACAGAAGTCAAACTGGAATAAACTAAAGAGAAAAAAATAATGGGAGGAATGGGAAGCAATGAAGACAGACCATAATTTTAAGAGATTTTTTCCTATAAAAGAGAAATAAATAAAATATATGGTGTTAGCTGGAGGGGTTTATAGAGTCAAAGGTTGTCTGAGGTTTTGTTTTTTTCTTTGGTTTGGTTTTATTTTATTCATGTAAGGTTAGATATTTCCAGAACTTGCATGTATGCTAATGGGGATGAGACAGCTCAGCAAGAAGCACTCATGATATATGAGAGAGAATCCATTAGTTGAAAAGTGATGTTTTAAAAACCTGCTTAACGAACCTGATCCTTCCCTTCTGGCTCATAAACAGTGCACACACCTTACTCCTCCTATCGGCAAAAATCTGAGTCAGCAGAGATGGGTAACACTTGACATATCCCACACCCCCATGCTGACTGTGAATTTCAGTCTTGCCTCTTTTCCTTCATCTACTATTTATTTTACATCCATAGTTATTACAAAGTCATGAAATATATGCAATGTCATCCTTTTCTCAGTTCCTCTACAAAATGAAACTAATGTCTTTAAAAAGAAGATGCTCAAAATTCTATAAAGAAAAAGAATAAAGAATTGTCAATTCACGAATCTAAAAACTAGCTTTTAAAATCTTTTCAAAAGTTTATTAGACATTGAATTTTTTAAAAGATCATTGTTTGCTGACATGTTGTTTAAGCACCACTGGTAGTAAGCCAGGTGGCTTTACAACAGGTGATATACTAAGGGGCTCGGGGGAGGAGGGAGCCCCCATTGGAAAGGCAGGGCCAGGAAGTGAGGGGAACACACAATAGAATGGAAGGAAGGGAACAGCAAAAGAGGAATAAAGTCCAGAGGCTGCTGAAATTTCTGTTCGACTTAATTCTGTCCCACTCAGTTTGCACATGTACTTACGGGCACACACACCCATAAACTTGTGCCAGCTTCCAGCCCACAGTCCTGCCTTAGAGTTTTCAGAGCCAGGCTGAGCCCATTGAGATTAGACGGCCAGAGACAGGAAAAGCACCCTCATTCTAAGCAAGGTCAGCTCCTACCTAGAACCCAAGACCAATTGCTTCAAGAAGCTGAAGGCAAGGCTTAAGACCACAAGTTCCTTTCAGCCTCCTCAGAGGTGGCTGAGTTGAGCTCAAGAGAGACTCAGAAGTCACTTAGAACTGTATTCTGCTCTTGGCTGAGACTCATAGCTATATGAGGCATGTATTATGTCATCACTCTGGGATTCAATCACATGAGATGAATAAGAGCACTGACCTCTGAGGTTGCTAGGGCAGTGCCTGGCTCAAAAAAAAAAAAAGGCAGAACCCTGGTTGTAAATCTCTCCATTCATTCAGTATTCCAATCAAGAAATGTAATTTTTTGAATTACATGCTTTGTGATTATAGTTCATTCCTTTAACTATGCTCTGGGTCAAAATAGTTAGCTCCAGCCATCCATGTAACTTAGACCCCTACATCTCCTATTAGAATCATGCCAATTTATTTTTTGCCCTCAATAGGTTTTCTAATTTTATTTTTTTTATTTAAGTATAGTTGCTATACAACTATAGTTATATTGGTTATATTAGTTCCAGGTGTACGATATAGTGATTCAACATTTTTATACCTCACAATGTGATCACCCCACTAATTCTAGTAATCATTTGTCACCAAACAAATACAATTGTTTGCATTACCTAGTTATGAACTTAGCAGAAAATAACTTTGCAAATATCCTAAGCATTATGAACTGGTGCTTACAACACCAGGAGCTCTAAAATTACCACATATCCTGAAGCATGGATTCAAAATGGTTTTTCAGGTGGCTTCGTCAAATAAAGGTTTATTAAACAAAAACTGCTTATATTATGATTGATTAAAAAATTTTAATATTGGAGGGATGGTTAACTATCTCCTATGTTGTTCTACTGCATAGATATGCTGATTAATATTAATTTTTTTCAAAGCTGTGCATAATTAACTTTAAACCCCATTTTCATCTCAAAGTGCCAACGCACTATATAATTATTAGTAACTAATGAACCCTATTCTTCTGTAGTGCTTTATTGAAAAAGCTAATTTGCAGCTCAGAAATGAAATACATGTTTTTATTTGTTTTTATACTTTGTTTTACTTTTTTTAATTTTTAGAAGTCAACAGTATGCTTTGATTTCTCATGTATGTATTTGGTTAAACATATATAACATGGTCTGGTTACACATGAATTTTTATCCTTACCTTATATATATTGTAGGTAAGCAGTATTTTATTTATTTATAGAAATACAAATTTTATCATTCAACTAAATTTAAAAAGAATCTTTTGAAGATATTAATCTATGGCAAATTTTGTCAAGTTATTTATTTTTAAAAATACTTAAATTTGAGTGATGTTGCCTTAAATAAATTTAAAAGATGACTATCCTTTATCAAAGACATGTCTTTTTCCAAACATCCAGCATTAAATCTCTGTATATATGGGCAAATAATTTTGACAAAGGAGCCAAAAACTTACAATAGAGAAAAAGAAAGAAAAGCCTCTTCAATCAATGGTGCTAGGAAAATTGGAAAGCCACCTGTGAAAGAATGAAACTAGACTGCTATCTGTCAACACACACCAAAATTAACTCAGAATGGATGAAAGACCTGAATATAAGACCTGAAACAATAAACTATATAGAAGAAAATAGGCACTAAACTCAAAGACCTTGGATTTAGGGAGGATTTTGTGAATTTGACCTCAAAGCAAGGGACATAAAAGCAAAAGTAAATGAATGGGACTATATAAACTTAAAAGGTTCTGGACAGCAAAAGTATCCATCAAAGAAGCAACCATCTGAATGGGAGAAGATATTTACAAATGAAGCTTCTGTTAAGGGGCTAATTTCAAAATATACAAAGAACTCATACAATTTAACAATAACAAATTCAATTTAAAAATGAGCAGAGACACCTATCAAGAAGACATACAAATGGTCAACAGACATATGAAAAGATGCTCAAGTTCACTAGCTATTAGAAAAATGTAAATCAAAACTGCAATGAGGTACCAACTCACACCTCTCAGAATGGCTGTCATCAACAGGACAAGTAATAACAAGTGTTGTAGAGGTTGTGGAGGAAAAGGAACCCTCCTTTACTGCTGGTAGGAGTGCAAATTGGTACAGCTGCTATGGAAAACAGTACAGAGGTTCCTCAAAAAATAAAGAATAAGATTACCATATGACCCAGTAATCTGTCTTCTGGGTATCTACCTCCAAAATTTGAAAACATTTGTGCATAAAGATATATACACACCGATGTTCACTGCAGCATTATTCACAGTGGCCAAGACATGATTATAACCAAAGTGTCCTTTGATATATGATTGAATAAAAAAGATGTGATGCATATATACAATGATAAGGGTAAAAGAAGTCAAATATATGGTGATGAAAGATTTGACTTTGGGTGGTGAACACACAATGCAATATATAGATGAAGCATCATGGAATTGTACACTTGAAAACTATATTTTATTAACCAATGTTATCCCAATAAATTTAATTTTTTTAAAAAATCAATGATTAAAGGGAATCAAATTTATTTTTCAAGAACATTTTGGAGTTAGAGCCATTTTCTTAAACTTGCTATGTTCCTTCAAAAAGCCTGAAAAAAACTGTAAAGATGCTTTAAGATCATGGTGCTTAATTATGATTCCCAGTATATCAGGGTGATTTAAAAAATATGCTGCCATATAACACTTGAGGAGGTATATGTAGATCTATATTAAAAATACAAATTAAAAAAAATCTGTATTATTGCAACCCAAATACTAAGATTTGGGCAAAAAATGTTATAAAATCCTACTCCAGAGCAATCAGCTAACCTGAGCTAGTGGGTTGCAGTCGGCATACTAATGGCAATGGGGAAAGCACCGTCTGGTTAGCATGAAACAAGACTGAAACCAGAGAGGACAATATTCAAAAGTTGACTTCATTTTGTCTTGGAAAGATAACTTTTGCCTTTCCTCTAAAACTTGCTTATTATACTCAGAGGCTTGTGAGCTTAAGGACTTGAAAGCTGAAAGTTAGACATTCTAAATTATTTCTACTATTGACTCAGTGACAAAGTCTAAGAAAAATGACTTTAACATAGATTGTACTACTGTAGAAAACATTCTTCAAATTATTTCTTGTCCTGTGTCTACCCACTATTGGAGCTAAGAGAAGGAAGAGACCTGATTTAGAATTTTAGAAATTTGAGAGCTGAAGAGACCTCACCTGAAAGACCATCTGACACAACTATTATTTGTATGAATAAAGAAATTAAGGCCCCAGAGTCTAAGTGGCTTGTGCATGTGTGTGAATATAACACACAAACACACAACTAATGATACAGAACATTTAATATGTTCTTTGCAAGATAAAATTCTTGCAAATGACGTGAGGATTCTCCACATCTACCTTTATATTATTTAGTTGAAGTCATTTTTGTCAAAGAAAAGTAATATAGATCCATATATTTTAGCTTATGGTTCATCTGCATTCTTGGACCTAAAATGCATCTAAGAAATATGCTTTTCCTGAAAACCACTTAGTGAGAGCAGCAGGAATGATGATGATGCTTCTGAACACATATTGCAGATTCCAAGACCCTCGACTCAATTTAATGACCCTCAATAGAACGCCCTTGAGGTCAGTTGTTTTGGTGTCTATGGCAGCCAGGAGAAGAACTGTCCCTTTCTGCAGAGGCTCTCCTAGCCAATTCAGATGCAGTGGAATGTATCTTATTTCTCAAAAATAATACAGACCCACAGAAATTGTTTTCTGATCATAAAAGTAATAATTCATGGTTATTATAGAAAATCTGGAAACCCAGAAAAGAACAGGGAAGATAATAAAAATCAATCACAATCCCCTTGTGGTGGCAAATTATTGGTTTCATTCTCGGAATGCACTCCTACTTCCTAAAAGCCTCTGGTTTTGTTTCTGAATTCATGTGTTTCTGGGATAGTAGATTGCCCAAAGTGGTCCCCTGTCCATGGCCACAGCGACAATTTTAAGAGTAAAACTATGTCTCCCAAGGCAATCGTGTGAATGCTTGTTATATTAAAGATATTATCTCATTATCATATTTGTCGCTACTATTTCCCAATCTGTTTTTGTTTTATTTTGTTTAAGACTATTCAACATAATTTTTGAAACTTTTCATTCATACAAGTATATATTTTTTCTTTAGAATTTTGTCATTGCTTTTTATTTCTTTTTTTTCCCCTGATGTCGGATTTATTTTTTACCAAAGTATAATTTTTTTAAATTAAATTTATTGGGGTGACTTTGGCTAATAAAATTGTACAGGTTTCAAGTGTGCGATTTAATCATATGCCATATGTATATTGTATTATGTGTTCACCAGCCAAAGTTAAATTTCCTTCTGTCACCATACTTAAAATTTATTCCAGCAATAGCCTGAATGTTTGTGTCCCCAAAATTCATATGCTGAAGTCCTAACTGCCAAAAATGATGGTAGAAGGTAGGGGCTTTGAGGAGTGATTAGCTCATGAGGGTAAAGTCCTTAGGAATGGTTTCAATGCCTTAAAAAAGAGACCTCTCAGAGCTCCCTAGGTCCTCCCATCACGTAAGGGCACAGCAAGAAGGCAAGGGCTATACAGGAAGGGGACCTCACCAGAGAACAACCATGCTGGCACCTTGATCTCGGAATTCCAGCCTCTAAAACGGGGATGAATAAATTTTTGTTGTTTCTAAGCCACCCAGTCTGTGGTATTTTGTTATAGCATTCCAAACAGACAAAGACAATTACCTTTCATAAATGAGCCACAACCACCTATATTTCTGTCTAGGTTTTATGGCATCTTGGTTCTCATTGAGGAAAAATTTTAGTACTAGTTCAAAAAGCAACTGAGAAACTGTAGAAATACTTTCTGCCCATGTAGTTAGTCTTAAGGTTATTATTTTCCTGTGTTACTTCAATTACCCATTTATTTAGCATTCACTCGGAATATATTCATTGAGTTCATATCATGTTCTACACATTGTGGTAGATAGAAAAACAGAGTTTCTGTTAGAATTAAATCAGGATTATAATGTCACAAAAATGTGCCTTGAGAATTATGGAGGAGGATAACCCCCCTTGCCTCAGCCTGAGAGTATTAGAATGGACCCTCTGAAGGCATTGAGCCAAAGAGGAGAGTAGTTTAAAGAAAGAATGGCTTAAGCAGAAGCACAAAGAGGGAGAAGCACGGGGAAATAATTCACCTTTGCTAGAACTTAGGATACAGGGGGAAAAAACGATCTAAAAATAAGACTGGAGAGATGAAAATAACACAGCACAGAAGCCTTGAAAGTCAGACATAAATGCACATTATTTGTGGCTGAACAAGTCCCTTTGAAGGGTTTTTGCAGGAAATTTAAAAAGAGATATGTTTTAGAAACTACGTCCTCAAACTGCATTTAAAGAGAAGACTGAATAATTACACATTTCTGAACCATAGAATAAAATAAAAAGGAAATATGACAAGCTTTTGATAGTGTCAAAGGAACCTCCACGGTAGCAGATAAATTGAGCCACACCTATAGTTTCTTATGTCAAATACCACAAATTTCAACCATCACTTTAGAGGAAAATTATGCATTGTCCATCCTTCCCACTGACTAGAGAATAAAAAGGCCGGAAGTGCTACCCTCCAGGTCCCTCAAAGCTATTCTTCCAGTGAGGACTTAGACAAATACAAGCAAGAACACTGGATGTATTTTTCACCCCCTCCATCATGGTCCCTAAAGATTTCCAAATATTACATTTAAATTTTGATGTAAAAACTACTCTTCTTTTACATTTTTAATTGCTTCTAAGTCTGATAGTTATCTTAGGAGAGACAATCAGTCATATTTTCAGTCACCATGAATATTTAATTTCTATTCATGCATTGTGTTCTTTGCCATTGTAAAGCTAAATTTGAGTTTAAAGTGGAGTTTTAATTTTTTTTTCCTTGCTGCATTAATTCTATCTACCACACATAGCACAGTTCAGAGTCTTGTTTCTCTTCACGGTTTCTCCCGGGGGCAAAGTGAGCTCCACAGAGCCAAGTTACAGCCCCTACAGCAATTTTATGAGCATAAAAGTATAGAGAAAAACCTATGTGATTTTCCTGTACCTAGGAGAATCAGATTCAGATGTAATTGAGGTAATATTTGTATAATAGTCTATGAAATATTGATATTTCTGCTGCCAAACTAGCTCAGAATACCCTGAAAATAATTTACCTTATAAATATTAGATATTAAAAATAAAATAGATTTTATCATGGTGAGTTTAAGGAAGATGTCCCAGATAAAACTAGGGTCTTTATTTAAACTAAATCCTGATCGAGAGTCCCATTGTAAATGTAACCCCTATATTTTTACGGCCAGGCTATAGTTTAAATGAAAAATTACCTCATTTAAACATAGTTCCGGGTAATGTTTTTCTTGACTTTTATGTAATAAAGTGTTTTACAGCAGCTGCTGGTGGATAAGTTACAAATTTTCCAATCAACGTACTCAGCGCTTTTGAAGAAATGAATTCACTTTTCATAGAGCTTAAATCATATAAATTTATACATGCGAGCATTAAATCTCTAAAAAAATATGTATTCCACGATACTTATCTAATAGCAGCACATTAATATTTTAGCTCTAATTCAATCATTTGACCATTCTGGTTACACTGTTATAACAACAGAAGCAAAACTGCTCAAAAATGATAACTGTTAAAATATTTCAACAACTGAAGAGGAATAGGTCAAACTGGGTGTCATGATAGATTAGAAAAAAATATGTGTAGACAGCGTTTGATTAGGGCTAGTTTATAATTATGCATATGCAAAATATGATATAATTAACTATATTATAAAATAATTTTAATCATATGAAATTAACCATATTGTAGCTAGAAAAACATTTACGAAACATCATATTTTTAAAAAGCAATTTTAGAGTAATCTTCAAAGAAGCAAAATGCATAATTAAAACAAATTTCCACATAGATAATAACAGAATGATTTAATCAACTAAGTGATAGATTAATGCCAAAAATATAAATAATTGGAAATTTAAAATAAATTGGAAAAAAATGTGCTTGTCTGGATAATTACTGACCAGTGACCATAAAGGCAGTTACTGGGAGGATAGCTGGTCTGACTTCAGAAAATGAAAAGTAAACCAACCTCAAAAAGTTATAAACAAATCTTAAAACTCTATTCATTAAAGCAAAAGCAATAACAATATGTAGTGGGTATTTCAGCATATTTAGAATTAGCAATAACAAAAAAATGAGGGAGGGGGAGTAATTTTGTGCAAATTTCTTACACTACCACAAAGTGATTTAGTAGTATGTATTAACTCCTAAGTTAAAGACGTAATTAAAACCTCTAAAAAAAAACTACTTTAAAAGAAAACAATGAGGTTTTGTTAATAAGGCACAAAGTGGAAATAAAATGGAATCATAAGAAAATATTAACACAAGAGAAAAATCAAAACAAAAACAATATGGGGTCTATATAAACTATAAGGTTATAGATTTAAATCAAAGCATACTGATAATTAAATAAATTAATTACCATTAAATATAAAAGATCTATGCACAGAATAAAAAATAAAATAATTTAAATTAAAAAAACTAAAAACAACTATATGTTGTCTATAGAAAACAAAATTTAAAGAAAATGACACAATGAGAATAAAAGTAAAAATGATGTGACAGAACTGATGTAAGGATAATGTAGATTTTAAAAATAAATATCACTAGGAATGAAGAGAGAGATTTCATAATGATAAAGTGATCAAGTTATCAAGAGGATAAAATCACAAGGGAGAACGGGGTGAAGGGTTAAAGAAGTACAAATTAGTAGTTGACATGGGGATGGGGAACACGGCACAGTCAGCATTAATGTATTGGCCAGGTGGAGAGCCAGAGGAGAGAAAGAACAATTAGGGGAATCGTTTTATAAACTATATAAATGTCTAATCATTTATATATTAAGTACTGTATACTTGAAATAAAAACCATTTATATATTAGTACTGTATACTAATACTTGAAATAAATTAAATTTTATTAACAAATGACAAATGAGTATGCATCCTCAAAACATAACTTCAAAATAAATGAGTCAAAAATATATGGTGGACCTGAAAGGGGAAATAGACACATCAACAATTTTAGTTGGAGATTTCAACACTTCATCTCTAAATAACTGATAGAAAATGTAGAGAAGTAATCAGTAAGCATATAAAAGATTTGTGCAACTCTCAACCAATTTGACCTAATTGATATTTATACCTAATTCCATTCAAAACTATTAGTGTACATGACTATCAAACATAAAACACCGAAGTAGAGCACATACTGGCCCACAAATATCCAATCACAATAAACTTAAGAAGAGTGAAAAAATAAAAGTGTATTATCCACTAGCGATGAAATTAAACTAGAAATCAATGACAGAAAGATGTAGGACAAAATCACCAAATAAGAAAAAAAAGAAAAACCTTTCTAAATTACACATGGATCAAAGCAGAAATCCAAAGAAATTGGAAAATATCTTGAACTGAAAAAAAGTGAAACCCTAACTCATTAAAATTTGTTGGATACAGCTAAAGCAGGGCTTACAGGGGAAATCATAGCAATAAATGATTATTTACTGCAAAAATAAGAAAAATCTCAAACCAATGGCTTAAGCTTCCACCCTAAGAAACTAGAAACAAAGAGCATATTAAACCCAAACAAAGTAGAAGAAAGGAAATATCAACTATAAGGATAGGAATTAAAAAAAAAAAAACAGAAAATAGAAATTCAATTTTAAAAAATGAAACCAAAAGTTGGTTCTTTGAAAAAAAATAATTAAAATTGAGGTATCTCTTCTAAGACTTATCTAGAAGAAAAGAAAAAGAATTAATGTACTTAGCTAATATCATGAATGAAAGAGGGGACATCACTTCCAAATATATAAACAGTAAAAAGATAGTAAATATCACGACCAACTTTATACCAGTAAATTTGAAAACTTAGATGAAATGGACAAGTTCCTTGAATGCAAACTGTCAAACCTCACTAAAAATGAAATAGGTAACCTGAATAGCCAATATTTATTGTCTTAATGAACTTACAGTTAAAAGTCTTTTCATAAAGAAAGCTCTAGGCTCACGGGGCTTCACTGCTGCATTCTAACAAATATTTAGATAAGAAATAATCCAAATTCTACACAAGCTTATCAAGAAACTAGAAGGACCCACTTCTCAGTACACTTTTCTGAAGACAGCATTACCCTGATATCAAAACGAGACAAAAAACATTAAAGAAAACTTCAGACTATTAGCTATAAAAAAATAGTCACAAAAATCCTTAATAAAATCTTAGCAAATTAAACCCAGAAATACATTTTTTACTTAAAAAGGCAGTACATTATCACCCATTAGGATTTATCTCTAGAATGCAAAGTTATTTGAACATATGAAAATTCACATGATTCACCAAATTGTGATATTAAATTGAAAGTTATTTGCCTGCCTTAACAGAGGAAGAAAGAACATTGGAAAGAATTCTGCAAGCATGATGATAAAACCTCTCAGCAAATTGGGAATAGAAAGAACTTCTTCAAATTGACAGAGGGGATCTATAGAAAGCCTACAACTAACATCATATATAACAGTGAGTGGACACTTTCTGCATAGAAACAAGGGCAAAACAAGGATGCTTGCTCTCATTATTTCTATGCAAAGTAGAAGTGGAGGTTCTAGCTTCAGCAATAGAGACGTGACCTGGGCGAAATAAGTCTATTTATAAGTCTGCTGGTAGAGCCTAATATCGTTACATTACATCGTGAGAAGGAGGAGCAGCCAAAACACCTCACTGACCCATATCGAGCCTGAATTTAGCTAAAGTCTGTGGGGTTTTGTTTTCATTCATTTTGTTTTGTATATCATACTGCTAAACCATGCCTTCTGATCAGAGCATAAGAAAGACAACATAATAATGGTCAAACCAGCAATACTAATCAACTAATCAATAAACTAACTACTATTCCCACTACTAAGCAACTAATCAATCAACTAATAATCTATAGAGAAGTTCCTGCCAAAATTTCTAGCTGTCCCTCTTAGTTTGTTAAACTAGATATTTATCTCATAAATAAAGACCAAACCTATTGTGGTAATCATTTCAAAAGATATGTAAATCCAACCATCATGCTGTATGCCTTAAACTCATACAGGGATATACATTATTTCTCAGTGAAACTGGAAAAAATAATAAAAATGAATTTAAAAAGGAACGAAATGATCTGCACTCATCCGTCAGATGGATTGACTCTTGCAGGTTGACTCTGACATTTGTACTGAAGTGTATTTCAAATGCTTTTCTAAAAATAGAATTCTACTATTTGTAACATCAGTGTATAAAATTATACTGAACAACTGCACACATCATATAGCTGATCACATCAATAAGCTATAATAGGCTGGATTTTTTGTGCCACTAATTTTCCACCTCCAGAGTAAGCCCTGCCTTGCTCTGAAGATACTGAGTGTAATTGTTTTCACCGTGAGTTTTCTTGATGATGCTTTCAGAAGGAACACTGAGAAATTCCGGCCTTGAAAATAACACCAGTAACACTTGTATAAAGTGAGAGCTGAGAACATATCTCTTATACATTCTTTCTCAATAGACATGAATGTATCCACACATATATACAGTACACAAGCACAAACCTGCCACGTAGCTGAAAATCGCTTCTTTTACAAATTAAAAATATGTAGTTTAATTTTGTACTTCTGAAGTCCTAGTTATTAAAAGTATATATTCTTATGTGATGAACTCCTTGTACTTGGCTGAAAACCTCACACTATTTCTAAAATTATAGATAGGAAGTATATTTCTATTTTTATATTACTGCATGGATTGTGCTAATCAAAAATTAAATGAATATTTCAAGGTTACACGAAAATTGCTGAAATCATTGGTGTGCCTTAATCTGTAGGCAGCATTAATTTCTGTTGTTATAATACTTTGATAACCATTGAAACTAGGTGTAAGCATTTTGGTACATCTTGAAACTCTTTTAGAGATAAGACCATGCTGCTCATTGTTTATCATTTTTATAAATGAAAGAAACCCTTAAAACTTAGAAAAAAGAAAGGCGAATTAGTGCAGGCACCTGATTTGCAGATTGAGAAGCAAAAAGGGAAAGGGGAAGATCAGAATGGCTGCCTCCATTCCCAGAATTAGAAGATCCCCACACGTTACTGCTTCACGATTTGCGGTAGAAAGAGACGGCCAGACTTTGGGGCTTTGGGAGCTGTCTTGTTTCTGAGGATCACCCCTCATCCTTGCAGATGTTCATGGCCAGGAAGAATAAAGCAGGATATTAGGAGTGACTTCGCATAAGAAGTTGTTGGAACTTAAAAGGGAAGAAGAAAAGCATGAGCTTGGCTAACGGAGAGGAATGTATGCTTTCAGCAGAGTGGTAAGTACCGTTAACCACCAACTGAAACAGAAAAACCAAAGAGCAGAACAGAGGGAAAGTGAAGGAGGAGATGCATGTTTACTCCTCTCCCAGGTCATCCTTCGTGAGTGAACGAACAGCACTGTTCTTCGAAATCTATGTTACTATAAAAAAGTATACTTATGTAAAAATACACACACACACACACACACACACACACACACACACACACACACATATATATATATATTTATATACACACTAATATCCATAAGCATTTAAACTTTTCTGATACACTCACTAATATCAGGCACCGCAAGAAAGCAGTGACATGATGTCTAAAAGATATTTCCAATTACTTTTCAAAAGCATATAAATGATAAGAATGATGAAAATAAGAAACAAAGGAAACAGCGCTTGTCGGAATACCTCCCTTTCCTCACATCCATCTTGCATACACACCCAGGACCGTCACAGGGCGAGCTCTGGAAATCAGTGCTGTAAATAAAATAGCATTGGCATCCTCTTCTCATTTCAGCTACGATGTGAGTGAATGAAGAGTGGTAACGTCTCGATAAATAATGTTTAGCTTCAGTCTTTTTTACCCTCGATCCAAACAGATGAGCAATTTCTGAACAGTAACTGTAGAAGATGCACTTTTACCTCTTCATCAAATACATATAAAAATGAAATATATTGTGATATTTATTACCATGTATATTACAAACCACCATGGCAATCCAGTACAAATGGCTTTTTTTTTTTTTTTTACTCTGTGGCGCCGACCTTCAAAAGTGATAATGTAAAAAGCCCTAGACTTTATGACAGCTTATCTAGAAATACATTACAGCTGCTATATTAATATGTAGTTGTGCCTTTGCTATAAAGTTTGAATTTGAAAAGAAACTCTGAACCTTGTGCTCTGCTGTGAACATTAAATATGCAGACAAATGTGTCCACGCGAGCAGCAGGAGGTTGAGACACTGTTTATATAAAACGATGCTGCCTCCTCTTCACCGCAAAACTTCATGGCAGTTTTCACATTATATAAATTCAATATTAGCAATTGGCTGACTGTCACAGCTAATCCGAAAAGCTCTCCTGAAGTGCACGTGTGAACGTAGTCACACATATGACTCTTTAGGTATGCTCCATATTAAATCAGTGAATACATTTCAGTGACCGAATGCTAAGTAATGCAAAACTGATGGGTATTGAAAAATTACTTTGAAAGTATCAAATGTATTCCCTTCTGTACCTTCAAAATATTTTTATATGCACAAATGTGATGATGCTACATTTTTCATAGCTGACTTAACATCTGTAATCAGTTTGGTCAATATGTTGGTTGTAAGTAGACAACATTTTCCCTGACATGTAAATGATGCCATGGTGCATGCTGAGATAATTTTTATAGGGTTTTATATTAATTTGCAAACATCCTCAAACAGCAACATTTTTTTTCTAAGACAGTCCAGGTGGGCATGAGATATGGCAGAAGCAGGCTCTCTCCCCAGCTTGTAGATGGCCACCTTCTCACTGTGTTCTCACAGATCCTTATGCCTTCCTCTTCTCATAAGGACACTGTTCTATCAGAGGTTCTGCACTGTCATGAACTCATCGAATTCTAATTCCCTTCCAAAGGCCCACCTCTCCAAGTACCACCTCTCACGTTGGGGATTAGGATTTCGATATGTCAGTAGTGGGAGGAGCACAAAATTCGGTCCATGGCAGGATGTAATGTCTATCCATTTTAGTAGATTTTTTTTAAAAAAAAAAGATTTTTGTAAATCATTCAGACAACAAGAATGAGGAAGAAACAAGTTATGTTAATTTTTACATGATTTCCATAACTAAAGTTTTACACATAGTCATCATTTGGTGCATTTAAAAGTTGGTATTCAAAATTAAAAGCTATATGGTAATAAAAGGAAATTTAACTTTGGATAGTGAGCACACAATATAACACACATATGACATGTTATTGAATTGTACACTTGAAACCCATATAATTTTATTAAGCAATGCCACCCCAATAAATTTAATAACAAATAAATAAATGAAAAAAGAGAAAAGCACACAATACAATACACATACAGGTGATATATTATAGAATTGAACACTTATATAACTTTATTAAACAATGTCACCCCAATAAATTTATTAAGAAAAAAAAAGAAAAAAGATAAATGTCAATAATGTTTCCTTGAAAGAAGTATCAGCAACCAAAGGGCAAGAAAGATCTAGGCTGTGAACTTGGTTAGAACAATTGTTTACAATGGTGTGAAATCAAATCGACATTATACCATGAATAAAGAAGATGAAGAAAAAAGAGCAAATGAAGTAATACTTGTAAGTCACCTACCATGTACCGTGTCTAAGCATTGGACATCTTAAACATTTTATTTCATTTTAAACATTTTATTTCATTTTAAACATTTTATTTCAATTAATTCCAAAAAGCTTTTTAAGAAAGATATAAGTAATATCAAGCCTACTTTTATAGATGAAGAAATAACTTGCTCAAAGTTCACACAGCTCATAGTTGTGGGGCTCAGAAGTGAATCCAAGCCTCTGTGCTTCAAAGAGAAAGAGAGATAGCTCCTCTGGGTACATATATACCCAGAGAGAAAGAGATGAAGAGAGTAAGAGAGTTTTTTTTTTTTTTAATGAAAGTGCTGTGTATGACGAAACAAATTAAGAAAAAAAATTTACATTAATCTGAGAAGAACTTTTGAGGAGAGGCTGAGATAATTCTACATAATTTATTTATTTTTATTAAGTTTATTGGAGTGACATTACTTAATAAAATTATATAGGTTTCAAGTGAACAATTCAATAATACATCACATGTATAGTGATTGCACTGTGTTCACCAGCCAAAGTTAAATTTTCTTCTGTCACCATATATTTGACTCCCCTTGCCCTTATCTATCTCCCCACCTTCCTCTGATAACCACTAAATTGTTGTCCATGTCCATGAGTCTCTGTCTTTTGCCTTGTTCATTTCTTGATTTCAGTTTTATATCCCACATAGGAGTGAAATCATATGGTTCTCAACTTTTTCTGTCTAACTTATTTCGCTTAGCATGATTATCTCAAGATCCATCCCTGTTGTCTCAAATGGCAGTATTTCATTTTTTCTTATGGCTAAGTAATTCCATTGTATATATGTACCACATCTTCTTTATCCAGTCATCTATCCTGACTTCTAGAAATTATAATTTATTTATTTAAGAGTTCTTTTTGGTTGTTTGTAAACTTGGAATTGTAATACTACTGATCTCACAGAGTTTTGTGAGGATTCAATATAAGAATTATATAAATCACTCAAAACAATGATTTTTACATTGTAAGCCCTCGGAAATAGTTGCTGCTTAGTTTTTATCATGGTTTGTTTTCATTAATATGATTATTCTTGAAACAGGTGAAAGAAGTACAAAGCTTGCCCTTTTCTTAAAGTTCATATTAGAGTCACAGCTCAACAGGTGACAAATTAACCAATGCTGCAAAGACCCAATGTTTTTTTATAGGCATGATGTTCAGCTAGGTATATAATTCACTCAGCCAATGTATACTAATTTTTAAAAGTATACATCTTCTGAAATAGCATATGTATTTTCTACATAGCATTCCAGACACATAAACATATCTGAAATATCTCACACCTATGAAACAATAAGTCAAACTTTTCCTGAAATCCTTTTCGTTCCTGTCCCAGAGGCTTGGTGCTATGTGAAGCTGTGGATAAATTAAGTCTGTCTTCCAAGTTTGATAATATTCCAGTCCCTAATTATTTTATGTGTCGGGAGAGATGACCTCACTCTTGGGCTTGATCAGAATGGCCATGTGCATCTTCCATGCCATTTAATTTTTTCTTTATAGAAAAGTCTCTGCTACCTAACAATAGCTTAGGGAGTAGCATGGGAACTATTTGCAGAAAATGACTATCAAAGGGACATCAACCTATGGTTGAAATCAGTCTTTGGCAAAATTGTGTAGATGCTGCCAATGTGGTCTCACCTTTTCTTTCTCACCTTTCTTGATTTTGGAGATTATCACACCCCAGCATACCTTATTACCTCAAAATGGATCATAGATCTAAATGTAATATGCATGCATAAGTTTTTAATTCCTAGAAGATAACATAGGGGAAAATCTAGGTGACTTTAGGTTTGGCAATGACATCTTAGATACAATGCTAAAAGCATGATCCATGAAAAAATTGATAAATTGTACTTCATTAAAATTACAAATTTCTATATGGTGAAAGACATTGTCAAGAGAATGAAAATACAAGTCACATACTGGGAGAAAATTTTGGCAAACACACAACCAAAATATACAAAGTCTTAAAATTCAATAATAAGAAATCAGAATCCCAGTTTAAAAATGGGCATAAGGTCTAAATAGACAGCTCACCAAAGAAGATACACAGATGACAAATAAGCATATGAAAAGATGGTCAACATCATATATTAGGGAATCTCAAGTTAAAACTACAATATGATACCACTGTGTGCATATTAGATTGCTTAATATCTAAAACACTAATAGTTCTAAATGTTGGTGAGGATATGAAGCAATAAGAATTTCTATTCATTGTTGGTGGAATAGCAAAATGGTATAGTCACTTTGGAAGATAAGGGTGCCATAGCTTACAAAACTAGACATAATTTTACCATGCTATCTATCAACTTCATTCCTTAAAATTTATCCAAATGAATTGCAATCATGTCTACACAAAAGCCTACACACAGATGTTTATAGCAGTTTTATTAATAATTGTCAAAACTTGGAATCAAACAAGATTCCCTTTAATAATGAATGGGTAAGTAAACGATGATACATCGATGCAATGTAATATGATTCAGCAGTAAAAAGAAATGAGATATCAAGCCATAAAAAGACATAAAATCACCTTAAATGCATATTACGAAGTGAAAAAAAGTCAATCTTACAGGCTACATATTATATGATCTCAACTATATAGACATGGCAAAACTATGGTGATAGTAAAAAGATCAGTGGTCGCCAGAAGTTGGAGAGAGGGAAGAAGAGAAGCAAAAAAACACGGGGTATTTTTATGGATACATGATATTATGCATTTTCCAAAACCCATAAAACTATAGAACACAAGAGTAATACCTGATATAAACTATGGACTTTGGTTAATAATAATCTCTCAATATCAGTTCATTAACTGTAATAAATGTAATACAATATTGTGAAATATTAATAATAATAATAATAATAATAATAGAAACTGTGTAGAGGGGGTAGTGATAAAAAGTGATATATGGGAACTTTCTGTACTTCCTGCTCAATTTTTTTTTGCACTTAAAATGGCTCTTAAAATGTCTACTAATTAAGAGAAAAGAGTATACATTGTTGCTTCAACTTCAGTCCATAGTAGAGTAATAGGAACCAAATTTATCTTCCCACCTGAAAGAACTAAAAAACTAGAAAAAACATATACAATAGTAGTTTAAGACATTGGACATCAGGCAATAGGAAAACAATGATCTATGAGTGATGGGGTCAAGAAAGAGATGAACTCTAGGACAGCGAAAGCTTATTGCCTGGAGAGAGTTCCTAGGTCATGGTGCAAGGAGGGACTGCAGAGGAAGCCCGGTGGTATTTCTGATTTAAGGAGATGAAACCAGTTTCTGGGACGAACAAGAAAACTAGAGTTTACAAAAATAAGAGAATTGCATATGGAGAGAACACCAGGGAAATGCAGAGTCCACAGTGAGTGGTTAGCTAAGAATTCATCAGTTAATGAGTGTGAAGAAACCACACAAAGTACCCACCAGTAAGTTGAAAGGGAACAATCCCCAGAGTTTTCGCAGGCCAAGAATAGTTTCTATTCACAACAGCCTGTTCGAAAAAAAATCTCATCATTCATAGGACACCACAGAGAATACTTAGGAGGGTTCTACTTCAGTAGAGTAGATGTTTAGTCTTAGACAAAAATGTGGTACTGTGCTGATGCTATCTAACAATACTTAAAAGTAAGCCAGAAAGGGATAGCCTGTTTTTAAGGAACTTAACTACACCCCAGACCAGAGTGAAAGAACATTAAAGGAATGAAAAAATTTTTCATAACCTAACAATATAAAGTCATAATGTCTGACATTCAATAAAAAATTTACTAGAAATGCAAAAAAAGTAGAAAAGTATAAACAATAATGAGAAGAAAAACAATCAGTCAAAACAACCCTGGAGGAGATGACAGAATTAGTATATAAGCTAGTAAGAGGGTTATAACTGTAATCTATATATTCAAGAAGTTAGAAGAAATATTAAGCATTATAATTAGAATCATAGAAGATATTTTTTAAAAAGACCAAAATTAAGCATTTAAAGATTAGAAATGTCTGAGATAAAAATATAGTGAATGAGATAGAAAACTGATGAGTCATTGAAGAACAGTAAACTTAAACACATAGACATAGAACTACTCAAAATGTAGCAGAGAGAAAAAAAACATATTCTCAGTGATTATTGGTGAAAAATCAAGCAGCCTAGGATATATATAATTAAAATCCCCAAAAGAGAACAGAAAATATATTTGAGAGAATAATGCACCAATTTTTTTGAAATGTGATGAACACTCCAAACCTATAGGCAAGCTCAAGGAGTACAATGAACCTCAAAAAAAGGAGGAAGAGGGAGATAAAAATACATCAAGACCCATCATAATCAATAATAAAGAGAAAATCTTATAAATATTTAAATAAAAAAATACTTTGTGTGGAGAGGAACAAAAATAAGAGTGAAAAACTTACTGTAAGCTATCTAAGGCAAGAAGTCAGTGACTACCAAAAGGAAAAAAACAAAAACAAAAACCTTTCAATCTATAATTTTGTAGCCAGAAAAAAGAGCTTTCAAAGATTAAGGCAAAATAAGAACTTATTTAGTCATAAAAATGCCAAAAGGATGAATCAGCATCGTTTATCTCTAATGTATCAAAGTATCTCAAATAACTTTATAAGTACAAGGTGAAATGAGATTTAAATGATGGTATAAAGAAATGAATTAACAGTTAACAAACCCAATGTGTGTTGATTAATAGGGCTATGTCAGAAAGCCTGTGTAATTTTTGTGGGCAACATATTGTTAATGCCTGCACAGGCCTGCCACATATTTAGCACTGATAAATGCTTATGGAATTTAATTGGAGCCCTCAGGAATCCCTGATGGATTGTCATCAAGCCCTATCCTTGACCTTGTCTTAAATGATATCTCTATCAGTGAACTGAACGGAGCCTGTAATCACACTTATAAAATCAGCTAAAATATTCTATTAAAATAGTACTAAGAAATGATACATTGAAATTCAAAGATATCTTATTCAGCAATATTTGTTCAAAAAACATTTAACGAGTGGCCACTATGTACTAAATCTTCTACTATACTCTGAAGCCACAAAAAAAATTAAAATATTTTAAATTGTCTGGTACCATAAAACATTTAATAGATACTAAGAGAAGAGCTAGATTTACTTTTGGAAAAGAAATTGCATAATTGTGACTGGTCAAAGCATTGGGCTGGCATTGGGCTGATTAAGCAATTATGGGAAACCTAACAGCATAACATTGTTATGAAGATTATCTAGTCAAATTAATGCTGGGTTAATAGAAACACAATGTCCAGATAAATTAAAGTCAAAATACCTGGCTGTATTCTGACCTGATCTCACCACATCTACATAATTCAATCTGAGCACAATACTATATTCAATTAGAGCATGACATTAAAAACACCACAGCCAACCAAACATTTCAAAAATGATACATACACTAGCATTTATCCAGAAAAAAAAAAAAGCAACTAGAATACTCTGGTAATTGTACTCTAGGAAAAACAAATGAAGGGGTTCGAATTATTTAATGTTAAAAAACAAAGGATAACAAAAGACAACACAATTCCTTCCCTAAGGGCTATTATGCCAAAAAGAGGGTAGGATTGCTCTTCATAGCCTTGGAAAGGACAATGAAAGAAAATTAGAAGGCAAGCACCTTTCAGATTTACCTATAAAAAAAACTCTAACTGCACCAATTTTAAAAGAGGAGTGTTCTCTCACAGGATGGGGTGAGTTTTCTCTTCTGTGAAGCATATTTTTAAAAGCAGCTGCATAATATTTGTCGAGCCAAATAACTTCTGAAGTATTTTCCACTTCTTTGTGTGGAACAGAGAGACCTTTTTGCTTTAGGATAAACCATTTAATGGGATAGAATGTCACTGTGCTTTTTCACAAAGTTCATATATCCTAAAAAAATTATGCACATATTTTATTCCCTGCAATGAAATATATCTTCCCCGAGTATATCCAGAAAAATTTACTGAGGAAAACCAAATTCAAAATGCAACAATCTTTGTGGAATAAATTGCAACAAATGGATCTTATACATTATTCTATTAATTTGAAAAATTCAGATTATTAACAATGTCATAAAGACATTCCCTATAAAATTGTGGTCACTTGTCTTTTGGCTTCACTGTGCCATATAATTCATAGTGTGATTTCAAATCCTAAGGTAACTTCAACACATTTTGAATTAAGGGACTATGAATATACCATAACTACTACTTTTGGTGTCAATTTAATTTTAAATGTTTTCCAACCAGATAATTAACAATTATTATGAAGACTGAGTGTGTTATTGAAACTAGGTATACATTTTTGGGTTATCTTTTCCCTAAAATGACTTAATATATATTTTTTTCTTTTTGCCAAGAGCCAAAGAAGCTCTTATTTTTCATTCTCAAAAAAAAAAAAGTGAAAAACACTCATGTACCATTTATAAGAGCAGAGTACTAGCCAGTTATAAAACAATGAACCTTGTCTTAAAATATTTCTGTAAAAAATTAAATGACTTGATGCTTTTTATAAAGTTAACCTTTTAAAAAGAAACTTTCACATGGTGTCTCGTCAGGTCAAACAACACACATTTTTCTAATAACAGATATGAACTGTAAAATACATTTCTTCTCAACTCGTAAAGAAGTTAATGGGTCATTATATGCAAACATCGACTCAAAAAAAACACTGGTCTTTTAAAAGAAATCAAACAACATGTTATGATTTCAGGCAAGGAGCTAATTAAAGAAGAGAAATTTGTGATTTCTACTTTGGAATATTGTGTTAGAAAAGACAGATACGAAGAAATAAAGCAATCAGTTTATGACGCATTTCTGTGGATTTCAATAAGAGCTAAAACTTACACATAAAATGATTTGGAGGATAATTTGCAGGAAGAATTTTGATGGAACTGTATACCGAATTTTAGTTTGAACAAATTTGAGTTATCATCAGTATCCTGATAACAAATATAAATGAAGATGCTACCATGTGCAAGCATCCTACTAAGTACAAGGATAAGAAGAGATTTAAGAAATGTACTCTATCTTTATTGAGCTTAAAGTTTTAACAATCAGGCTTGGGAGACAGGCTCCACCATGATTGCTACACTTAATTTATAATGGCTTGCTAGAGTGTGATACAGTAAAGAAATCTGATAAAATGCCAAAGCTTTACAGGAAAGGAAACCATTTTTTATTTATCGAAGATTGCCAGCGGCATGGCAGGCAGTAGTGATATCACATGGATAGGCAGTGTGTGTGATGCTTTAAGGCACAGGCACTAGAGCCAGGGAGCCTGGGCTAAGAAAATATAAAAATAAACCAGCTAGCATAGTTTAATAATTAGACACATATGCATGTTTATACACAGATATATAAACATGAATAAGTCTACTTACTACACTATGCTAGTATACATACATGCATATGGAGAGAGAAAGAGGAAGAGGGAGAGAGATTAAAAAATTTAACAAAGAGAAACATATCATATTATGTGTGAGTGAATAAATGGATAATAGATAACATACAAATAACACAGACTGCTCTGTGTCCAGATACTAAGGGAAGATTTTATAGAAAAAGTGGAAACAAACTGGTCTATAAGGAAAGGCTAGGAACTAAATATGTGAGGGGAGAGTTCACCCCAAGATGGGCTAGACTGAGCAATAGCAACAGCTAGGTTATTACAGAACAAAGCTGAAACATCCATGGTTTTGTGTTTGTTTGTTTTTGTTTTGTTTTGTTTTTCTGATAGACCTCTTTGGAAGAAGTAGAAGTTTCCTTAAAAAGCCATTGAGAACATAGAATGCCAGGGCAGGACTGTGGACATTATTTTATGCTGTAGAGAATAGCTGTGCGTTTTTAAACAAGAAAGTATTGTATTTTAAAAAAAGAGTGCCTTTTCAAAGTATGTATGAGAACTTTCAGAAGCTCAAGGAAAATTGCAGTCACACAAATCAGAATTCTGCACAGATCCTTCAAAAAACCTATATAAATCAACAAGACAGTATGTTTTGACGAAACAGAAAGGCTGTGAGTTTAAAAATGGGGGGAGGAATGAGAGGAGCAGCCAGGCCCCGGTGCTGCAGAGCCTTCTATTTCTCCAGACGTCATTCAAAAGCTGGCAACTTCGCCAGTTAATACTGGTAAACGGGCCACCACACGACACCCAAATGTAGCACGTTTTGCCTCCACCAGGTCTCATTATCTGTTAGCTCTGAGTTGACGCTAATCTCCAGGGACTCAAAAGGCCTACCGTGGTCCATCAATCAGAGTGGGGGATTGTGGAAATCAGGCCTATTTGGAGTCTCTCCTGTAGTCCGTCTTACAGTGAGTCCAGTGGACCTGAGAGACCATTATGAGTTTCTTTTACTTTGGAAAAGCACACGCCACAATCGTCAAAACCTCTGCAGTTTTGTGTGCACGTGTTTCTGAGGGCTACAGCAGTAGGAAAAATCAAAGACAACGGCTTCTCACAGAATAAATAAAACAAAAGCAATATGCATTTCTGGAGGAACTCCAAAAATAATGCCAAGAGTAAAGAAAGATGCATGGGTATAAAGTCTTACTGTACTCCCAAACAACTCCACTCTTTGGCTTATAATAGGGGCCTAAAGGATCTTGGACGATGACAGTAGGTTATCTATCATAACCTTCTTCAGTGCCATCGATCACAGCTCCCATTGCGTATCCTTACTGGTGGAAATCTTTGGGGCCCCTTGGACCTGGTACACATTTATGCATCTGTTGAGTTAGTGATATTTTTATTCTCAATCCTAACTTGTAAAGATGAGCAGAAGGAGGTGACCTTTACCTGGGAGATGCAGCAGTGCATCCTCTCCATCCTGTCACGGGGCTGTTTATAGTCTCCTCACTGTGTCATAATACAGTCTACAGAGACCTCTTTGTATCCCAGAGAACGTTATTTAGTATTTAACATGATTGGTCTATGTTAATTAGACCTGGTAAATGAGTGTTCTATTAGCAAAACTCAGGAAGACACATGTATGTTGGCAGGTGATAGACAAATCCCACAGAAAGTCAGGGGCGTGCCATGTCAATAAAATTGCTGGAGTTCGGGTTTTCTAAAATATGTCAAAATACCCCCCCATAAAGTGAAAGAAAAGTAGAGACAGATTTTTTTTAGTGTGTCTAAGCAAGATGCACATAAAAGGTTTACTTCAAAATTCTCATCTCACTAAACTTTTGAATATCTCCCTTTAAAGCAGAGGTCAGCAAACTCTTTCTTTAAAAGGCCAAATAGTAAGTATTTTACGTTCATGCACCAAAATCTCTCTTTTGCAACTACAATACTCAACTCTGCCATTATAGCTACAGACAAGTAGTGAATATGCATGGCTGTGTTCCAATAAAACTTTATTGATAGACAATACACCTTATTTGGGAGGGGGGTGCATAGTTGATTGATCTCTGTTTTATGATATGCCAGGAAGTCCCACATCCCAGGCTTATTGACAATCGAATCTAGGTTTAAATTAACCAGCCCCTCCCACTAGGAAAAACTGAAGCCAACTGAACAGCAGGCTAAGTAATGCAGCACTAGACACCAGCCTCCCTGGTCTCACCTCAATGATTTACTAATGGTGTATGCGATCAAAAAATTGAGAGACCATATTTTAGTAGTTAATATTCTATGAGTATGCACTATTAAATCTTAAAATTTTCAATATATAATGCTCGTGTAGAGTGGGAGTGTGCACACATACGTACGTACGTACATACATACACATACACACACACTATTCTATTAAACATTAGGAAATACCCTTTAAGACATCTCCTTAAAATTTCCATCCTTCTTTCTTTATGGCTAGAGAGAAAAATTTCAAATGTTTTTTGAGATGACACTATGAAATCTGTTGCTGCTTTGGAAAAGAGGTAATGATGCCTCTTCAATTTCATTTATCTAAACATACAATGTCTGTGATCAATATTCTTGCACTCAATATCGTCCAAGCAAAAGTTACCTTCATATAAAATACTGAGGTTAAATATAACTTTCAGTGTATACTTAGTTGATTGTGTTCCCATCGTTATTTGCATATCAGTGTTGCCCTCCTTAAATTATAAGTATGGATCATACCTGAAGCTCACATCTGTTCATCTTGCAATGAATACAATTGATAATTAGAACAATGCTCAGAATATTATCAAGCGCAGGTCTGAATGTTCATGATTTTCTGTGAGTGGGACCTCTCAACATGACAAAAGGGGAAGAGAAGGTCATCATTCTTCCTCCAGACAGACCTTACTATACTTCAGTCATTTCCAGACAGGTAACAAATGCCTTTCCCCCTTTCTTTTAGGATGTTGTGAGTCTTATCACTTGTCTTTTAGAGGCCATTGATTTTTCTTAGGTACTCTGTGTCATCATTACTTTCTGAATAATGTTAATACACTCTCATTATTATAAACTATTTTGTTTTTGTTTTAATAACTTTTTTCTACAACAAATATTGTGAGTGGGGAATGCTTACCTCTTGTTCTGCTCTTCCATTTACTGTTCACGTGACTTTAGGAAAATCCTGGATCTTAGCTTTCAATCTATAAAAGGAATAGATTGTTTTAAACATTCAATTTCAACACTCTCCAAATCCATGAAATCCCTTTAGTGGTATTAAAACTACATGTTCTTTCTTGCAAAGTTTAACATGTCTGTCAAGAAAATGAAAAGTGTTTAAAGCAGTGATTAAAGTTAATCGTTATGTTTTTCTTAGCTTAAAATAGTTCATTTAGACCTTGCATTGTATTTTTTTTAACAGCAGAGGGATGTATATGACAATGCTGACCAACTCATCCCTTTGCACTTCTTGCATTCCCACAATGTTAAGCTATATGTCCATCTACTCCTTTTAGGTCTCTGGTTTCCTTTCTTAGCTCCTCATCTAGGCTTCCTCTAAGTCTCACAATGCTCAGCCCTAGATTTTATTACTCTATACAGTCCTCCTGGATAGTCTTAATCACACACAGGGTTCCAAGTGCCCCCTATACATTGATGACTACTAGTTGATATCTCCAGTTCACATACCTCTGAAGCTGTATCCCTTCTGCCAACTTAACATCTCCAATCAGATCTGGTACAGTACCTCAAAAGCTACCTATATCTGATGCTAAACTCATCATATTTGCCCTGACATTCTGCTTCTTCTCTCTGTTTCCTGTTCTTATTAAATGTCATCATCATTCACCCAATTGCTCAAACCACAAACCTGGAGTCATCTGTACATCTTCCCATTCTTGATTCTTATATTCAATTAAAGTCTCTGAAGAGTGTAACTTCAAGAAGGTAAAAATTAAATAGCTTTCTTATAGTATCATATCCTCCTGTGGACAAAACACCACCCCCAATAAAACACAAACTTTGGTTCATGTGAGAACAAGTTCATGGATTCATTTATAGAAGAAGAGTTAACATTCAAGTAGTATATTCTTCTGTAAAACTGAAGCTTAATTACAGGTTAAAATTAGTAAGATAATTTAAGTGAATTCCAAACTTGCCTGGCTGCATTTTTTTAATGTGGACATACTCCAGTCCAACCATAAATACTCCTTTTCTTTTATGCAGGTTAAACCAATAAGCAATACACTTTTTAAAAAAAAATCTAACTCTGGTAGTTTGAAAGAAACAATCTAGAAAGAAGTCCTGAGAGATTTAGTTTTGTGCTAAGAGAATTATGAAACAATTCTACTTTGTTAGCTTATAATACTCAATTGCCTTTGTACTTATAAGGACAATGATTTATTACTCACATCGATCTAATCCACATAAAGGGAAGGCAAAAATTAAAAAACACAAATACAAACAAAGCTCTGGACTCTTTACGGTCTTCTTTTCCCTTGTTGGAAGTTCCGGCTCCCTTCTATAGCATAAAGGAACCTCATCAGAAAAATATTTACTTAGCAGTATTCACAGAAGTACTTTTAAGCATACAAGTTGCAGCACAATGAACAAATTTTTAAAGTATTTAATTTTTACTAAGCATTTGCAATGTGCTAGGCACTCTTCTAAGTACTTCACAAATATTAATTTATTAATTCTCAAAATGAGCCTGTAAAATAGATGTCTACAAAACCTGTCAAATAGAAGGTGCCCATTTTACAGATTAAGACGCTGATGCCCAGAGAGATCCGTTGCCTAAGACCACATAGCCCATCAGTAGGCCATCTGGGCTTTGAACCCAGGCCGTCTGGTGTAGTGTTCCCATGCTCAGTCCTAACACCGCAGCCACAACACTGCTTAATCTGACTTTGATCAAACCCACGTGGCATTTTCAGAATAGTCAACTTATTTTATATAAATTTTCAGAGGTACAGTAAAACACTCTAAAAATTTTCAGAATTTGCATGCAAATTACTCCTGCATAGTTTTGTTTTTGTTGTTGTTGTTTGCCTTCTATTAGGCACAGAAAAAATAGTTTCTCTGCTATCCAAGTATGTCAGAAATTAGTTCCTGCCAGATATACTTTTGTCTTAAATTTAACTTCAACAACATCAAGGTGAGATTTGAAGATGAGAAGATTATTTAGAAGTGGCTAAGGATGTAGCTCTAGAAATGAAATGTAGACAAGCTTTCTGAAGAGACTCACAAAGAACAGAAGTTTTGTCCTAAAAAAAAGAAAGGCTTGGAAATGCAGAACACGTGCATTAGCAATTCACAAAGAAGTCTGTAGCACTGCATAAAATGGTCCTCGCCAGGATTGGGCCATGTGGCATGAAATGAATTTGGGGAATACTTTCATAAACATCAGGTGTGTTGCTCTGTGACAGACATCTGCATAGGGGCATTTACTTGAAGGTAATTATTGTAACATGTGTTCTTCATGCCGAGATAGATCCAAAATCAAATGAAGCTTAGAACAGTGTTCCAGTTTGGGACATCGTTTCTGATTCTTAAACAGTTGTGTTTTATTTCTCTAGGCTATTGTACAGGAGCTAGGGACATTTTGTGAATTTTATGCAAGGCCACTCTTTAAGTAATGATTTATAATATGCTGAGGGAAGCAAATTGGTAGACCATAATTACACACACATTTAAAATAAACATGTACGTGTAATCCTAACTTATTAACTAAAAATACTGTGATAGCACTGCTCTTTAGCTTATAAGGTTTATACAAACTGAAAAGGGAGAATTATGTGGCTTTTATTTACTTTACATCCCTTGTAGCCAACATTTTTGCTAAATAAACTAAGCTAGCTAAACCGGACACTTCATATGTATTTCTTCTCTATCAAATAAATTTTAAAGCATCAAGTTAAGCCCCTTTGGTTTCTTACTCAGGATGTCTTGCAAAATGGCCTTGTGACTGATGGGTAACGCCAAACCCTGCTGCTATTACTGCTGCCTACCCAGAGGCCCATTAGCAACTCCTAAATGTCACCCCTGTAATTCCTGTAATTGCCACCACACGGTTGGTGTCTTCCTGAGTTGCACAAAAAAAAAGCTAGACAATTTTTTCCATGTATAAAGGCTTCAGAATAATGGATCCAGCTCACAATTGAGTCAGCACTGTCTACTTTATAAAATATTATAATACAGAGTTAATAAATCTCATAAGATTTGGCTTGCATAAAACTCACTTCATCTGAAATGAATTTAACTCCAACACTTACGTACAATTTTAAATTATATACATAGTTTTAATTAAATATTCTTAACCATCAAGAATTATTTAGATCATCATTAAACAAGCCTACATAAGTAACTTTGCTGGTTATTTATCCATATTTCTTTAATGGAACTGATTATTTAAACTGTGATCTCTCTGAAAGCAAGCTTTTCTGTTATCCAATCATACATTCTCTTTCCGTTCCTATCAGAATGCTTGGCGTATGGTAGACAACTAACATAGAATTTCGACCTAGCATTTATTAACCGTGTGCTAAGTACTTGACCTACTTTATAAATGTAAGAGCACAAAAATGGCCCTGTCTTCAAAAAGCTAACACGCAAATAAAGGATATCAACAGTAGTCCCCCCTTATCCTCAAGGGATACACTCCAAGACCCCCCAGCAGGTGCCTGAAACCTCATAGCAGTGGTCCCCGTCCTTTGTGGCACCAGGGACCAGTGCTCCCATGAGAATCTAATGCCTGATGGTCCAAGGTGGAGCTGAGGTGGTGATGCTAGCACTGGGGAGTAGCTGCAGACACAGATGAAACTTTGCTCGCCCACCACTACCTCCTGCTGTGTGGCCAGTTCCCAGCAGACCACAGACTAGTACTTGTCTGTGGGCCAGGGGTTGGGGACTTCTGTCATGTAGTACTGAACCCTACATCTATGTCTTTTTTCCTATGTATAAATACCTATGACAAAGTTTAAGTTATAAAGTCGGCACAGTAAGAGATCAATAGCAATAACTAATAAGAAAACAGAATCATTATGATAATATACTGTAATAAAAGTTAGGTTATTATGGTCTCTGAAAATATCTTATTGTCTCTACTCACCTTTTCCCTTAAAGGACGCACTTTATAACTTCTCCGCATATTCGAATTACAAGTATCCCTACTCTTGCATTTCGGGGCCATTATTAAGTAAAATAAGGGTGACCTGAACACAAGCCTTTGGATGCCGCCAGGTGAGCAAATAACCCAGATGGTGCCAACTAAGCAGCTACCGGGCAGAGGCGTCGAGAGCGTGAAGACGCAGGACCACGAGCCGATTCACATCCTGGGCGGGACCAAGGTGGACTCGCGAGATTTCAGCATGGGACTTCCTGATGGAACACAGTCTGAAACCCGTGAGCTGTTTATTTCTGGAAATTTCCATTGGCTATTTTCTGACCATGGCTGACCAGAGGTAACAAACTGTGGTAAGTGAAAAGGATGATAAGGGAAAGACAACTTGTAATTATTTGTCTCTGGGAGGATGTGTAAAATCCCGGGAGAGTACGTACCTATGAGGTACGTCGACCTCAGAGGAAAGAGAAGGCAGCTTTTTAAAGTTCTTACGTTAGACAGCCAAGAGGAGAACAGCACATGCGAAGTTACTGAATCACGCAAGACACTAGCGTTCAAAATTTCAGATCATCTAACGAGTGAGGATAGAGTGTACGAGGATAGTAGGCGTGGAAGAAGGCTTGTGGAAGAGGACTGGGAAAAGACAGGAGCAGCAGATCCAGATAAACCTTGAACGAAGCTGAAGAGTTTGGATTTCATCAGGGAGACGATGAGAAACAGCTGAGAATTGTTAAGTAGTGGGGGATTAATTGGGGTTTTAGGAATAACAACAAACATATAGACTGAATTGAAAGGAATTGAAGAATGCTGTTGTGACTTCGGAGGCAGAACAACAATGGCCTAAACTAAAGCAGTGGCAGCATAGAAGGAGAAAATCTAAGAGAGATGGAACAAATAAAACATCAAACTGGTTATGAAAACAAGGAGAGAAGGGAAGAGAGGTTAGGTCTGCCAGGATTCTAATCTCGTCAACTGTGCAGATCCTGGTGTCATTTATTGAGATAAAGGGTACGAGGGGAGGAGTACATTTAGTAGATTATGAAAGAAAAAAAATTGATCATATGTTATACCTTTGGATCATTTGGAAAAGAGACAGCACAGAGTAGTGGTTAAGAGAGCAGACTTTTCATAAAAGGGTATGATTATAATAGTACTTGTCCCATAGGTTTGTTTCAAGTGGTCAATGAGTTGATATATAAAAGTTCATAAGACAGGGCCTAGTATAGGAATGTTATTTAGCAGTAGTATTCATTGTCATAATTTTTGTCTGATTGGAGGCTAGAAAGGGGTGCTGAAGCTCAGAAGAGAAATGTGGGAGTCATCTCCACACTGGATGATGTTTCTCAGCTCTGACTGCATCACAATCATCTGGGAGCATTAGCGAATGTCCCAGGGTTCCCAGAGACAGCTGGCAGCTGCAGCACAGGTAAATGGAGGTGGTAGATGGAACGGAAGTTGGATGAGGTCCCCCTGAACCAGCAGACAGAATGGAGAGGTCTTTAGTGGTCAAGGTTTCCAGGGCAAATTCATCATCTTTCTAACAGGACCAGCTCTTTCTCAGAATCTGTAATTTTACTTGTCATAGTGGAACTATGGGCACCTATGAACCACCATATCTTGAGAAAATGTAAAGATACCCGAGTTTGTTGTTCTCCACCAGCTGTGATGAGTCACAGGGAACAGGGAGAGGTTGTGGGAGAGCAGTGACTATCAGTCATACTGTCAGTCACACGAAATTCAAGCAGGCTTCAAGGAACCTGGGGACGGGAGCAGATTCAGGGAGTGGTTCTCTGGTGGAGTGGAACTCCCCTGGGACATCTGGAAGCAAGCTGAAAATTCTAGCGGCACCGTTCAGCTGGTAACTGCAGTGGTGATAGAGCCTCCAGGCTCGAAATAGTGCGTTTAATCCCTGGGCTCACTGGGTAAATGGGTAGAAGAATGATGACTAGCTCTTCAGATGTGAGAATGACAAAGCACCCTCCTCACACTTGAAGAGAGTTGTTGGCTCCAAGTTTGTAAGACAGCTATGCTCACTGCCTTTTTTGACCTGGCCCTTTAGGTGGCCCAAGGATATGACAGAGCTATCCTTCTTGAAGAGCAGTGCCAAGAAGACAGATACCCTCGAGGAATCAGACTTCCTATGACATAGAGCCACCTGAGGTAAGCATCATAGCAGAGAATGGGGACTGCCTCTTTAGCTCCCAGCCTCTTATACACATAGGTGAGATTATAGGTTGTCTGTGGCAGCACCTGCTTCAGAGGCCAGAGACCTTCCTGTGACAGGAAGTGCACCACAGTCCTGGCCCATATATTGTCACCTTAGTGAAGCATCATTAATTCATAAAAACCACTGTTCTTTAGGCAGCTTTATATAACTGTGCCTTTATATATAAAGGCATATATATATATATATATATACATACACACATGTGTATGTGTATTTATACATATATATACACATACACATGTGTATGTATATATATATATACACACACATATATATATAATATATATAACATATATATATGGGCCTTTATATACATTTATATATATATATATATATATATATATATGGATATACATATGGATATATATAAAAAACAAGGCTTTACTAGGTAGAATTAGGTTAGAAATATATCTAAATCTAAAACCAGTATTTTTTCCCCACTATATTACGTATTTGGAAACAACAAATACAATAATCCAGTTTGGCTAATTATAGAGTAAACACAGGAAATAGACTAGAAAGAAAGCTGGGGAAATGGCATGGAAAAGAGGTAAAACTAAATTTAGTAAACAATAGAGAGATGAGTATTGCACTGCATCAGTGATTTTTGAAAAACTCGCTCGCTCCCTTCCACAAATATTTCACAAGCCCCTGCATGGTACCAGACCCTGTGTAGGCTTTAGGGATATAGAAAGAAGGCAACCAAACCCTTATTTTCCTAATTTTCTGATTCTAAGTGCCTCCCTATTTTTTCTTACAAAAATGTCTGCATTATCGATACAGAATTTCTTTTGTATTTCATCTTTGGTAGATATGACTTTTTCACAAGAGGAGGTCTTTGGGAAGAAGAAGAAAACAAACCTCTCCATCCTCTTGGCCCTTTAGAAAGGTTAGAACCAAAATAACTGTTTAGCAAATCTCTCACCAACAACCCTGTCTCCTAGGCCCTACTATCATTTTTAGTAGACCAATTTTCTCTTTTATTGTCTGTCGACCGAGGATATATAGGAGCAGCTCTTCACTGTTATATGAAACATTCCCTGCAATTTGGGAAAGCTGAGGGTTGTTATTTTGTTTTGTTTTTTTGTTTTTTTTGTTTTTTAGGTTTTTTTGCACTTCTAATTATGAAAGGGAATCTGGACACAGCATAAGTAAGGATACCGAACAGCTGTGACAAACGCTTCTCTGATGCGTTTGATTCATTAAAAAAACATTTTGCTCTTTTCTCAGTCATAGCTCCTTAGAATTTCTGTAACACAATGATATTCTGACAAGGTTGAGAGTTTCCTATGTGCAAAACTTTATTTCCTCATCATTTTGAATAGAAGCACAAAGTTACATGACTTTCTGGGTATTTTAAAGGACACAAAACACCTCAGGGAATTGCGTATTCATTATAGCCACTGTGAAGCTAGCAAGAGTTTCAGATTTATTACTGTCTTTTCAAAATTGGGAATATTATAAACTTGATTTTTTTTTCTCACGTCATTCTAGATCTTACTCTCTTTATTCTCTTGATACTCTCCCTGTTCCATCTAACTTCAGTCCAACAGTTACACTTTAGAATTTAAAACTTTCCTAAAAACAAAGGATAGGGGATACCTAGGAGCAATATTGTCAGGCAAAGCATTCTTCTTGCCTCTGATGAAGTTAGTTTTCTGGAGGATGTAAAAATGGTATCATCAAAGAGGAGAAATATGGTCTTAAATTCAACCTTGACCCAATCATTGAACTTAAAGCTCAGTCAGGTTTAAACTATGACAATGTTGATAGGTTAAGACAGTATTGTATAACAATCCACATGGCATGAGGAACTGCCCTGCTTTAAATGCTAATGTGTTCACAGATGTTCTGTTCGTAATCCGTGCTTTTGGGTTAAATGTTTCCTTATCCTGACAATTTTCTTTAAGTACTATTTATGGAAGGGTGGGTACACATGTAAAACATAGATACTTTTGACTTGAGTTTATGTGGCACTTCTCTTTTGGGTACTAGAATAGCAAAGACACTCAAATATAAAGGAAATAGTAGGAAGGGATAATTAAAGTGCAGGGAAATGATAGTCAAACCACACTAAATCCATTTTCTTAGGGTTTGTCCTCGAGACTGCCCTACATAAGACAGAAAATGGTTAAAATTCTTGCTATTCCACAACATCAGTGTGACCATAGAGGATGGGAGAAGTCAATCCCACACTTAGCAACTGGGCTTCTCTCTTTTAGAAATACAAACAGAGGGCCAACATTCCAGCTATTTTCATCAAATTAAATCTGAAAGGAACACCCACATCAATGGTTTCGGTCTATAGAAATTTTAAATGCATGTTTTATGTCTTCTCTGACACAAAGGAGCACTGTAATAAAAAGGTGACAATTTGCCACTTACAGGCAAGTGAAAGTAGAAAATTACTCCAACCTGGAAGAATAGGGTTTTTTAAAAAAAATAATATTAGGATATCCACCTTCAAGGAGGCAACAATTTGAGGGTCTAAGTCCCAAAGAATAAAACGCTATGTAATATAAAGGCAGCAAAATAATTGCACATAATCATAAAAGTCTCCATTGTGTAAAATAAAATTTTTCACTTTTTTAGCCCTTGCTCGCACCATGTGTCAGTGAAGGAAAAATTATTATCGTCATTATTTCTGTAGCTTTGTTCATTATTCAAATGCTTTGTAGGCATTGATGAGTTAACGGTACAGCCCCTGCCAGAAAGGTTAGTGGTTAACCTGAAGACAGAGCCGGATGGAGGACCCCATGGTTCAGTGATTCATCCTTTTCTCCAAGGAGATCAGTGGAGGACAAGACCTCAGCTCCAGAGTTCTGTCAAAAGCTGTTTCTATCCTGGCCGCCATACGTGACTATGAAAATGCTTTTCCTTCCCTAGGATGACTGATGTCAGAAAACCCTAGAAATTGTATGCACTCATTGGTAAAGAATGAAATGTTCTCCTGATGAGATTCTCAGTTCAACCAGAGTAAGTACGCTTGGATAAACTTTCTAATCTGTGACCAGAGGAGGAATTTGGGGTTAGAGTCCCTACATCTTCATGCAACAATCTGTTCCTACTCTAAGTATTTACTGATATCCCATTTTGCTCCACAGAAAAATGTTCTAGGTTCCAGGAATACCAAAGTGAATTTTTTAAGCTACAGTCCTGTTATCATGAAGCTTACTTCCTAGTTGGGTGAGAGTAACAATAAAATCATCAAAGAGACAAGAATAATAGTAGAGAGTGATAAGAACCGGAAGGAAATTAACATAGGACGATATAACTGTGCCTAGTTGATTTTCAGATGAAGTCATCAGGGAAAGTGTCTCTGAGAAATTGGCATTGAGAGTGAATTACCAGAAGGAGCTAGCCACAGGAAGAGGAAACCAAGAAACATCCCAGAAAGAAAAGCTAAAGTAAAAGTCTTAAGGTAGAAATGAACTAAGTATATCGAGGGACCCGAGAGCAATTCAGTGTGTCTTGAGGGTAGTGATCAACTAGGAGTATGGAATAATTTAAGGTTAGAAAAAATAGGGAGGGCCAGCATGTGCACATTGAGAAAAGGAGTTTGGGATTTATTATAAGTACCTTAGGAAACCACTGGAGGGCTGTAAGTGGTGGTGTGACAACATCTTATTTCTATTTGCAAAACATTGCTCTGTTATTTTGCAAGGAAAGGGCTGGTGGAGGGAAGCCAGATAGTAGGCTATCACAGGGGTCCTGGTGGGAGACGACGATGACCTAAACTTGGACGGTGGTAGAAGTGGAGAGGAAGATGTAATTGAATGGGTTTATTAAGGTTTTGATGGCAGTATTGACAAGATTTGCTAATAGATATGAAAAATATGAACAGTGTAGAATTAAAGACAGCTACTATATCTTCAGTTTGAAAACTGGAAGAGAATTATTAGTAAACGTTTGAAACCTAGGGCTTGTTAAAATGCATTTTAACTTGGAAAATGCGTAGTATCATGAGGATCTGACATAGTCTAGGATGTCAGCAAAGACTTCTTAGGAAGTGACATGTGAACTGAGATGTGAAGGAATTAGCTAGAAAGATAGTGTGACCAGCACTCAGCTATAAAGTCATAATTCATATACTCATATACCATAATTTACTGACTATAGATGTTATGTCTGCTTCCAATTCTGGAGAGAGAGCATCTGATCAATAGATAGTCCTTAGGCCAGGTGTCCAGTTCACAGCCATTCAGTTATGGCTTGAGAAATGAGAATGTGTCACAGAGCCTGTTACACCAGAAGAGAAGTTGAGTATGACAGCAAATTGACTTATGTGTCTAATACAATCCTCCATTCGCCTTTGCATTCCCAGAGCTTAATAGAGAACCAAGCATACAGGAAACATTCAATGTCCAGTAATTAAATGAAAAAAAAAAGGTAATTAAAGAGAAAGGAGACAATGTAAGTAGTAAGGAAACCTATTACCCCGATCAATCTTGACCATCTTCCAAATATACTACTCTCCCCACTCCATAACCGTGTGGAACTGTGCCTCACTAGCAGACATGGTAACAATATTAGGTTATTATTGACACCTGACATTTTTCACATATGAATTCAGTGCTTCTCAAACTTGACAGAACAGAAGAATAACGTAGATCTAGATATTTTCAGTACAGCCAAAGTGGAACCTAACAATATAAATTTGAATATGAACCAACAATTCCACTTCTGGGTGTATTTCAAAAAAAAACTGAAGGAATCTTGAGGAGTTATTTGCATACCTGTGTTCATAGCAGCATTACTTACAATAGCTAAGAGGTGGAAGAAACTCAAATGCCCATCAACAGATGAATGGATAAACAAAATGTGGTATATACATACAACAGGATGCTATTCAGCCTTAAAAAGGAAAGAAATTCTGGCATAAACTACAACATGGATAAACCCTTCCCCTGACTGCATGTGATGGACTCTGATATTTTATAATTTGTTCTATATTATCTCTTTCTTTAAAAAAAATAATGCTTCTTGCAACCCTCTAAATTGATTTCACAACACTCTGCTAGGTCACAGCTGCAATATGAAAAACATTGACATAGGTGATCTTTATAATCTCCAATCCCAATGCTCTGTGATAGTAAAAAAATATGGAATTGCTTTACATATTTGTGCATTTTTTTCTATTTGTATATTATCATTTTAATAAATTCTTAGGAAAGAAATAGGTTTTCTAAGGGTCTCTGACATCTCTGAAAAAATAGCACAGATTCATATTGCAAATTCATAAATTAATTTATTCATTAAAAAGTTTGTTTAGTGATAACGCAAGCCAATGAAAAAGCAATTGTATTCCTTTCCTTGTTTTCCCACTGAACCAGGTACAGGTTATGTCCCAAGTATTTTTACTGAGATTGAGGAAGAGGCACCATGATCAAAGTGATGGCCCTTTGTATTTTGGTTAAATCTCTGGATCTCAAAAATGACATGACTTTAACATCACCTGGAGAAAGAGGGCAATTTTCTGACCTAATTCTAGAACTATTAATTCAGAAGATAAGAGGGTAGAAGTGTCATCAATATTTTTCATCCCTCAAGGTGAAGATTGAGAACAATTAACCTAGTTGATACAATATGTAAGTCATCATCCTCTGGGTACCCAGCTTAATCGGTGGCAGAAAAATGTTCCTCCCTATTCTGGCCTGAATGTTTGTTTCTCCCTAAATTCATATGTTGAAGCCCTAACCTCCAGTGGGATGGTATTTGGAGGTGGGGCCCTTTGGGAGATAATTAGGTTTAGATAAAATCATGAGGGTGGAGGACCCATGATCAGATTAGTGCCCTGATAAGAGGAAGAGACTGGAGCTTGAACAGGTGGCCAGCTTCAGTAGGCGGCCATCTGCAAGCCAGGAGGAGAGCTCTCACCAGACCCCAACCATGCAGAAACCCTGATGTCAAATTTCTAGACTCCAGAATTCTAAGGATTAAGTTAAGTTTCCTTTGTTCAAGCCATCAGTCTATGGTATTTTGTTATTGCAGACTGAGCTCACTAAGACACTCTCTTAAGCTTCATGCTATTTTATCTTCTCCTCCATCATCTTCATCATCCCTAATGGAGAACTGTTATTTGCTACAGTTGAAGCAAGATTGCCTTTAAATTCAAGATCTCCTCCGTTGGCACTGCTAAAGTGCTGTAGTCCTGTGACAACTCTATAAACGGTTGATCCTTTTCTGTGGGTTGGTTACACAATTCACTCTATGGGGTCAAGTTGTAAACATCTCGTAGGCATGTCATTTTGAAAACTCTATAGCTGACAATGATAACATTACACAGATAAGTATTGCAAAAAGTGAACTAAAAAAAACACTAGGAACTTTGGAATACAAATGAGTAGACAAAAAAGTGATAGACTCAAGAGACAAAAGGGAGTTAGAAGTCATGATTTGGCTTTAATATAACACAGCCTAACTTTTGATTAACATATTTAAAAAAGATACATTAAAAAAGAATATGGCAATCAGAGGGGAAATATACCAAAAAAAAAAAAGTTAAATGAAAAAATGTAGCATATATTGTTTTGGAAGGTTATGGTGCTTTTGCTTTTTGCTCTGTAGACTTGATTTTTTATAAAATGTGATTAGTTTTTCTTAATAATCAAATTATTTTAATTTTGAGAGATAGGAGGGTTTTTTAAAATTCGTGAATTCTCTTTTTGTATGAAAGCTACTAGCTTTTATATGCTTCCTTATCGCCACCTGGTGCATGTTAATATATTGCAAGGGAAAGGCAATATTGTACAACCAACTTTCCAAAGTTAAGATCAAAGTTGGCAGCTAATCAGGTTATTAACAAACAACTTTGATGTAGCTCAGTGAGTTGCAAATAAAATGTGAAAGCATCTCCATTCACTAATAAGGCTTTCCCTGGTTTTCAAAGACTAATAAAAGGTTTCTCAAAATGTATCTTAATGAAATTTTGGTGCAAAACGATGATAGTGTTTTATTATTATATTTGTATTCCCTTCTTGGCAAAAAAAAAAAAAAATAGGATAGGTGATAAGTCTTTCTAGAAAAGGCTGAGAGAAGTGTTCAGAGACACCTGAGCACTCTCTTTTATTTTCTTCTCTCCCCATCACGAGAAAGGGACTTCACTCATTCTGAGTCAGTGAAAAATCTGGGCATCAGTACATCTGAAGTGGACATCTCTTTAATGGCAGTAATAGATAGTTAGTGGAGCTGCTTCTTGAACGGTGATGCCAAAAAAGGCTCTGATGAAGCAAAGTTGGGCCTCTTTCTTAATTCTGGCAAGTTTATACCAGCCAGAAACTCCCATGAGACACTCTGTCATAGTGGTCCCCAGCCTTTTTAGCACCAGGGATCAGTGCTCTATGAAAATCTAATGCCTGATGATTTGAGGTGGAACTGTGATGGGGATACTAGCACCGGGGAGTGGCTACAGATACAGATGGATCTTCGCTCTCCTGCCAGCCGCTCACCTCCTGCTGTGCGGCCCGGTTCCTAACAGGTCACTGACCAGTAGCAGTCTGTGGCCCAGGGGTTGAGGACCCCTCCTCTACAGAGATAGATATAAGTGCTTTTATGGAGGAACAAGAGGCAAGGGAAAAGCTGCCCTGAAACGTGATGCATCTGCTCCTGCTCTGTGTAGCTGCTTCATATCCATTCATTTCTGCACCATTGGACATGTGCAGATGTGTGTCCCCCTATTCTCTTCCTATTAATTCAACAACACCAAACCAAGAGCTCTGTTTTACTGCCTCCCACACACTTCCAGTTTTGTTTTGTAGTTGAAGTTTTACTGGACTATAAAATCCACTGATATATAGCCTAGAGGCACTGATATAGTTGATGAAAATAACAGGACATAAAAGGAATGAGCTATTTTGAGACTTATTCCCTTCAGTCTCTTACCAATATGAGTATAATCCGCTAATTACGAAATGTAGATGATAAGCCAGCAGATCCTGGTGATTTGGGGACCATGGTGGCTGGTAAGGGGGTTGGTTCATGTGAAGGTGGTGGGTATGTTTACTTGGATTTGGAAAGAAAAGCTGAAATGGGAGCCCAAAGCTGAGATTGACTCACAATTTTTCTTAGAAACAGTTCTGTGCCTGGCCTTTTATTCTACAGTGATCTGTGAGCATGCGTTCGAGGGCACACTTCTTCAGCAAGACACACACAAGTTTTAGAAAAAGAAACGATATATAGCAGAGACAGAGGCCACTGGACATGGTTTCTACTCCTTTTACCTCTTAGGTTTTACATAATTGTGGCATTAATTGCTAGTTGTTGTT